>CM070039.1:47069743-47099645 GCA_036250615.1 Ptychadena robeensis
CTCTTCTATATGAATTTTGGGATGTGGCCTCTCTAGAGAATTGCCCCTTTAATAATTTATGTCTTCACATATACAATAAGTATTGTAGTAATGCAAATATCGAAGTGTGTAAAGTTGTTTTTAGAGCTGTCAGGAGTTTCAGTATATTAGAGTTAAAAAATATGAAGGTGACTGGGGAAAAAGCACCAATAAGAATACATTTTTTTTTTTGTTAACCAAAATTGATAATGTTCTCAACGGGAGCTGAAAACACCAATATCTTTGCTAAAGATAAGGTGCATGGCAGCATGTTTTCTGTTATGTGCGTCATAGCTTAATGGATTAAGCCATATGTGTTCTGTGATGTAGTCATTCCTGGAATTCACTGGAGAATTGCCGTCATAATAAAAAACTATCTGGATTGTTTAGCTGGTGTGTCTTTGTTGTGATTGTGATTAAATCACAGTCAGGATAATGGCTAATATTGTGCCTGGAGCCTTTGGGCAGAATGTAGTCTGAGATAGAGTTGTTCAGTACAAGCTGAAACTTTACCAGATCATTTTTTCTTTTATTGCAGGAAAATTATATTTTGAAATAAAAAGCAGACTTGGCAAATATCCAATTTAGTAATGACTGGCCACTTCTTGTGCATTCTGTTTTTACAAAAGTGTATGTATGTAGCTTTTTATTAGTTACCTACTGGGCAGATTGGAAGATGGAAATTAAATAATTGTTTTTTTCGTATATATAGTTGTAATTAAATCACATCTTTGTGCAGTGGTTCCCAAACTGGGGGGTGGGCCGTACTGGGAGGGGCGCGAAGGTATTCCAGGGGAATGCAGTCCCTCATTCTTTACCTGTGTTTTAATGGGAAGGGGGAAATCAATAATGTTTCTAAATAGAAAAGTGGGGCCCTGCAAGGAAAGTTTGGGAACCACTGTCTTAAGCTAGCCATACATGGTTCAATTGACATCAAATCGATCATCAATTCGATCGAAGTTTTCGATCATTAAAACGTATGTCGATTGTAATTGAATCGAAGTACACACCACATTGAGTATGCAATCAAAGCCCAACTTCGATTGAATTTAATCGTTTTTAAACGTAGAGTAATCAAAAAGCGATTGTCACAGAGTGATCAAAAAGGGAACATTGATGTTCACAGAGTGATCAAAAAGGGACCAATGATGGTCACAGAGGGATCAAAAAATGACCAATGATGGTCACAGAGGGATCAAAAACCCATAGGTCATATCTTTGCATTTTAATCCAGTCCCTCCTCCCAGAAGTTACAGTATGCTAATTGATTGAATCAAATCTCAATTGGACGGGTCAAACAACAGTACAAAAAATGAGACACAATGTGGGGACAATCAATCAAAATTTTTGAGTAAAATGACAATTAAAATCGAATTTCAATGATCGTACCATGTGGACATGCTTCAATTTTCAATCAATCGACTAAAAAATTTATCGAATTACATTGATTGTACAGTCAATTGAACCATGTGTGGCTAGCTTTAGGGTCCCCATACACCTCTAGATTTCTCTGTCAGATTTCCTTTAGATCTCCTTTTGTTTTACCAAATCCATATGAGGGACTTCCTAAACAATCAAGTCTACCTGTGTTCAATCACAGAGGACCCTATACTACATAGTTGTGGGTAGATCTAAAGGATATCTGACAGAGAGATCTATAGGTGTATGGCCAGCTTTTGTGGGAACATCCTTTTTATCTTTCTAAAGCTGGGCATAGACAGGCCAATTCCTGCCCGAATCGACAGCCGATCGACCGCCGATCCCACTTGAACTAATGGCCGGCACACAAAGAGTGTCATCACGCCCGTTAGGTCGGCTTGGCAGTCGACGGGAAAATTACCTAAAATTATCTATGCCCAGCTTTAATGATTACAGCCAAATGTTGGATTCACCATGATGTTCTGGGCGCAAACATGACAGCAGTTTTAAGCTGGCCATACACCTTTAAATTTCTCTGTCAGATATCCTTTAGATCTACCAACAACTATGTAGTGCAGAGTCCTTGGTGACTGAACACAGGTAGACTTGAATGTTTACATGGTTTTGGTAAAAAAAATCTAAAGGAAATCTGACAGAGAAATTTAAAGGTGTATGGGGACCCTTAATCCTTTAGCAATCTATGTATTAAGCCCCCCATACACGTTCCGATTTTTCGTACAAATTTTGCCCGACCGACCGATCGGGAGATTAATCGATCGGGGGATTAATCGGATTCGGAATTATGTACCCGACCGATCCTGATTTCTTAAAATCGTCAGAAAAATCGATCGGGACCGCTTCGGACCTGTCCGTAAATTTTTGGTCGATCTGCTGTTAATAAATAGGGTCGGGCTGATGGATTGGTGATAATTCTAATTCCGATTTTTCGTGCCAGCCGACCGACCGACCATAACATTTTAGGTGAAAATTGGGTGACAGGATCGGACGAAAAATCGGTCGGGAGAATACTCGGAACGTGTATGGGGGGGGCTTTAGAAAAGGATTTGATGTGTTCACAATTAAGGCCCCCATACATGTTTTTTATTTCCCTACGATTGATAAGGGATTAAATCGTAATTTATGATTGATGTTGGTTCGATCGATCAAACTGCAATCAAAATACCCCCCACAATGAGAAACCAATATTTGATCGATGTTGGTGTGATTGATCGAAAGCATAATGGACCGATCGTAACAAACCAAAATGTCTGTCACAGGATGTAAAAGTATACTAATCGAACCAAAATTGGTTGGGCACAACAAAATAATATGCGATGCATACTCGATTGATCAAAATTTCCCGACATGTCCTATCACTTTTTCGATCGATTTTATGGTCAATTGTGATCGATCCAAGTTCATTGAACCATGTGGACGGGCATGGAAAAAAAACAATTGGTTTAAGTCAAACAGGAAAATCTAAACATGTATGGGGGCATTTAAGAGATAAAAGCTTGCCTTTTGTATTACAGCTATAAAGAAAGAAACGAAAGTATTATGTATAAAAGATGTGCAAAAACTGCCTAGGAATAAACAAATAAAAAGTTCTTAATGATGTAATTCAACTCCAAGCCTGACACACTATCACACTTTCCACACCTTCCCCACTGCAAGCCTGACATAATGGTGACCGGGAGCATGTCGGCAAGTCACCGCACTGCACTGTGGGATGCCCATGATACTAACTGGTTGTTAGTACGATCATTCACTATTAGACTGACAGGTGATATAATTGGCACAAGTCGATGTAATCGATGATTGATCGAACAAAAGTTGATGAGTATATGGCCCCCTTAAAAGTACATTTGGTTTTCCCATGACCACATCCGCTGGAAGGCTTTGTGTAGGATGTGTCTTTATAGTCTACAAACACTATGAAGATTTTTACAGTAAGTGAACCATGGCAGAGGAATGTGTAAACTGTGCTGCAAACGTCACCAAAGAGTATGTCTATTTATATTACTGTATGTATTGTAAAGTGATATATTCCTCACATTGAATACAGTGCAGTCCCCGGGTTACGCATGAGTTAGGGACTTCTCTCTTTCATTTAAATTTGAATGTAAGCCAAAATTGGTACATTATTTTAAAAGATGCAGTTTTGGACAGATGTTTGTCTCTACATTCTATAAAATGAGTATTATTATATTTATTATATTTAATATTATATTGTTATGCACACAAGCGGCAACTATGGACCCCGAGTTATCCATTGAAATAGATGAAGTACAAAATGTACAAAAAAGTACACAATGCTGTTCCAATCCTAATTATGAGTTCTTAGGTAGGATGTCTGTAAAGGTGTCCATGCACGGCTCGATTCCCCAGCCATCCTTGTGCGATCGACCGCAACCCGGCGCAAGAATCGCTGAATGATCGTTTGCGGAATTCATGCGCACCACCTTGGGTAATCAACCTCTGCCAATACTTGCCAGTAATTGCGATCAGAATTTGTTGCTGAGGTAGTATGCAGCAGCAGGTATCTAATAGTGAACACAGGAACTAGAGAAAGAGAGAAGTCCAAAGCAGAATTACCAAAGCAAAGATCACAGCCCTGCACCTAAAGGGAGTATCTGTAGAAAGGTCCAAACTCCACGTGCCGCAATGCCAGTGGGACGGTTCTTCAGATAGAAGGTTCACGAAGACTTGCTTTCACAGGCGCCACCCCACTATGTTTGGGCGAATGAATTTCCCTTGCTGTGTGACCTTTGTCAGGGGGCTTCTTAAGTAACATGGGCTATGATGCTCAGAAGCCACCCGCATGCTTCCTACGGTATTCTACTCAGAAGGCGAGGAGTGAAATTGCCCCTGACTGTCCCCCTCCACTTTCGCATGGAGCCTGAGCCTGGAGCAACAGGAACATAATGTCTATGCTCTGGTTCCCCCAAGTGTCTACTTAAAGCGGTTGTAAACTCAAAATTGAAAAGACACATTCATTACATTGACATATAACTCACCTGTCAGCAGTTTACATCAGAGAAAACTGCTACACAAAAAAAGTAAATACCATGCTCACTCCTTATTCTCGTAGCCAACATGTTTAGTACTGGCGAACTTAAGCCACTTCCACCAATTTGGTTTGCCTCCCCAGTAGGAACGCCTGCATCCGCTACAACCCGCCCACCTCCAGCTGGGGGGTAGGTTTTAGATGATGCTCTCTGGGGGGTGGACCGCATGTGCCACCCTGGATGCGGATCCCCCCAGATCCTACCAGACAGCAACAGCTAACACCTACCCCCCGGAGGGCTGAGGAGGGGTGTGACCAACACAACCCCCCTCCCAGCACTCATCCGGAGGCAAGCTTCACTTTCCACTGTCGATGTCCCAAGTGCCCTTTTGGCTGTATGATGTTGTGCCTCAGCCAAACGTCACACACTGGGAGGGGAGATTTTTCCGCGGTCACACCTCCCACAGTGTGATGTTGCTCTGTTGAAGATTTTGTTTTTATTTTGGTACCTCCATTATACCTGACTGATTGAAGGTACCCCCACTACAAGTACACGGGTGGTGGGGACCTTACTTTTGGTTACCGTTGAGTTTTGAAGGGTAAAAATTAAGGTTATTAAGTGTCAAAGTGCATATATAGCTTAAATGTTTGTGTTTCATTGTTTGTTTTCCACATCACAAATGCTCTGCTTGTGTTTAGCCTTGACTTTCTGCCTGGTGACAACTTTGCCATATGCAGGTAATTAAACAAAGACTCTAGCTTTTCAGCTGTTTTCAAACTAAAACTAAAAAAAATTGAAAAAGCTGAAGCTTCCTATCTAGAAATTCCCTGCAATGTCATGTAGCCTTTTATACACATTGCCAAGTTTTCATAGAAGTCCATCCGGTGTTGAAGGAATCAGACAATTGAGAACTGCATCCACTCCCTTCATTCCAGAGTGGGGCTGTGGTGCTGGGGCCTCTCCAAAAAAAGTGGACTCCATGTCTGCATCCGGGATAGACTCCCCGTGCGTTCTATTTAAAGGGCTATCCCACACTGTGTGCCAAAATCAAATTAAAGGGGCAATGACATTATAATACAAAGTTACATAATATCCTGCCCATAAAGATGAATTCATTGTCTTTGCCTCTAAATCGTAATCAGTATAATAAATAATTTTTTTACAAGTAATTACATTGTTGTCTTGCATTCACTTTACTTACACACTTTAGATGTTTCCTTTAAGCAGAATTCACAGTTGCTGCTGGCAGACGGAAAGTTCT
Organism: Ptychadena robeensis; assembly: GCA_036250615.1. Classification (NCBI taxonomy): domain Eukaryota; kingdom Metazoa; phylum Chordata; class Amphibia; order Anura; family Ptychadenidae; genus Ptychadena; species Ptychadena robeensis. Next base: position 47,075,450 of record CM070039.1, read on the forward strand.
GCCCCCCCACACACACACTCAGGTGCCCCCATTCTTTCACTATCAGCCAGATGCCAGGAAAGCGACCAGGGGAAGCCTCATCTTTACATCCCGGCTTTATCATAGCTTTTAGACATATCGCTTTTTGTGCACCCGGGGCTGGAAACGTGGCATTTCCAGATGGCTGTGTGACTGCTGCCTTAAAGTATTTATTATTTAACGTCCCTTTCTACTATTGGGCCAGTCCAGTATGTCATATACTTTCTGAATTTCACAAGACTGAGCCTACTGTGTCTCAAACTACTACAGGCTGCCTCAGCAAAAATGGCTGACTGGGAAAAGTAGTAAAACTGACAATACATAGTAAAAAATGGAGTTTATTTGTCTGTCATCCATAACACTACCAGTCTTGTGGGCTCCTTGCATGTTTTAGGAATGAGGCAATTCTGGAAAAAAAACGTTTCTACTGATCTGCCCAATTATATATAGAAGGATGGTCATTGTGCAGACATAACTTGTAAACTTGTCAGCCGAGCTTGTTGAATGGGTTGTCAAGGCTTTTTAGACTTTGTGGCCAATTCTAGTGTTATTAGCTGCACAAACAACAATGCCTGCCTGTACATTCTGCACATAGCCATATAGGTTTCAAAACCATTGTTTTATGTCATTTAAGATCTATCACCCAAATATACAAATCCAGATGCCAAGCCAGTACCGTAATCTGTCTTGAGCTAACCATCAGATAACTCAAATGTCCTCATTAAGCAATTTCCTTCCTAATTGTTTCCTTTGTGTTATTATTTGGGATTTCTGGAATGGGGAAAAGCCGAACAGTCTGGAGCCAAGAGCACTTGGCGGTTTTCTACAATGTGTATGCACCCCTTGCGACATAATTGTGTCCCCACCTTATCACCCTTGCTTGCGTTTTTCCGTCCAGGATCAAATGTGTCAGTTTTGAGGATTGTTTTAATCACAGAGAATTGTAGAATATCCTACATTGGAATTCTCAAACTATTTCCCTTCCTTTAATGTAAGATAGAAATTCTGTAGTACAACTACACAGCTAAAGGCCCATATACACATCTAGATTTTTCATTCAATAAACTTAATTCAATCAATTTCTTTTGTTGATTGATTGAAAATATATGGCAGCCCACATGGTTAGATCAACCTAAAACATTGAAAAAAAAAATGTATAAAAAATTATTGGACATGCTGGGAAATTTTAATTGGTTGTATTGAAATTGATTACACTTTCAGTCGATCCCAAAAAAAGTTGATCAAATATCTGTTACTACAGATGGCAAACATTACAATCAATCACCGATTTCCCTGATCCCAAAAAAATTATCTTTTTAAGTTGATTGAACAGAAAATCTAGATGTGTATGAGGCGCTTAACTGTGATGACAAATAGATGTTTGTGTAAACTATGTTCCTCAAAGGGAATGTATAATGGTTTTGTACTTGTGTACTATATTTGTTTAGCTTTGCAAAAATATATTTGTTATAAACATTTGTAGTGTTATATATTAACTGTTGCATGCTGATATCATGAAGCTGTCTTTCCAGACAGCAGTGGGAGCTAAAGGTTTCTTTTTTTTTTTTAATGTTTACCCTCTATCAACGTTGTTGCTTTACAGAGCTCTGTAGCTTAAGCTGACATTTTCTCATAAAGTGAATAAGGCCTCTGTACAGTTTTCACAACCACATAGAGCATAAATGGAGGTAGTTTCTGTGGTAGGGAAGTAGCTAAGCTCTATGTTTTGGTCTATCTGGCCAGTAGGGGTAGATTTAGAGTTATGGTATTATTATTGTTATCATTTATTTATATAGCGCCAACATATTACGCAGCGCTGTAATACATTAGAGTGGAAATACAACACAATATAGAACACACAGGAACAGGTTATGACACAGAAGGAGTAAAGGACCCTGCCTGCATGGGCTTCCAGTCTAATAGATATAACATAAGATTTAAAAAAAAACCTGAATGTTTGTATCAAATATATTTATTAAATAAATGTTTATTTCCGCATAGGGTAACAATTCTCTTTCTTTTCTTTCAGGTCCTACAGGCTGGATGCATCGTGAAATGACGATAATAATCGCCCTTGCTTCTGTGTCTGTTGTGGCCGTGCTTATTGTTTTTTTCTTCTTTGGATATAGGATATTTGGAGGTGTGTATTTTTACGTATGATATATATGTAGTACATCTTTTCATTTGTCTTTGAAGTTTTTGTTTACCGTCAGATAAATGTAATTTTCAAAAATTAGGGGGGAGCCCTTGGGTACCAAAAGGTCACTCTTAGGGCTTATCCTCGCTTGCGCGGCTGACAGAAGTGCACTCGTAAGTGGTCTTGTAAACTGCGTTCATTCATGCCTATGGGCGCCATTGCCCGCTGCTGCCCGCTGTTGCCCCCGGCCACCCGTGAGTGGGAACAATTCTATAGACAGGGGTGCACATAACTTTTTAGTGAGTTCCTCAGATAAGTACCAGGAGATGGTATTTGGTACTCACGCCATACGTAGGATGGTCTTCCTCCCTGTCTCCCTCACTGTCCTCTGTGTCAGCCTCCTGCATGGTAGATTCTGCTGCAGATGGACCTCCCTGTTCTCCGATTAGCTGTTTCCATCTACAGGTCACCAGCTGGCTTTGGGTCTTGTAACTCTCACAATAAAGCACCATTTGAACCACCATCTACAGGTCACCAGCTGGCTTTGGGCTTTGTAACTCTCACAATACAGCACCATTTGAACCACCAGATCTCATACGTCAGTAGTACAACTCTGACATTTTCTGGGTTAGGAACTAACCCCTGAGACTACCTGAAGTCCAAATGTCAACCTTTCATAGTCATATTCCAGCTGTCACTTTTAAATTTACATTCCCAATTTCACACCCCTAACTGCAACTTTTCATAGTTATTCATGTTTCCCTGTGGTTATCCAAGTAACAAAAATTATATACATTTAACATTTAGCTGCGGCTGCCCAGACACAGAGCGCCTCCAAGTTGTTAGTACGCATTTGAGCTTTGTAACAATAATGCAGGTACGCATAGCTAGTTTTTGGTCCCTTTTGAGTACCAGAGTACCACTTATGTGCACCCCTGCCCATAGACATAAACGGAGACGGCCGCCCGTGGTAGTCATGGTGATGTCATCACACTGCACTCCACCATTCATTGATCAAGCAGATATCGATCCGTGTGTGGGCACCCTTACAGTCAAGGATACCAGAGAGAGCAATTAAATACTAAAAAAAAACCTTTTTGTAAAGAAACCTTTAATGAAATCCATTGGGATGGGGGGGGGGGCAATGTACTGTAGTGGCTTATGATATAATGTAACATGGCAGCATGCACATGCAGTATACTAAGATTTTGTTGGTTTCGGGATGACATTGCAAAGCATAATAGTCACTCTTTAACACAAAACCGCAGACAAAGAGTTTGTTATAGCAATTGGAAAAAAGGGGGGTATGTATCTGGATCAATAGGTCGAAACCCACATTCCCATCCTGAGTGTGTACTATGGATAGAATAGGAAAGGTCCCCTCAATTAGGACTTTGAGTGGAATGTGGGGATGCTCGTGGTTGTTGTTGGAGTATCTCCTCTAACAATATTGGTCAGAACTTGTTCTATAAAATCAACTATTTATTTAGGACCCATGGTCCACACATATACAGACTTAGGACCCATGGTCCACAACGATACGAATATCGTCAGGTTTAACAAAGACATTATACATACTAGCCCATGTCAAGGTGTGTGTTACATTTGTACTGAAATGTTACATTGTATAATTGTGGTATCATAAACCTACAAGTCTCAGTAAAAAGCACAAGCGGAGATTACCTTAAGAAGACGGGGTATCAGTAGTGGAGGAAGGGGATGCGGGTATGGATACTTAAGGCTGCAGCAAGCAGTCCTCTGAGTGCCCAGGCGCACATCCTAGCCGTATCTGTGTAGCACTCCAAGTCTCCGTATCCTACTGATCAGTGTGGCATGGGTTCATAATAAGCGCCTTGTGTGAAGGGGCATGGCCAGAGATAGAGGCGACGTGTCAGTAGGAGATAGGGAGCAGAACTGGAGGCTGGGTGGAGAAGAGGAAGCTAGTGAGGTGCGCCGATGTAAATGTGTGCCGATGAGCGCAGCTAATAGTGTGTGTCCCACATATCCATATTTGTGGGCGGTCATGTTCCACTGGCGCATCAATTATCGGCAAGTCGAGATGCCGCGCCGTATCTGTCCATCAGATGTAGATGGGGAAACAGAATGGAATACATAATGTATGTATAATGTCTTTGTTAAACCTCACGATATTCGTATCGTTGTGGACCATGGGTCCTAAGTCTGTATATGTGTGGACCATGGGTCCTAAATAAATAGTTGATTTTATAGAACAAGTTCTGACCAATATTGTTAGAGGAGATACTCCAACAACAACCACGAGCATCCCCACATTCCACTCAAAGTCCTAATTGAGGGGACCTTTCCTATTCTATCCTTTTGTTATAGCAATGTTTAAAGAAATTATAGGCTGCACACATAAGGGGACAGAAGGCCACCAAGTAAATGACGTATATTGCTTAATACACTTCAAAGCTTTTCTTTACTATATGCTAAAAGAATGGCTCAAGAAGCTCATATAGTTCCTGGAGGGGCCTAGCCAGTCTCCAGGCCTTAATCCCATAGTAAAGTTGTGGAGATAGCTGGAGTTACCAAATATCAGCCTCAAAGTCTTACTGACTTGAAAGGGATCTTCAAAGGAAAGTGGTACTCCTCCTGAGATGTTGCAAACCTGGTTGCCAACTACAAGAAACATATGACCTCTATTATTGGCAAAAAGTTTTTCTTATTGCAATTAACATCAATCACGGTATGGGCATCATCGACGATTAATCATTTTGCAATTGATGGCACACCACTTGGGAATACAATTTGGGGTTGATTTTGACAAGAGCCAATCACCAAAGAGGTAGATTCCTCAAAACGGATCAATCAGAATGGCTGCAGTATAGGGAGTTTTGGGTTATAGAGGGTGTCCACCTTGGCGGCTGGGCATGGGCCAGCGTGGTCCCACTGCTTGCGGCTGACACGAAGTGCACGAGCTGTGTTTTTTTTACAATACAGTTCAATGCAGCGCCCAGGATCCTGTCCATAGAGAATGAAAAGACGTGGTTAAAAATGTCCACACGCAATTTTTGACTGTCCACATTCATGTCTGTAGGCGCAATTGGCCACCCCTTGGCCACCTGCCTGAGTGGGGAAATGGCTATTGAAATAAATGGAGGTGGCCGCCTGTGCAATCGGGCACAAGCAGTTTGTGAGCTCCCATGAGAGACAGTTAGTAATATGGCTATTATCACAATACAGAAACAAACGCTAAACACAAAAAATCCTAAATGTGCATAACTCTGTATATTTATTTTTTTAGAAGATCGCAAACAAGGTCTGCATAGTATGAATATGATGGAGGCGGCAACATCTGAACCATCTTTAGATTTGGATAACCTTAAACTCTTAGAGGTAATAGTTTACTTTTTTGCACTTTAACATCAGATTTATGTGATGTTGAAATCATTGTAAGAAAAGATAATAAATATATTCAGTGATTGCTAACCATGAAAGATACAGACAAATAGCAGATCCATGCTACTTATACTAGAGGAAAGTTATGTTATTGTACTTTATTGAAGTGTATAATCTGACTGTGTAATTACACTGCAACCCTAGGTTTGAATAATTTAACAGGCTAAGTGCAAGTTATGACATGTCATAGCACTTGTGGTTGATTGTCTCTGCATTTTTTTGTCCAGAAAAAAACTGTTTTTATTTTGTATTTATTATTTAACCTCCCTAGCACACTGCTAAGGTACAGATTTCTGTGCCAAAAGCGCACTATAGACTTTAATGGAAAAAACTTTTTTACATTGTAAGCCTGTAATTTCTGAAAGTATGTCCATACAGGAGTCTGGTAGACATCCTGAATATAATAACATGTTCAGATGCTTTGTCACAACTCATAATATCAGATAATAAATATTTAAATAATTCACTGTATCAGGTAAGTTAGCACTGCTAACATGGATCAGTGAGTTTGCTCTCCTGTGGCTCCAATCTCTGCCTGACAAACCCAGCTCATCCAGTGCGGTTTTAACAGGGCAGAGCTGGATGAGCTGGGACCGTCAGGAACAGCAGGGGGGTTAAGGAGCAAAGGAACTTAGAGAAAGTTGTTGCCTTCTGATACAGCTGATTACATTGTTTAATGATTAAAAAACTGAAAAAGATTAGTAAAATATTTTTGAAAGTGTCAGACCCCGGCAATTACCACCACCCTGCCCACCAGACACCGCTAAATACCACCACCACGCCCACGGTCCAACACTGCTAACACCACCACCCACCCTCCCGGTCTGACACATTTTAGCTTTTTTCATTTAAAAAAGTGTGGATACCCCTGATCCATGGGGTTGAGGTTCTCATACTTCAATTAAAAGATATAGTGTGAGGTCCCTGTGTGTCAGAGAAAACTGATTTTCCCGATGGTCTCCATCCAAAGTATCGGTCAAGGATCGATTGACTAAGGTGCACATCTATTTGCCAAGCATTGTGCCTAGAAATAACTTTAAGTGCTCAAGATCGTTGATTAGTAAAGTTCTTGTCAACCAGATCTGTATAGCTGTTGCTTTCTAAACTCTCTATGACATCATTTATAAGATTGAACTTATGTTTGGTGTTTTGCTTTTATTGTTAGCTTATTGGTCGTGGTCGTTATGGGTCAGTATACAAAGGATCTCTAGATGAACGTCCTATAGCTGTGAAAGTTTTTTCTTTCAACAATCGGCAAAATTTCGTCAATGAAAGAAGTATATACCGCACTCCATTGTTGGAACATGATAACATTGCCCACTTTATTGTCGCTGATGAGCGGGTGACTTCAGAAGGGCGACTGGAATATTTACTTGTAATGGAGCACTACGCTAATGTGAGTATCAGTAAAGGTTTTCTTCACATACATCTTATAACATATTCACATTAGAATAACTTTTATACTGCTATATATCCAACAATAATTTGTTGCAGTGTAAAATGTAAATTAAACAACTGGATTTAATTTTCAAGAACATTCAGTGCTTACTGATCTTGCCAGAAATGTAACATACTTGTAATTTCCTGTTAATAATAGAATCTTATCTTTATAGTGTAAACTACTAGTTCCATCAACCTGCAGTGTAATGGAGATAAAGATAAACATATTCAAAGTCGGCCTGGACGGCAGTTATGGTGACGTCTCGTCGGAAGCGAGTGTAGCCACTTAGGGACAGAAAAAAATATTTTTCAAAAAAAGCCTAGGAAAAACAACTAAACGTTACAGTATTGTTGGGTTTAGTTACACTTTTATGTTTATCAAGTGTGGTGTTATAATATCCTGGCGATATGTTTAAAAGCACTTCCAGAGTTGAGAAATTGGGCATGTGATTTGATCTCTGAAGCCCCCCATACACCTTTAGATCATTCCATACAATTTCCTTTAGATCTACCAACAACTATGTAGTGTCGGGTCCCTTCCTGATAGAATACATACTGATTGGAAGGTTTAGAAAGGTCCTCATATTACATGGTTTTGGTGGAACAAAAGTTGATTGTATAAAAATTGTATGGTAAGATTGTAAGGTGTATGGGGGGCTTTACGCTGACAATGATCAGGATTTCACGAATAGTCTTAAAGCGGACCACCTGCAATTGAATTTGGTGTGCCCAGCACCACAAGTGCCCTTGTCGCCCTTTTTTTCTCCTTCTCCCTGACTTGGCAGAGGAAATCTGATATCTGCAATCCCTGTGTATTGAAAAAAACAAACATTGACAGTTTTGCCATTGAAAACTTTTATATGGTGCAGTGGCCACTTGTGATATTGATAAGTATGGAATTGTGCACATGATGCCATGAAACAGCAGGTAAGTATATTATTTTCGGATTGGTAGTGCTACATCACCATCAAACCAGCTCAGAGGTAAATAAATATTTAATTTTATATATGTATACATTTTTTGGAGTATACATCTGCTTTAAGAGATGAACATACTTGTAAAATGACACAATTTTATTGGTTTAAAAAAAATGCTGGCTATAGCCAGCACCAATATCTGACATATGGTATGTATCTCCAAATTACTGGCAGTCCCTCCATTATATAGGACTCTGTCTTCCTCTGCAAAGAATGTTGTGATGTCACCCTTGCACAATGTGTTCTGCCATAGTCGGCTTACTTAAGAGCTGTTGAGAAGCAACACAATGCCATACTATGAGAATGTTTTGTCTATTCAGGATATTTATAGAATTTTGATTATGGGCAAAGAAAGACAGAGTATCAGATCACAATTTTACAATATGTGGAAGTGCTTTTTAAATATCCTAATGCAATTAAGGTTATTTTAAATCTAATGAGTGTGTTCACTTTTTTTAATGATGGTTATGGAGAAACACACACAAAGGTCATTGGCAAAATTTGGGAATTTTTTAAATGCTTTGAAAGTACAGTAAAATAATTTTTTCTGTCATTTGTATTTGTTCTTTGTTGCATATACTGTAGCTTTAGGGCTTTACCACTATACATGTGGCATCCACTGATGTCAGCGCAAGCCTCCGTCATGTTACTGTGGGCACAGATGGGCTGCGCGACGGAGGTGGGGACTAGCAGATCTGGATCACTGATGGGCTTTGGAGACAGCCTGTAATAGCCCCATTGCCGTTAATGGGTGGCTCCTGCACTCTGTTACAATCCCTGCATTCAATGCTGGGGTTTTGACGGATAGTGGAGACTAGGGCTAAATTTGCAGTTCCAGTCCTTGATTTGGGAATGCAGTTGCAACTAATAGAGCATACTATAAAATGAAAACACAGAGCACCTCAAAACGCATCACATGTATTTGGTGGTGCAGTTTGACAGCAGACATAGTATGAAAGAGCCCTTATTGTCTTCTAATATTACATAGTATTTGATATAACTGTTGTCATTTATTATATAACATATGTTGATACATGCCCTCATTCACAATTTGGAATTTATATTATATATCCCAGGTGCCAAACCTGCGGCACGGGGGCATGTGGCCCTCTGGGTGCTCTTTGGTGGCCCCCTCAACTAACTGTTATTGCATAGGGTATAGGAGCTCACCTGTCCACTAATCCACAGCTGACAGGTCCCCGCCCGGAAACTTCTTAGAGTGGGAAGAGGAGGAGAGGCAATAAACTTGTGATGTGATAGGTGTACCTAAAAGCCAGTCAGCGACCCAGATGGTGCCTGAGCAAGTCCCTTGCCTCTCCTCCTCTAGTGTTGGTGGGGGATCAGCAGACAAGTGAGTGTCTATGCTCCCACTATTCAACCAATGAACTGGGGTGATTGTATAATATATCTTGCGGCACATAACCTGAGAATACGGGCACATTACCTTTGAATCAATCATTTGCTTGAAGTATAATTTAAAACAAATGTTAAAGATTAAAGCTAGCCATACATGTTCCGATTCCATGGCCGATCGATTCCGCGATGCCAGACGGAATCGGATGTCCGATCGATCGCCCAATTAAGCCTGTCCCTACCACCTTGGCCCACGGATTCCTGGACGATTCCGTGTCCGATCGCTTACTTCACAAATGGCAACTCCCCCTGATGTGTGCTGAATCGGATCAGAAAGACCAACATGTTGGTTCTCTGTTGGATCCGATTCTGGGCCGCCGAATGATCGGACGTGATCAATCGGACAAGGTGGGCTTCACACGATTCCGGGACGATCGATTGGCGTGCACGCGCCCGAAATCAGAATCCGTTGGGAATCGGACCCGTGTATGGGGGCCTTAACACTAATGTCTTCTAGTCATCTAGTCATTGTTCATTATAAAATGCTTATACAAGTCAGTTTAGATTGAAAATGTTGTGTGGCCCTTTATTGATGCTGAGGGCCGCACTTGTGGTCCTCCATATCAGCTCAGTTGGCCACCACTGTTATATATAATTTTATATATTTGATCATCATGTAGGAGCTTTTAAAACTCAACGCATTTGGCATGCTGCATTTAAAGAAAGCAACATATTCTTTCTTGGTAAATTGTTGTAATGTAGTATAGTTAAGTATTTGTAAATTTGGGGATCATTTTAATACAACCTTAAAAATTGGCAGAAAACAATGAAACGTTTTTGTTCTCCGCTACCTTTACAATGCAACAATGCAAAACTATTCTTGATGTTAATCAGAAGTGTGTATATTGCAACACTTGAGTGATACATTTGTGACAGCCAAGAAAATCTCTGTTACTTCCTGTTTACACAAAAGTCTGCAGTACACAGATGTTTGGATAGACTGTGAATTGATAAGAGGGTGGGGAAGGTGTGTGTGTGTGTGTGTGTGTGTGGAGGGGGGGGCGAAGTTACTAGACCATTTGGCATGCGGTCTGTTTGTATACTGGTGCCAGTATGCTGCTGAATGTGCCTCAGTTCATGAAAACACATGAAGAATGGTCCCTTAAATCAGCTTGTTTATATTCATTTTCACAGCAAGCAGACAAAAAGATAAGAGAGTTAGACAAAATCATAATTAATATACACCCTTTGTCAAATATACAAACAGACAGATTCAATAAAAAAAAAGGCATTGATTTTTTACTTAAACAAAGAATTTCTTTTAAGTCAAACAAGTAGAAACATTAACCTATGTACAGCCCGTGTAGTTTCTATAACCTTCCTCCACCTGACACAACAAGGCTATGTCTCCCCTGCAGACCCTGGTCACTGTGAACAATGGACTATTACACATTTATCTCTACAGGGGCATCATAGCCTGCAAGCTGTTTCTCATCGTGTAAATATCAACACGAGGCCCTGTCTTTCCTTGCTAAACCCCAGATTTTGAAATCGGGCTAACTTAGGAGGGAGGGGGCGTTAATCTCCCTTCTAACTTCCAATTCCGCTTGTGCAGATGAGTGGGGTGAGAAGTTAGGAAGGAAAGCTCGATCGAACAGGTAACCAACGTGTAGGTAAATCCCTGTTCCATTGCCTTCACTTTGAATGGGAATTAATTGCTCAAAGAGGTGTGCATTAATTCGTCCTTTAGTCGACGAACGCTCAAGTGCAGCATAATAATGGCCCGATTATCTCACCATCGATCGAGCCGCTATCGACCTGTGTATGAGCACCCTTAGCCAGCAAAAGGGAGAAGGGAATGTTTCACTTGGCAATGCAGGAAGTGTGTAGCTTCCGGTATTTGGAACACGAAAGTGACACATCATTAGACATCATTGTCGTGGGCATTTCCAGTTTTCTGAAGTTAACTTGCCATGCACCCTGCTGGACAAGTTCTGAATTTTTTTTTTTAAAAATTACATTTTATTATTTTCCAAATTAACATGATAGAGCTCTGGTACACAAAGCCAGGCCCTGTTTGTAATCGCCTTTGGTATGAATTCAAAAGCTAATTGGACCCATTTTTTCTCCTTCATTACTAGCTGATCTTACAAATTCTCTTGCATGAGCTCATATTCAAACATTTTGTGCAAACCTTCACAGAGAAGGTCAAATGCTTATGGGTCTGAAAAATATATATTTTTATTTTATTTAGCAATATAGGAGACAGTAAGGGGTCAAAACCCCTTGTCTATGTAGTATATTAGCAAATGCCCTAATATATTTAAAGGAGCCAGATATGAAGAGCAGACAGAAAATGCTACTCTACCTTGGTAAACCCCCTTTAAATATGCATTTATGTGGTTTAAGAGTGACTCCTCCATGTGTCTATATAAACTCACATTCAACTGTTTGATATAAAATTTGAAGAAATATAGTCAATGTGTAATAAAAGCTAAAGATAAAATATATTAATATTAACAGAGAGTACCTTCATCATTTTGTGTCAATATGTTCTGTAAATCCTAGGTGCCCAACCCATGGCCTGTGGGCACGTTCAGAGCTAATTGGCAGCCCCCCTCGGTCCTGCACTTGCGGCCCCCAACCTAGTGCATAGGAACTTACCTGTCCGCCGATCCCCCTTGCAGCTCCTGGCAGCTGATGTTTGTTTTTCTTTTGGTACCAATCTTTTGGCAGTTTGTGTTATAGTAATGTTGTGCCTTTATTATATTATATATGAAGCTATGTAGACTACAGGTATACACCATGTTGTAACTCCTTTCAGTCTTCATTTATAAGGTTGATGACACAATGTATTGTGAAAACATATTCTGAGAAACAGAATCTAGTGGTAGGGGAACTTCCTAGCCTATCATATTTCTTATCTAGCCAGTGCTGTTTCTAGCATTTTGGGGGCCCTGTGCAAAATATTTGCCTGAGGCCCCCTGTCAACTGGGAGGGATGCTACCAGAAAAGTGCTATGATCGTGATTATGCATGCGCGGGGGGCGCCGGGGCACTATGCTCCTGCATACTTCACAAGGCGGGAGAAGCGGTCCTGCTTCTAGCAGTGTCAATGCTGTACTTCTGTCTGTGTGCACATAAAGGCATGTGATTCTTGGAAAACCTCTATCTCCAGCTCTCTTTAATGCATAGCTGGATAAGCACCTTGCTAGGCTCCATTTACAGTCCAGATGGCAGGCACTCAACACGGCTTATTTAATAACAAGCTACAGAGGATGTAAATGCACTGTAACCTGTAGCAATGTTTTGTTTTGTTTCCATTTGAATGGTTATGGGAAAAATACAAAATTCGATCTGACCTGATTTTTTGGAGTATAGTCAATGCCCTATAGTGTTATATAATCTCGGCTGTCACATTCAGGTCTCTGCATTCTGTTTCTTTGAAATCATTTTGATATGTGCTGAAAACTTCCACAGTATTATTTAGTAACTCTGCTTTGCTGAAGCCAGGGCAGACCTTCTGTAATGAATCAAGTGTATGTGTTTTCTAATGAAGAGGACTGACCAGTTGTATGGTGTTCAGTCCGCACTTCAATGCAATCCGATTTTTCTCTTTTTCTTTGGCCGTGTTTCCTTGGTGCTTCCTGGCATTCCAGAAAGCAAGACCACCGCCAATGCACTAAACAGCAGTGTGTGACTGAGCTGTTTCATTGTGAACCCTCCTTTTACCCGCTGACATTCACAGTATTGTCCTTGTTTTTATAAAGTGTCAAGCTATTCTGCCACACTGTACAAAAGAGAGAAAAAGCCAATGTGCAATGAGGCAGTGGCACCGTTCAGTCAAGCTTGCATAATTAATTCCCATTTACACTAATTATTTTCAGAGTTTGTTTGTTTCGTTAATTCCTTATAACCAATTACAAGATACAAAATAACTCTTGTCCCACAGAGGCAAAATTCAAACATTCGAGGCACAACAAACAATAAACACCCCATTACTTATTTTCTCAGCTGATTTTATGTACTCATCTATGCTACCCCACTCTGTACATAAATAATGTGGCCTATGTGAGCGGCCCTTTATTAACTCTTTTGATACAGTGTCATTCCACATGCCTTCAATCCAGACAGAAGGATAAATTGTACTCCCCCTACAGAATTGGCCGCTTTTAATTTAGAAAAGGATTACCGTTCTGTGAATGGGAAAGGGGCTTTGTTGAGTGTTTTTACAAATATGGTGGAATGTCAGACGTAGAAAAAAGTCACATTATTTTTCTGGCTGCAGAGCTGTCACCTGGCCTACCAGTTGACTTGTTCTATTTGGAAGGTTGGGATAAGTCTTCCCTGGAGGCTTAAGGTTGGGGGCTTAGGTGGTTTGGTTATGTTAACTTGTAGTGCAAGTGTAAATATATTAAGGCTGAGGGTTAAGGTTATGGTAGCCACCACAAAGTGGGTGTTTGAGTTTAGGCATCAGGCCAGATTGTTAGAACATTGGTGGTGGGAGCCTGTACAGGGTAAGAATTGATGTTAAAGATGTAAGGTATAGATCTATAAGTGTTTTGTCTTCTGTAAATACAGTAACATTGTAACTGTCTGCAAAAATGGCACCATAGTTTAAACTATGGTAAGACATGGGGCTGATAATTGTGGCATACATGGGGAAAACAGTTTACGTCAGGACAATCTACAATTTGTAGTGGCACATAGGTAACTCACTTACAATTTTGAGTGACAATACAAGGGCAACATATTTGTTGACCACAAATATACAATTCTGAAAATACTTGGGTAAAAAAAGGTTGGTGATAAAATGACAGTCATGGACAACCAACAGGCAATTGTGGAAATAAATGAGGAACCACTGGATAGTCTTGACAGTATTTGTGCAACAAACTGGTAGCCATGACAATTTGTGGGCAACAAGCAATCAATCATGACTATATACTTACTACAAGTTAAAAGCTATGGCACTATTTGGAAAACAAGTGGGCAGCCATGACAATATATGGGAACTAATAAGAAATTATTACAATATATGGGCAACAAATTACCTACATGGGCAACAAATGGGCATTTGTGACACTGTTGGCTGCCAGTCTTAACGGTATATTTACAAATGCAGGATACTATGCATGTATGCTACATAAAAGTATCACATTCTTCCTTCTTCACAATGAACTGTAGTATTAACACAATAAAGAATAAACACCCTGAGACTTTTAGATTTCCTTCTTAAAACTCAGCTTGCGAAATGGTAAATCTAAACTTGTACCTGGGTAACCATACCCAGGATGATTTACACTGGTATCCTGTTTCTGAGGAAGAGCAGTACAACCCGTATCATCATGGTGATGTTGAGGGGCTGCACAGAATAGAAAAATGCTTGTTAGGTAAAATTGTGAATCTGTACATAAAATCTCTAAAATTAAGGGAAATTAATTAGAACAAGATCTATATACTTACTGTACATACTCGAAGATAAGCCAACCCGAACAGAGCCGAGGTACCCAATTTTAGAGAGAAAATCTGGAAAAACTGAATGACTCAAGTATAAGCCGGGGGGGGGGGGGTGCAGCAGCTAAGGCTCAGAAACACACCGCAAATGTGCTTTTGTTAGGAGATGTTATTTAATTCAGTAAATTTTTAATTACAAAACCCCTGAACATGATATCATCACTTAAAGTACTGGAGATGTAGAGAAGGGATGTGGGAACATTGAAAATAAAAAAGTATTGCTCTAGCATATGAAGTCTTTGCTTGATTCTGAACCTAATTTATGCAAAAACTACATATGCTGGAGCAAATGGGGTGATGATAGCATGTTTGGGGGTTTTGCAATTCACTCATAAAGTCCACCTACAAAATGCCGCAAGTTTCGTTTTTTGACCCGAATATAAGCCGAATTTCATTTCTTGAGCACATTTCAGGTGCTGAAAAATTCGGCTTATATTCCAGTATATATGGATCAGTAAGTCACTTGGCCCAGCTGTATTGGCTGCATAAGCATTCATTCATTCAAGAAAACTAGCTTGGCAAATATATGTTGGAAAGGTGCCATTTGGTGTGTAGAACTGTAGATGTAGCCACCAGATACTAACCTTGTACTATACCTTAAGGCCTGTATGGTCAAATACACTCCCATCAAATACACGCTTTCCTAATGAGCACTAGAAGTCTCCATGGAACTGTCTGGTTGTTAAATGACCTGGGTATGGAACAAGATGCCTCTTTTGAGGGAGTAGGGTAAAAAAAGGCTTTTCCATCATGCAATACATCCAGATTGTTATAAATTTTCCCTCTAAGACACATGCGTACGAGTTGCTCATGTGAGTTAAGGTCTGCTTTATGCTGTTTGACTAATACTTGACTTTAAATTATCCATATTGTAAACTTTCTGTGTTGCTTGTTTGAATGTTATCTCAGCAGGCAATATATTTAATGCTGCGGTAAGAGGATGACTGCTGAAATTGCATTCATGTTGATTTAAGAGATGTTTGTTTAATGGTAGTTGTTTATGCCTACAGGGATCCTTGTGCAAGTATTTAAGTGTGCATACCAATGACTGGCTTAACTCCTGCCGCCTGGCACATTCAGTAACCAGGGGATTGGCATACCTACATACAGAACTGCTGCGAGGAGGTATGTGTGATTTTGTTTCCTTTTTTAAGTTGTTAAATCATTCACAAAAAAGCAGCCGTCATCTATTCTATGAAAGTATTTAAACAACAATTAAAGGGAATTCAATGTTCATATTTGAAAACCTATGTATTCTGTGAATTCCATATTTGCTCTATTGCTATATTGCTCTATTAAAATTGCATATTTTACCTTTTGATTTGCACAGAATATGCATATATGTTTGTGTATTGTTCCTACCCACAATATACTTGGCTAAAAACAATGTACTCTATTTGATAATGTATTTTTTAAGAAGAACATGATTGCACTAAGCCATCAAGAGCTTCCTGTAGGGACTTCTGTATAAATATTTGTGATACAATTCAACAGAGTTGGGTCTTCATAGTCCAAATCAGAAAAGCAGCAGAGATACAATCCTGCATCTCCAGAAGTACAGGATAGCGCATCGTTGACATCCTAGAATAGAAATGTTTGTTACTTTAATCATGGTAAAAAGGTGCAAAATGGCAACTGGTGTAGCCATGGGGTAAAGCGCATCTCCAGGAAAATATGATTTTAAAAATCCGATCCGCCTGTTCGCAGAGGATGGGCATAGAGTCATAGACGTGAAGAGAAGATTGATACATATATAGTAACTGTCATCAAACATTCAATACCAATGAATAAAAAAATGTATATTTGATTACAAAATTTCAAAGTTACAAAGTAAAAAAAAAATGTGTGTGCATGTCAATGGTGAAGCAGTGAAGTGTATAGTAAATACATAGATAAATTTTTTTTGTATATATAGCATAGTCATTACATAGTCATTATATAATTATGACTATTTATTTGTGAATACTGTTACAAATTGTTTTGCCAACATACTCACTAACTATGTTTATAATTAAAAACCAGAGCAATACAAACCAGCAATTTCACACCGCGATCTGAACAGCCGTAACGTGTTGGTGAAAACCGATGGCACTTGTGTTATTAGTGACTTTGGCTTGTCCATGCGACTTACCGGAAACAGGCTGGTAAGGCCAGGAGATGAAGATAATGCAGCCATAAGTGAGGCAAGTAGATCTGGGTTTACGCTTTTGTGCATTTAAGAGAAACATCAGTGTTTGTCCTTACTTCTCTGGGCCTATTCTTACCTGTCCATTTTACAGTAATTCTATTCAGGTTGTGCCGCGTTTGATACCTAACACACATTCACTATGGTCACAGCATCTGTACATGTAATTTTTTTTTAAATAATTCTATAGATAAACCCCCTAATACAAATAAACACAGCACATATGTGTTTATTTCCAAGTTAGTTCTAATGATTCATTTAGGGCTTGTTTCCATTATACGTCTGGACCCCCTCCGCTAAGCGTATTGCTTGGTGGGGATCCCGACGTAGCACATAGACATTGCCTGCTCGGCGGATGTGTAAACACAGCATCTGCTGAGCAGGCAATGTCTATGTGCGACTTTGGGTTCTCCCGCCAATCAATACGCTTAGCGGAGGGGGTCCCGACGTATAATGGAAACATAACTTTAATTGGGTAAAGGGTTCCTGAGACCCCTGTACTCATTCCATAGCTCAATGGGTATGGGTATCTATTTGATATATTCCTGAAAATCCTTTGTAGGTGGATAGTAAACATCTCTCAAAAATGTTTAAAAGAATAAAATGAACTTTTTGTTTTGTTTACATAACTAGAGAAAAATATCTTTAAAGGACTGTATGTATTGTCAAAACTGGTTCATATAATATTCTTTGTTCCTTGTCAACTTTCCAGTCTTAATTCCAATGGTCCTCTGATCAAAGGGTATAAAATAAGATAGCAATTTAGAGCTTGGAGTAAATAATTTTTCCACTTTGAAATCATATGCATCACTGTGTCAGGTTTTTATAAAGGTTTCAGTACTTTTCTTTTTATTAACTTTTCATACAGTTAATGAACTGCTTTCATGTTTTTCTGCAGGTCGGCACAATACGTTACATGGCTCCTGAAGTCTTGGAAGGAGCTGTAAATCTTAGAGACTGTGAGTCTGCTTTGAAACAAGTGGACATGTATGCATTAGGCCTGATATATTGGGAAATCTTCATGAGATGTACTGACCTCTTTCCTGGTAAGCTTACTTTATATATTTAAACATCTATATATTTAAACATGTGCTGTATATTGTTAAACATATAAATAGCTTTAGAGCTCAGATTCAAGAATGCACTCCTGCTAGATAGAATCTGTATGTCTTATATCAAATATCTGTAATACTGATTGGAGAACCTAGAAGATGAGATAAATAACAAAGGGATGTTGGTGTTTATGTATAAAACTATAGCCCTCCATACACCTTTAAGCCGGCCATAGACGTCTCGATCTATGGCCGGCTTGTAGCAGACTCATTACAGCGTGGTGACGCTGTGATGAGTCGACTACAGAACTGACGGGAATCCTGTGTGCTCCCCTAGCACAGGGATTTCCGGCAGATTGTAGCCAATTAACTTGGAGGGGGAGGAGACTCTCCCTCCAAATTAACTGACTACAACAGGATCGGCCAAGTAGGCCAAAGCAAAAGTACCGGATCGCACTGATATCATCCAGCAGGGAAGAGAAGCCCAGTTTGGGGGTTGGTGAATGAAGAGAAGCGGGGTTCTGAATACAGGCACCCCCTGGAAAAATTACTGCCTTGACCAGCTGCTGCAGAACCTCAGTTCAATCCTGCCTGAAACCCCCCAGGTCGGACACCAATACCACAACCCCCCAGCTTGACAGGTTAGGGCCTCCGCTGGTGAAGGGTGCCTGGCCATATGTCTGTATTGTATTACCTGTTTGTGTCTTTTGTACCGCCATAGGGCGTTAGTATGTGTTGTGCAAGACGTGTTAACAAATGTCCAAAAAGTGCACATTATATGCAATGGGCCTGTTTACTTGATAATGCATATCAATACATGTAAAGCAAAAAGATGTCAACCAGGTCTGGCTTACACCTTTGTCTTTTATGCATATTGGGCAATGCATGTTTAGTATGTCCCAAAAAGTTATGATATGGTTTGTAGTTTATTGTGGAATGCCCATGATGCCCTGCTTTATATACCAAAAAACACCAACCTTTATCCCAAAACTCATTACAACATGTAGATTTGAACTACTCCATAGAATATAATGTGCTCGTGTTTTTCATTCATTGATATGCACTCCCCAACACACATAAAAGCGATAAGATGTGAACGGGCCCTAAAGGCTTCTGAAACCATCGCCTAACAATTAGCTAACAACATATGCTTTAAGCAAGGATGAAGTGACCCTGGGGAACCAAAAGTCCACTTACTGCATACTAAATCTGTAATTGTCATCTCCTTCATGTGAAGTAAAACAAAAAGACATGGCTGAAGCATATACATCGGCTAATGCTGTACTTTTTATTAACAGAATTAGGGCAACAGAGCTGAAATGGCAATCACCAGCAAACTGCACTGCAGTCATACATCCCGCCCAGTGTGAGACTGCCTGTGATCTGCAGTTGTTGCCAGCGGGAGGGAAGACATAAATTCACTCAACTCACAGACACTATCCTATTGTCTTCCTTCCTCATAACATAATTATATTCTTTCACATTTCAACCATAATAATTGGATATTTCTTCCCTCTTTCTGAGTATATAATTGTGGCTTTAAATCATATAACAACCCAACACACTTACTATTCTCTGTACTTACTATTATGATTTTATATATATAATATATATATATATAAAAAATCGCATGCAGTATATATAGCAGTAGTGCCATCTAGTATATGAATGTATGCATATGTTCTACATATTTACATTAAGAAGACCTATAAAACATGCAATATATATATTTTTGCTCCTGCTAGTAGGCATCTTTAAAAGTCTATAACTATTATCAAAGTAGTTGATCCTGGTACCATAACTTGTGTGTTGCATAATTTGACAAAAGGACCAACATGCTATCAGTAGGCAGGCTTCTGAGAAAAAAAAACAATAAATATATAGAAGAATAGAGGTAAACTAGGTTAAAACAGGCATTAAGTCCTCCACCCTGTGCATGGGTTATTTGCTTGTTTATTTCATGTATTTCAGAGACTCCTTCTTCCATAGGTTGGTCCTCAACTTCTACTCGCCAAGCCTCTTCTAGCTGCTGTGGGAACACTCATGTAGATATGGGCCAGATCGATGGCTGCTTCTAATGCCGTGCATGCTCACGGCCATCTATCTGGCCCATATCTAATGCGATATCGGACATGACCATAAACCACGCTCCATGTCCATTGCTTCGTTGGAGCTGGGGACACAGCAGTGCTGCGCCCCCAGCTCCTCCGATATCGGGCAGGGAACCTTGAGCGGCTCCTATATTGAGCCATGTGTTTCCTGCTTAAGGCCCTGACATCATCACCAAGCAATGCAGAGCTTTTGATGATATATTGTAGAGTGGGACACTGAGAGACTTCCAACTTTGATTGACCTCAGTTTAGAAGGGATGTTTAAATGGGAAGGGCAATATATAAAGAAGTACTTTAATACATTGGAGACTGCTACAGAGAAGCTGGAGGCACAAGATCTCAGGGCTCATAGGCTCCTTTTATCAAAGATGTGATGGCATTAATCCCTGCCTGTCCATATATTTGGATGCATATTTAAGTGATATTTATAATGCCTTCTGTATCTGTTCAGTCTTATCCATTTCCGAGCCTAACAGGAGACACAATGCATGCTATTAGGACAATTTCCTGCCTAGTAAGGCCTAGTCTCCTCTGCAATAAATACTCAATATTATGTGGATACATTAATATTCAATGGACACCTAATTGATGTGTTGCATTAATAAAATGTATTTGTTAACACACCCAATAAAAAAAAAAGTCAAAAATCTACCTGGGTTTTTGTTATGTTAGGGCTAACACGTCTAAAACGTTAAATGGAAACTAGGACAAAACTTGCCCAGGTCCCATTACCTACCTCCATAATGTATTGTAACATAGCTGTCAACGGGGGACATACAGGAAGTGACATCACTTCCGGTACACAGATCTTGGTTCTTCTACGTTCCATGTACTGGAATAGTTACTCCACAGTATGCGATTACACATGGCAGCAACATTCCTACATATAAGATGTAAACATTAAAGATCGACGTCACCTTCAAAGAGCGTGGCAATAGGCATGTGGAGGGGGCATGAGTGTTAAATAAGAGCAGGGAATGGGGGCATGAGATTTTTTTTATAAACTTGAACTAATCCTTAAAATGTTGTGACTTGAAACATGTGGAACCAGGAAACAATTCTGCTATCTATGGCTTTGTATGTATTGCAATTTATCTGATTCAAGGGTTATTGTATCACTTTTTTTATTCACTATCTCATTTATTTGCTGCACTATGGCTTACTGGATAATGTTATGGAGTTTATACTAAAATACTGAAGATTACATTTTAATCACACAGAACACAGTAGTATATGATAGGATGGAATAATCACCCATTAGCCCTCATATTTATCTATTTTCTTTCCTATCGTGTTACATTAGCAGTTTTCATTCATTTAAGAGTTAGCACTTAGGATTCCTATACATTTATAGTTAGATTTATATGTTTAAAAAAATCCTCATTATAGGGAGTAAAAAAAAGTCCAAATCAAGTCCTTGAGGGTCACTTATAGGGCAGATTGTGGTATCAACAGAGCAATTTGACTTACCCGTTTTTATGCATGTTGAACACCCATTTCTAACATGTGTTAACAGTCCATTAGATATAATGTTACAATTTTGTTTAACACATATTATATATGGAGTTTGTCATTCCTGGGATAGGTTGTACACAAAATCAATGAAGATAAGTAAGTTATATGTTGTTTATAGCCTTAACTCCCTTAGTAACTAGATACTTGATCTTTTATGGATGGACTATGTCATTAAAGTGGACCTACCACCAGAAATCTATGTTTTCATGAATGGCACTAGAAGCCAATAATAGGGAGGAATGCAGTAAAAAAAACTCAAAAACTTTCCTGTAATGAGCAATTTAACAAGATTACCACACAGCTCCCATCACTTCCTGGTTCGTGGAGCCAACACATGAAACACATGGGGGTGCAATATCGCAGGTGGCCACTGGGGGCGTTCAGTGATCTTCTATGGGAATTTTCAAAGCAGTTCACTGAAAAATCAAAGCTTCCTGTGACGTCCTGCCTTGCTCTGCTGACAATGAACCAGGAAGTGAGGAGAGCTGCCGGATTATATTCCTAAATTGCTCATTACAGGTACGTTTTTGGGTTTTTTCACTGTATTCCTCCCTACTATTGGCACTTCTAGTGCCATTCATGAAAACATAGATTCCTGGTGGTAGGTCCGCTTTAAGGCCAATATTTATGACTTTCCCCATATGTAAATGTGTTTACCCTGGTTGCCTAGGCACATCATAAAATATAAGGGTATACGACTACACCACCTACTGTGATCCTGTATGTGTCTGACAATGTTTGTAATGATTCCCTAGGGGCAATGCATAATATGAATGGTACAGTGTTGTATACTAATCATTGCTGCTGTGCACTGCCACAGTGTTGTAGCAGTGCTGAAGTTCATGTTTTATTATGTTACATGTAATTCAAATATTTATATGACTAAGGCCCTGTTCACACCTATTAATTTTTAAGCTTGTTAAGCTCATTGGGCAATGTATGGCTCATAACAGATACAATATATCTAATAAGTTAGTTCATATTTGTGTGCCCAGAGGCCTTTGTCTTTTTTACTCTATCCGTTTTAGCATGCAATAGCTAACACTAGTGTCAATGTCAGTGCATAAAAACCGATAGTTACATTCTATGTGGTGTGTGAAGCACCTGTCACTTAAGCATATCCATGTGTTTTTTTTTTCTAAGTTCCTTCTAAACATTTATGGGTAAGAGCTCCCTGTGACCCCTATACTCATACCCATTAATTGGGGCGGGGATCTGGGGGAAAGTTTAATAAAAGTATCAATAGAGTACAAAAAAAGCACATATCTACTTTTGTTAACATGCCTAGTCCCAAAATGATAAAAACAGATAGTAATACAGTATACTGCAGTAGTTTGAATTACAACTCTATAGCGCTATGGTAGTAGTATACATTATCATCATGCTGCAGTCTACTGTATTATGTGCAATGAACTCGGTGCGTTAACCCGCAGTATGATGCTTGAGCAGTACTGCAGTGTACTGCATGCCACATAAGAATGTCTCTACTGATATAAACACTAACTTTTAACTCATTACTCATCTGAATATGTAAGTCTTTACGAATGAAGTACACTTGCAATTTTGCCTTTCAATTACTTTTATGTTTATTATCTTATAATTTTACATTGATAATCTTTGCAGCTTTAAACCTGTGCAACCCCATGGGATTGAAGTGATATGTATTATTTTTCTAATATAGGTCACAGAAACAGAATCAAAACAGAAATACACATTAGAGGTCTATACATGGCATTTAATCTGGTTTATCCCACGCAATTTATAAATTCATAGTCAGTGAAATCCTTGGTACCCCTGTAAATATGCCATACATAATTTTATCTTCACATACTTGTACTTATCTTACATGTTAATTGCATTTGTTTTCTTACAATTTATCTTGTGCCTTACAATAGTTTCAATGTTCTCGGGTATTAACCAACATACTTATTTGTTTTTAGGGGAATCTGTCCCGGATTATCAAATGGCATTTCAGGTTGAAGCTGGCAATCACCCTACATTTGAAGATATGCAAGTATTGGTGTCAAGAGAGAAGCAGAGGCCAAAGTTTCCAGAAGCATGGAAAGAAAACAGTTTGGTGTGTTTATGTGAAAGTTTATTAATATATACTGATTATTACATGAATATAAACTCTAGGCGTAGACAGATGTGTCACCTTAAGGTTGCACAACTAGAATGGTGTCCATCTGCTATTTTATTGCCAAGATTCATTGTTGCTTTTTTTACGTGGCATTGGTTTTTCTTCTCTAGTGATTTGTACAAGGACACTCAGATATCTACTAGCTAATTGTCCTTGGAGAGATAGCTGTATGTCTCTGGGCAGCCTAACCTTTCAAAGTATTTAAGAATCTATCAACAGTTGGTATAATGGAAAATAGTAATGCTGACTTTAAAGTGCATTCAAAATTGTTGAGCTAGCCATACATGGTTCAATTGACATCAAATCGATCATCAATTCGATCAAAGTTTTCG
>CM070039.1:47099745-47113850 GCA_036250615.1 Ptychadena robeensis
TTGATCGAATTACATTGATTGTACAGTCAATTGAACCATGTGTGGCTAGCTTAAGAGTGGCTGTTGTCGTCATCTGTCCATAATTCTTTACTTCAGTTTGAGCAAGATTCATAAGCAAATCATGAACTAACTGATGGGACAGACTATGTGTTCCACACAAGACCTATCCATCCTTACACATGTTAAGGTACCCATACATGCATAGATATGTGCTAGATCGATGGCCGCCTCGAGCGCTTGTGGCTATCTATCCGGTGCATATTTTATGCGGCCATCCCTGTCAAACAGGGATATCAGACATGACCGTAAATCACGGCCGATTCTCTGAGGGGCCAGCTCAGCGTAATGACGTCATCACTCTGCTGCCGGTCCCTCATCTATCGAGAGATAATCTGCCCGTGTATGGGCAGCTTTAGGCAACCGATGTGAAACTTATCCAAAAAGCGTTTGTTATATGCAATGTTCCTGTTTACATAAAAACACAGCGATGGATAGGTGTTAACCAAACCATAATGGGCAGTAAAACAGTTGTTAAACAGGCTGCCAGAGCTTTTCAAAGGACAATTACCAACAGACATGCAGGATTTCTACAAAATAATCTTTTAATTTAAAATTTGATGTAACAACATAAAACAACCCCCAAAGGGCAACCAGAAAAAGGAGGGAAAAAGGGTAAGATCACTGAAGAAATGAATATATACTATTGTAGTCACAGAGTATTGCTAGAAGATTACCAAGCTACAGAGGATTTCCAAGCAGAACAACTCAGCAATTATGACAAAATAGACTGCCTGGTAACAATTTACACGTCCAGAAAATATGTCAGAATCTCCACATCTCCAACAATAAGGAGGAGCACTAGAGGTAAAGGTATAAAGACTTTTAGGGTTGATTAAACCAAGAAAAACCTTTCATAATTTCAAGCGTTAAATCGTTTTCTGGGCATATTTAGGGTGGCTGTTAGTATAAAAAAATTGAGAATAAGGATGTTGGTATATTTGATAAATCGTGAAAGATCACAATGCCAAATTTTGCCCAAACGTCAGGTAGGTTAAGCTAGCCATACACGTGTCGGATTCCATGTCCAATCGATTCATCATCCGATCGATTCCGGCGATTCTGCCGGAAATCGCAGGTGTGATCAATCGGCCAATTAAGAGTATCCATCGCAGCATACCACCTTGTCCGAGCGGATTCCGGCACGATTCCGTGTGCGATTCCACCTCCGATTCCACCTCCGATTCCACCTCACAAATGGCAACTCCCCCTGATCCGGGCAGAATCGGATGAGAAAGACCAACATGTTAGTTCTCCGTCGGATCCGATTCTGAGCCCCTGAACGATCGGACCTGATCGATCGGACAAGGTGGGCTGCATGCGATTCCGGCACGATCGTTTCGCGTGCACGTGCCCGGAATCGATCGTGCCGGAATCCGGTGCGAATCCGACACGTGTATGGGGGCCTTTAAAGAAATTTAGTTTTTTGTTCAGTAAAATGCTGTTGTGTTGATGTAGGAACCAACAAATCTGCCTAGGACGGCAGCTTACAACAATGTTATAATATTCCAAAATCTTGTAGCATTTTTAAATCATCTCACTGTACAGTATATAGGTTTCAGCACACTGCAAACAAAATCACCTATCCATTATATAAACATTGACACGCATTTTAATGTGAATTAACATGATGAATATAATCTGAAAATAATGTGACTATTGCATACCTGTCAAGTTTTCTCTTATCTAATACAGGCAAACTTACAGGGAGTGATGCAGCGTCACTTCCGGCATTTGGAACATGGCTCTGTGCTCCCAAAAGTGATTGTCTGTGAGGTCACTTCCGGCATTGGGAAGTTATGGCCTACTTAGGAGGGAGGGTTACTCTACCTCCTAACTTCCCATCCCTCACATCATCTAAGTTACCATGATTTAAAAATCTGAGAAATATCCAGGATTTGTTAAAATTGTAATTTAACCGGGAAAGACACATAAAAAATGTGACTTTCCCGGCCAAAACGGGAGGGTGTGCAGGTATGCCATTGATGTACTGCATTCATACTCAAGTGTCTCTGAAGGAATTTTAAGGACAATAGAAAGTACAAGAAACGCTATAATATGCCACAATTGTCACAAATACCCCAAAAGTAATAATATCTCTCTTGTTTGCCAGTAGAGGCCTTCCAAGTTGGTGCAGAATCCTCTTCCGGTTCTGCAGTGGCTCCCTAATAGTGCAACATTTAGCCACTGTGGCCTGTCATTGGACCCATGAAAATGCTGTGCATGCTCAGAGCATAATGACTGCAAGTATTCATGGGATATATACTTATGTAAAGGGATTAGACCAGACTGTCATTTGGTGGATCTGATGACCACATGACCGTGGCGGAGGGACGCTCATTGAGGGACCAGCTTGCTGTGATAGCAACCTGGGGAGCACCATAGATGCTGCACCAGGCAGTCACTGCTGAATCACAGGAGGACTCACCACTGACTTTGATGGCCTCTACCAGAAAATCACAGAAGAGAGTACTGGTATTTCTTTGGGGGTATTTAGGAGTTAATGTTTTAAATAATATAAACATTGTGTATTGGTTTAGGGTTTAATAACTCTTGAAAGCTCTAGGGGGCTTTTCAATGGAAGCACATACTCCATCTGTTACAGATTCAGCTTATGTTTCCACCTTCCAGTATGAATAGCTGCAATGGATTGTTCATGTATTTTACACAAATCTTCTTGATGTTAATACAGCGGCGCCCTCTAGTGGATTCTTAGGAATCTAATCATTACGAGCCAATGAGGGTGATTTACTACAGCATATCTGGGTGATTGTCACTCATTGTCACTCAAATAGCTTAGTTTTGCTTAGTGAACATTAACATTACAATAACTTAAAATTATCTTTGTTAAACCGCCCATACACCACATACAATTACCATGCAACTTCTGTACAACCAACTTTTCTTCTACCAAAACCATGTAATAGGAGGACCTTTCTACACCTTCCAATCTTTTATCAGGGAGGTCACTATACTACATAGTTGTTGGTAGGTCTCATGAAAGTTGTATGGAGGAATCTGAAGGTGTATGGGGGGCTTAAGGACTATCCAATCATCTGAAAGGAATATGTTAAAAAAAAGTCTTGCACACAACTGGATAGTTGAAGTGAGCATAGCTATTGTTTTTATAGTGATATATCCATTGCAAGTGAGCATGGTTTTCTCATTTAGTAAGTCTAATTGGTTCATTAGATACTATAACAAAGTATATATTTTATCCACAGGCTGTAAGATCACTGAAAGAAACTATTGATGATTGCTGGGATCAGGATGCTGAAGCCAGGCTTACAGCGCAGTGTGCAGAGGAAAGAATGGCTGAATTAATGATGATCTGGGAGAGAAATAAGTCAGTGAGCCCAACCATCAACCCAACATCTACGGCTGTGCAGAATGAACGGTATGTGATCTCTAATAAGAGACCATCTGAGAAGGATTGGTACTATTTGCTACTATAGTAGCACTATACTATATATATAGTATATAGAGTCCCATGCAAAGTGATTGTGTTTTACTGAATATATGTGGATTCTTTCACAACAAGTACAGAGTGTTTTCTTCAGAACAAGAAGGGTTCAGTTCTAAGGGCTTGTTTCCACATGTGCCATGTAATGGGCTCTTCCCCGGCCGCGATCGGGGGGTGATGGGGAGTGAGCGTGCTTTGACTGCGGGTCTCATGCTGCTGACTGACCCTGACCGCGGCCATGGACGTGAACCCTGTCCGGTTGCCATAAGGCTATGTTCCTACATGTGCGGCCGCGACCTAAAAACTCGGCCAAGTGGCTCTGACCATAGGCGCGACCTTAAAACTCGGCTCACCACGTTTTTGATCGCGGGCCGCAGCCGCCACGGACCATGGCCATAGATGTGAAAACATTCAATGGCGCTGCAGGCGGCTGCACATGTGGGAACTTACTTTGGATGGGCACTGAGGGTCACCATCCAAAGTATTGAATGGGATCGAGTGCACCGAAGTGCTGTGCATCAATCCTTCATTAAATCAACAAATTCAACGGGTATCGGCCTGTGTATGGCCAGATTAAGTTTAAAGAAAGCAGTAATAGAGAATAGATAGATAACTTAAGGCCTCGTCATCACGCTGCTATCCAGGCCTGACAGCTTCAATGAAGACACCGGTCGTCACTAAAATTAACGGCATCGGACTAGAATATTGGACATGTCTGTTCTCTGGCCGGCCAAGCTGTGGGGCAAGCGGGCACGCCCATCGGTCGGCGGCAAAATCGGACGCCGCTCGGTGCGTGTATGGCTAGTAGTAGGCAGTAGAAAGATAGACAGCTAGGTAAGACTAATAAATCTGAGTCTAGATGTTACTGATTATAGCTAAGATTTTATTAATCTTTTTATATTCTTTTATCTTCTCCTTAAAGCAATCTGTCACAAAGTCGTCGGGTCGCAAAGATTGGTCCATACCCTGATTATTCATCATCATCCTATATTGAAGACTCTGTGCACAATCCTGACAGTATTGTAAAGAATATTTCCACAGAGAACTCCATGTCCAGCACTCCTCTTACCACCAGTGAGAAGAATCGTAATTCTATTAATTATGAGCGCCAGCAGGCTCAGGCACGTCTCCCTAGCCCTGAGACCAGTGTAACCAGCTTATCAACTAATACCACCACTACCAACACTACAGGGCTCACACCAAGCACTGGCATGACTACAATATCAGAGGTCCAGTACTCAGATGAAGGTATGCATGGCTTGCAGTCCACTGGGCCCACTCCTGTTTGTCTTCAGCTTACAGAGGAAGACTTAGAGACTAATAAGCTGGACCCAAAAGAGGTTGATAAGAACCTAAAGGAAAGCTCGGATGAAAACCTTATGGAACATTCCCTCAAACAATTTAGTGGGTCTGACCCGCTGAGCAGCACCAGCTCCAATTTGTTTTACCCATTAATAAAGCTAGCAGTGGAATCAACGGGGCAGCAAGATTTTGCCCAAATGGGAAATGGCCAAGCTTGCTTAGTTCAAGACATGCATCCTGCACAATTATATCCTCTCCCTAAACAGCAGAACCTACCCAAAAGACCTACCACTCTTCCGCTCAATACAAAATCATCAGGTAAAGAGTCTAGGCTTAAATTTGGCAGCAAGCACAAATCTAACTTGAAGCATGTTGAGACCGGTGTGGCCAAAATGAACACAGTAAGTGCTGCAGAACCCCATGTGGTAACAGTTAGCACAGCTGTAGGAAGGACAGGCTATGTGAACTCTCAGGGGCCCTCAACCCAGCATTCAAATACAGCTTTGGGTCCAAGTACCAACTTTATGGCCCAAAGGGCACAGGAAATGCTTCAAAACCAATTCCGAGGTGAAGAAAGCCGTGTAAACATTAACGCTAGTCCAGATGAAAATGAACCACTGCTGAGGAGAGAACAACAAGCTGGACAAGACGAGTCTGTATTAGACCGACTAGGGGAAAGGAGGGATCGGCCACAGGAGACCAGCAGGGTGAACTCAAATAACAATAACAACAGCAGCCAGTGTGTACAGCAAGACACAGGGGCACAGGTTCCTTCTGTTGAACACAGACCGCGCCAGACAAGGAGAGCACAGAGACCTAACTCCCTTGACTTGTCCACATCCAGTATTATGGATAACTGCAGCACACAATGTAAGTTTTAAATAATATATAATTCATCTGTGTTTTCTAACATTACTTTAAGAAGTTATCTTAGGCTATGTCTCCACTAATCGTAATTTTCAGCCAATGGAAAAATCTCCACAAACAACGATTTCACTGTTAACATTTAAACCATCAATGTTAAAGCTTTTTAAATGCATGGAAAGTGGTGTGACACATTGAAAGTAAATACATTGCAAGTAAATCGAGATACTCCATGGCCATTCGCTGGACTGGATGACCTTTATTTTGCTATGTTTGCCCAAAAGCAATACCCGTCCCAAGAAGCACATGGAAACATGCATTGTCCCAGATAAAAATAAATATAGCTATTAACACAGTGGATTATACTGTTACGGTTATAGTTTTTGACTATTTAAAAATGTAATTGCTGAAATATCTAGATAACCTCGCACACACACACATAATTAAAGAGATGCAATGCCTTACTTACACAACCAGGACATACCTGTCAAGCATTCAGTTTTGGCCAGGAAATTCACACTAAACACATGAGTTCAATAAATCCTGGATTTTTCCCAGGATTTTAAAATTGTGGTAATTTAGGAGGGAGGGGGGTTATTCCCAGCCCGCTTGTGCAAAAGATGTGAGGGGTGGCAAGTTAGTAGGGAGATTAACACACCCTCCCTCCCAGCTACTACTAAATAGGAGGGAGGGGAGGTACACCTCCCGATACTGAAAGTGACGTCACTTCCGGCATTTGGAATGTGGAAGTATCACTTCACTTCAGTACTTCCTCGTTTCTAATACCGGAAGTGAAGTCACTTCCTGCCATTTTTCCCTCAATCAATAAGGGAAAACTTGACAGGTGTGACCAGTCACATGTCTGCAGAAAGACAGTGAGGATCATAGGGTCACAACAGAAAGGTAACTTTGATAAATTTATACCAACTCAACCGGGAACATCTGAAGACACACAAATATTACTCGATGATGAAACCAGCAATGTGTCCACAGAGGCACAATCAATACAGCAGTGACATAACCAAGAATGTGTCCTGGGTGATGCAACCAGAAACATATCTTAAGCTGGCCATGCAGACTTTGATTTTTCGATCAATTAGATCAAGTTAAAAACTATCTTATTAAGTCAATTGTTTAAAAATCTATTGCTTTTTTTGGGTCCAAATAGTGATTGGACATGTTGGTAAATTTCAGTTGATTGTACAAGCATCTGACATGTTTTCTAAGTATTCTGATCGATTTGTATACGATGGAACTATGGAGCATGTGCATAGACCTAAAGAATAGATCTGTTATTACATTATGTTGTGGTAAAATCGATCCAATTGTAAATAAGATCAACTCTAATATGATCATATTTGAAGTCGATTGAATGAAAAATTTAACTGGGTATGCCCAGCCTTAATCTACCAGCTTAAGTTTATCTTTTTTATCATTATGCAGTGGTAGAATGGGTGTTTGCCTGAAAGGCTCTGTAAGCCTATGGATGAATTTCAAGTGGCCTACTTAGCCTGGCATCATGAATAAATTGGGCACCAGACAAAAAGATATTCCCTCTTAATTCTTTACTGTCACTGGTTTTCCCTAACTTAACATGGTGTGAAATGCATCCTTTGGATTACAGTGACAGCATAAAGCCCCCCTTAAATACACCTTTAGATCACTCCATACAATGTCCTTTAGACCTACCAACAACTCTGTAGTATAGTGGCCTCCCTGATAGAATGCATAGTGACTGGAAGATTTAGAAAGTTCATATTACATGGTTTTGAAGAAAAGTTGATTGTACAGGAATGGTATAGTAAGATTGTAAGGTATATGGGGACCTTAATAGTTAGATAGATAGGAAGTTGAAGCGGAGTGAATATATATAAGAATATTTCTGCATCAATCAATATGCAGTTCTTTGCATGAAAACAGAGTTGCAGCATGTTTATACATACATGTTTTGGTTTCAGTGGTCACTCCTGTACTATCCTACAAGATCCTTTCCAAGACAAATTATTAACCGTGTCAAAAACTATTTTGTTATTCAGGTGAAACGCTATCAGACAGTCGGGCTGGCTCAGGGGAGAAGATTAAGAAGAGAGTAAAGACACCATACTCCCTGAAACGATGGCGCCCCTCTACATGGGCCATTCCCACGGAGCGTCAGGACTGTGAGGTCAACAACAATGGGGGCGATGACACCTTCAGCCACTCAAAGTCAAGCACAGCTGTTTACCTTATAGATGGGGGCACCGCCACTGCTGCCCTTTCTAAAGATGCCAGGATGAGCTGCTTGTAAATGATTCAATCATCTCTTTTTTATTATTAATATTTTTATTATTATTTTAAAGTTTTTGAGTTTTTTTTATGCCTCAAATTTTTTTTTAGCATTTAGTGAGCAGACATGGAAAACATATTTCTATCATCAAATCTTTGTACAGGACTTGCAATTACCCTCATGGTTATGGTAGGGCCAACAATCCTTCCACAACCATAGGGGTTATAAAGAATTACAGCTATGCAGAGTAAAACACACAAAATACAATTATGCTTCCATGTTTTTTTTTTCTTTTCCATTTTTTTTCATTTTTAGTTCTGCACCTTCTATATTTTGTTTTGTGAGTCCCAAATCTGCTCTTGTTTCATGTATATGTAAAAAAAACAAAGAAATAGACCACAGAAAAGTGGAACACCTCTGAAACTTTCTTTTGTTAAACGACAAAGGAGAAGATATTATTGACCATATCTTTTTGTGGTCTCTAAAAATTCTGCAAAGAAACTGTCAGACAGGATTATCTGCAGCAGTGTCTTGTGCACGCAAATTTTGGTTTTAATGCCGTGTCTAGTCTGTATGTTGATGTGTAAAAGAAGCGCTCGTTCAAGGACAAATACACCAAGAATTGCTTATTTCCTGCCTTTTATTTTAGTAGCAAAAGACTTTGCACTTTTAGGTAAAAGCACTGCAAGTCATTGAAAATGGCTGTCTCATGGGATGTTTCCATTCACAATTCCAAACCCCTAAACTGGGAATCAGTTTACTCCATAGCTTGAACAGATTTTCGCCATCAATTAGGGGGCTTCAATCTTTCTAGCTATGGGGGATGACAGAGCCGCAGCATGATGGACTTACTGATGAACTGAGAGGGGGGGTTTATGTAAAATGTTAACTTTCACCAAGCTTAATTGCGTATCGGACAACCATTCTTAGCTGATGACACTCGGAGGAAGAAGAAACAGGGGACACGTCTACTAAGGCTTTAAGGCGTATGTTTAAAAAAATAGATTAAAAGATTATATAAATATATATATAAAATACGTGATTATAACAAGAAAAGAGCTTATAAAAGTGATATTTTAGCCTATCTGTGCAAGAGTGAACACTTGTTAAGCAGAGTGGATTACCTTTGAATATCTGGCTTTTCATGTACTTGGTTGAAATGTGCAATGATATATTTTTTTCCTCAATGCTTTACTGCAAAATACATTTCACTAACACAAAAATTTCTGTAATGTTTGTGATTATTTTTTTTTATACTTTTACCCTAAATAACTGCTACGAAAATGTCCCCACGAGCTGCTTTTTGTATCTGGAAGCTGCCCGTTGCTGGTTATGTCCTGTGAATATGCTTTAACTTTGTACTTTTAATATATATTAAATTAATGTATGCAAATACAGAAACTAGGCTTGTCCCTTTAAAGAAGCAGTGTCATTTTCAGTGCTCAAGTTACATTAGGGAAAATAAACTGATCTCAGGCTCTCTGCGGACTGCTAGTCTCAGTGGATGTTCATGCCAGGTCTCTGCAGATGTAATCTTACCCCATAAGCAATCTACAAGGGCAAGATATTGGCACTTAAACTGATCTGTAATATTAGAGAACTCTTCATAACGTAGCCATCAGCATCAGCCAAATTCCAAATAATTCTAGGCCATCCCTAGAGCCACAGAACTTTACTTTGTTGCTCAACGAAGCAATTGAAAACAATTTTTTGATAGGCTGCTATGCACTTTATTGGGAGCTACACTAAAAAAATACGAAAGCCCCTCTTTTTTACTGTCTTTTCTTGCAGATGTTGCATATTTTAACACTTTGATGTAGAACACCAGCCAATCCTTATTTGGATTGGAGGAAAGGGGCAAGAAACGTTGTAAAGTTTCAGCTGTTTCCTGTGTACTTGTTGGGGAGTTTTCCTTTTTTCCTTTCTTTCTCTTGTTCCAGTAGAATGTATTCCGAACTGCTGGGCCAAGAGGGAAAGTTAGGGAAAATCTATCCAGCTAAACATAGCTAACAATGAAAACCCAACATGTCTAGTGAGCCATATGCACTTAGAAACA
The DNA here is from genome assembly GCA_036250615.1 of Ptychadena robeensis. Classification (NCBI taxonomy): domain Eukaryota; kingdom Metazoa; phylum Chordata; class Amphibia; order Anura; family Ptychadenidae; genus Ptychadena; species Ptychadena robeensis. The sequence continues at coordinate 47,109,754 of CM070039.1, forward strand.
TGGCTAGGATTCTACTTTTGCAATTTGTATTAAGGAGGTTACTTTGCACATACAGTATAATAATCAAAAGGTCATACGGTATGCTGTAATATAAACTAGGTTAACCAGCAAATCATTACATGTACCCATTGCATTGGACTTGGGTAATCAAGACAATGAAGCCCCAATGCCACTGTGTTGCAGCACACCACATTGTACAATAATGCACTACTATGTACTGTGGTTTCCCATAATGTTAAAAAGATGCTTTAATGGGCATTTCACTTACTGAACTGGCAGCACATAACGTTCTTAAGGTGGGTTTATGCTTGTAGATTTTTTCATTCGATCAACGAGGAACGAGCGATTTTTTTTGTTGATGGAACAAAAATCTAGAATGCCCAGTTTGTTCGATGGATACATTTTGTTCGACAACATCGTTGTAATTTCTATTGTATTTTCATTCAATATCAGGATGGACGAACAAAAAATCTAATTACATTCTAGTTACATTCGATAAATGAACGAACGATGTTTGACAATGACATTGAACAAAAAATCTAATAGCCAGTTGATTGAAGAAAAAATCTGCATGTGTAAACCCACCAAGTCCATTAGTTTACTGCAGAATTGAATCATTTAATAACAGCAAGTTTCCTCTGATCAGGTGATGTGATACAATGGTTTTACCTAACGTGAAACATTTCCAGACCAAAAAAAGTGCTGGGAATCAAATATGTGCCCTGTAGGATGCTAAGTTGGTTAGCCTTAATAAAATCTAAACCTTGTAACACAAATGGTATGTTCAGATCCCATATATACCTTTGAAACCATTAGGGTGCCTTTATTTATTGTCACAAAGATAATTTTGACACTGCTCCTTTAAAGTTGTTCTGTCCATTTCACTTGTATTTAACATTTATACATCATTAACCAGGACTTATCACGTTTTACCTTCAGTATGGCCAATTCATTCATCTGGTCTAAAGAGCTACGATGTACTGTCATTTTCTTGTAACAACCAGAGTTTAGCAGTTAAATGGTCTAGTGAACTGGTGAATACTTAAAGCTAATTGGTTGGTATGTTACATCACACATTCTATAAGCACTGTTACATTAAACAAGCCTTATTGGATTACATTGCATAGTATATCTTTCTGATGTACTAGTATATTATACTATATATTCTAGTATGATATACTATTTTTTTTACCAATGCTTACCATTCAATGTGTAAAAATTTCTTATAGTGTTACATTTATAAAATACTGGTATAATATGCTATATTGTTCTAGTATAGTATACTAGTATTCCATATATTTATTCTTATGATTTTATAAACATAATTTGCCATAGTATCACAGCCATATACTAGCACAGAATACCATTAATTATATTCTGTTATAGTATAACATTCTAGTTTAATTTATAAGAATGTTACCTAGAGGATGGCCAAGGCCATGACAGACACCAATTGATCTCCTGCTGAATAGAATTTTGAAAAGGCAGTTTAACCTTTATTCATTATTGTTCCTTTCCATAATCAATTGAAATAAATAAATATCAATGAATAATATGACTGTATCGTACTGTGCAGCTTGTTTCAGAAGAGAGTGGCTCATTTAAACCAAATATACTGTGTCGGATTTGTTCTTCCTTCAGCAAGTTAGTCCAGAAATATGAATTATGCATAAAGTGTTTAGAAATAAAATTGTGAGCGCTGCTGAAAATGTCTGCCTCAAAATTAAACACACTTTACCAAGTACTTCCCAAAGTAGTTATTCTGTATGTGTGTGTATTTGAATGGAGTATGTAAATTTGTATAGGGTTCCAGAGTCTTTATTTGATTAAAGAACTGTAGGTATCATTTAGAAAATGATACATGATTGCTTTACCATAAGCCCTAGACTCCATTGGATGTTATGGACACTTAAGCATTATGAGTCTATTGCAGCCAATAGAGTGCTCGGCAAAAATGAATGCAAGAGGACTGAGACATTTACAGATAAATGCGTTGAATGAAGGGTTTTTAGCGGAGTGTGCACTTGCCCATTTTCGGAAATGGGGCTTTGCCAGGGTTGTCTCCACAGCCCGTCAGAGCCATGGATCCGCTGGTCCGAGCCTCCGGTGCGTTTAAATCGCAATCTACGTCTATGGGAAATCAACGGAGGCTTCAGTGTATCCAGGCAGACAGTAGAGCCTAACCATTAGCCACCTATCTAAAGTCCATTTAAATCTTGTAGGCCTGGTGGACACCTGTATGTTTTTACACCCATTGGGCAACACTTGTTGATATACTTGAAGCCCATTGGATATAATGTGGACTTGTAAGCATGTGTTAATGTTTTGTTCAATGTGTGTTAAAAATTAAAAATACACTGCAGTGTGGTAGAGAATGTCACAATGTACACTTCATTTAACAAAGACTTAACAGAGTCTGCAAAGCAGTGTTTAAAAATAAGTACACAACTTCATTAAGAGCTTGTCTACACTATGTATTTTTCCACACTCTACTATGAAAAATGTGTGACATACTCACAACACCCAACCAGGGTCCCCATCCAAAGTAACTGCCGGCACACAAAGGGTGTGCTCCGATCCTCTAAGCGACCAGCTGCATCGTGATTACATCACACTGCAATCGGCTGGCCAAGAATTGCGCGGCTATCGCTGCGTGTACATAGCTTTAGCATTAAAAAGGTAAGTAGCAGACGGTGCTGCTCAATTAATTGATAAAACTCAATTAATCAGCGAGTGTGAACATCTATACAAAAGCAGACGGTAGTTTGTTGGTCTGGAGCATTCTGGTGGAAGAGCGCTATCAGCAATGATCATGAATGTGGAATGATTTATGATTTCCAAGCAATCTGAACTCCTCCATTAATACCTGATGATGTTTCATTATACCCTGAGACTTCAATCCAATTGAAAGGGTGTACTTTCTTTTTCATATTACTTTGTAATGACTTTATTAACGTTTATATGAAATGTAATTATTAGGTTTAATATATATTTGGTATTACATGTAAACTGGATATCTCTTTCTCTGAACAGTATTTTCACCTCAAACTAATCTCAAGGGAGCTCACCAATCTTAAATGTATTATCAATGTCCATGATCTAAAAGCAATCAGCAGCTGTAAGGTCCTTAAGGTTGTCCATACACAGGTTGACACCTGCTTGTTCGATGAAGGATTGAATGGGACGTGGTGACGTCATCGTGACATCACCACTTTGTGCTTTCGTCAATAGAATGGAAAATCGATACGCACCACTGTGCGCAATCTATCCCATTCAATACTAATAGCAATTGAACTGGGATTTACCAGGGGGGGCGGGAATTATCACAGCAAACGCACACGAGCATAGATTGTTCGGGAATCGAGCAAGAAATCAACCCGTGTATGGCCACCTTAAGACATGAGCAAAAGTTCACCCATGTCTGATGGTGGTCAAGACTTGCAAGATAAAAGATGAGTGCTGTATTTACAGTACTATGCTGAGGGCAGGGGGTATTAAAAATCACCCTGTGTAGGAAGCAGGAGGGAGTGGGGAGGTCTGATGCCATATGCCATACACATTCTAAAGATTCATCAGTCATGATCATAATACAGCATGAGGCAACAACCATCTCCTGTGTCTACATACGGTACCTTCAAGCCTACCTTACAATGTCAACACTAGGCAATACAAATTATACTACCTTAAAAAGCCCCAAAAAATGTTTTTCATTACACAACCCAGCAGATCCAAGTGCCAGCTGACCATTTACTGTTATTTGCAGTTGTATATTTATATTCTTTGGCATATTGTTGGCATTGGTTTCTTGTATTGTTTAATTTCTTCACTTTGTACTTTCTATTATTAATACAATTCATGTTTCACCCAGACAGTCTGGGCTTTGTAGCAGGTAAATCTATCAATTGAGTTACAGTGGCTTGCAAAAGTATTCAAACTTTTCCACATTTCGTCACATTACAGCCACAAACATGAATCAATTTTATTGGAAATCCACGTGAAAGACCAATACAAAGTGGTGTACACGTGAGAAGTGGAAGGCAAATCATACATGATTCCAAACATTTTTTACAAATAAATAACTGCAAAGTGGGGTGTGC
>CM070039.1:47117492-47138611 GCA_036250615.1 Ptychadena robeensis
GATTGTAGTGGGTGTATATCTATGTGAATGATGTATGTCTCTGCATGATTGTAGTGTGTGCATCTTTATGTGAGTGAGGTATGTCTCTGCATGAGTGTAGTGTGTATCACTATGTGAATGATGTATGTCTCTGCATGATTGTAGTGTGTGTATCTCTGTGTGAGTGATGTATGTCTCTGCATGATTGTAGTGTGTGTATCTCTGTGTTAATTATGTATGCATGATTGCTGTGAAAATGGGCGTTGTAATTCAAATAAAGTTTGAGGGCCATTGCACATTAGGCGTGTTGTGGTGCGTTTTAATTCCCAGCAACCCTGCCTTTCTGCATTGTGCTGTGATTGCCTCCTCTATACAAGTGTAAGAGAGAATGCATGCTGCAAAGCAGTGTGTTACCGGGGCCAGTGTGAAAGGTACAAGAAAGGTCCTTGTGTACCTCAGGGCGCTCTGCGTTACGACAAAAACGCTAAAAAAATGGTCCTCAATATGAAACTGTGTAGTGTTAAGGGGGGAGGGGGCTTGATATTATTTATATCTATAAAAGGGGGGCCCTACAGGTAAACTTTGGGAACCACTGCCTTAGGAAAAGGTTTACATACTCCAGAAAACATTAAATAATGTATGTATAATAAAAGCACATTACCAAATATGGAACACAGTGCTATCACTGATTTTTAGCGTGTTCCATATTTGGTTAGCAACCATTGAGATACAATACAATGTGTTCTCCAAAGACCATTTCCGGGAGATATTGTAAACCATTTTACCTCAGTTTACCTCATTTTACCTATCCTAAGGACAAATCCAAACATGGTCTACATGGTGGTGGGCTTATACAGGGGGGAGAATAGTGTTTAGAATGAGTTCTCTAACCTAATTCGTTAGCCCTAGGCTCCACAACCGTTATTGAATCCGCTAGGTTCCATCAGGCCTACGTTGCATTCCTATAGATGCGAATGTCTGTGTCGACATCAACGCAATGGAGGCTCGGACCAACGGATCAATGGGTGGCTTATGCACTCTGTTAAAATCTCTGTGTTCAACGTGGGGGTTTTAATGAATAGTGGAGCCTAGGGCCAACCCCCTTAAGCTGGTGGTAGTGTGATCTATAGAGAGGGGACTCACACTCTGACAAGAATCCAACACCAAACACCTTACTGCTGTTTCTAGCTGGGATCATAATCAATCTAAACACACATGGATCCCAATATTTCAATCAAACTCATCAAATTAATAAAGACGTGTATGTTAAGATTACAAAGTCTTTATAACCCATCAGATTTCAGTTGGAAACATCTAACCTGACAGATCAATGGTCTTTCCTTTACACACTTTATTGCTTTTTATTGATCACATTTTATTGATGATGATATTTATGTAAATATACGGATTTTTCACGAAGTGAAAAATGGTGCAACATATAGCTAGAAGATTGTGATTTTAGCTGCAAGTAGGATGGTGTAAAATGAATGTCCTCCAACTCCCCCTTATTTCCTAGACATTCATAGGAGGGTATTATATATACATTATACATATTATGATATACATGATTGCTTTATTCTTGTAATATCAGTGAGGTGATGTATTCATACTCCATGATATATAAAGCACATCTTTGATATTTGGACTGTGCTGCATTCGGCTAGGCCATTCATACACAGATGTTGTACTAGACATCCCTCCCCGCCTCCATGGCTGATGCTAGAGGCATTCTCTTGTTACTACAGCCATGACGACAGAGGAGCTACTGCGCTTGGTCCAGCCCCGATGCTCTGTGAATGACAACCTCTGGCAGGTGACTGGAGAAGCCACAGTGTTGTCCATGACAGAGCAGCAGAGCTTTCCCGCCTCCTCCCCACCTCCTTCACAATCGTCCCCTGGAGGCTCGGGAGACGCCAGCTGATTGGTTTCCTTCAATCTAGGCGACGACTAGCTTCCAATCAGCTACTGTTGCTTCTCTAGAGTCTGAAGTTTCATTGGTAACAATATAGCAGCCAATAAACACGAGGTTGGAGTGATGGTGGGCGTTACGCGAGCGCGCAGGGTGTTGTGTTGTCTCCAGACAGAATTGCTGCGCGCGCCACAGGTGCAGCTGCCAATATACCGAGCGACTTTCGGTCTTCGCCCGGTGAGGCGATTGGAATCTCATTCTTTCATTGTGTGGGTGCAGCGCTGCCAACATTCTCGGTAAAACTGCCTGCAGCGGAGTGGGAGATGTCCCAGCAATGGGTGAGGAGAAATGGCTCCCCAACACCTCCGGCAAACCCCGCCGGTACAGGCGGTGCTCCGGGAGGCCGCCTTCAGCCCATGAGAGCCACGGTTCCCTTTCAACTCAAGCAGCACGGCAGCCCTACACGGGTGAATAACAACAATGGGGCTTCCCTACGTACTCCCTCCCGGAGCAGCAGTCCTACCAGAGGCAATGGCGGTAATGGTAACGGTGTGGAGTCTCCCCCGGCGGTGACCAGCTCCAGAGGAAGCCCCACCGTGTCCACTCAAACTGGGGCGTCTCCCACCCGTGGACACCACCACCATCATCATCACCATCATCACTCCCACCACCACCATCATCACCACCAAAGCAACCAGCAGCCTGGAGCCGGCTCCCCCACCTCTGGTAGCCCAGCCGTGGACTGTGGTACCCCGGGGGTACCCTCCTCTTCCTCCCCTTCTCCTGTGGGCAGGCCAGGCTTGCAGCAGAGGAGCTCCCCGGAGAGTAAAAGCCCGAGCTCCCCTAAAGGTAAACACCTCTCCCCTCCCCCATCCCTGAACACTGAGCTAGGCTGCAGTGTATGAACATTCAGTGTAATAACCTAATGCTTAGTCAGTTTCATCCCTGGACTGAAATGTAAGAGTTACCATGATTTTCCATCATTTTGTCTTTAGCTTGCTTAGGTAAACACCACTTCCTGCTTTGGGTAGACCCCTGCCTACCTGTTATTCTTCTGGTCATCCCACCACATGATCAGCAATGGTCCCTAGATGTGGACCTGCTTGTGTCTCTTGAGCATAAGCTTTAAAATTCAGTAAAAGCTGAAAATCAAATTTAAAAATGAAAGCCGTTATCCCCCTTCCTACAATAACCTAATAGTGGTCATGCACAGATTTTTCCATTTGGTATACAAAAAAAAAATCAATTGTTTTCCTTTTTACCTAAATCAATCAACCAAAAGTGATTTAAGTGGATCATAATATTGATGGGACATTGTTGGTGAATTTTGTTTTGATTGTTGAAGTATCTGATGGGTTTCAGTGGATTTGTATCCAATGGTACTGTAGAGCATTCCTGAGGATTTGGGAAAGGAACCAATCACACCATGTGCTGGTACATGTCGATATTTAAGTTGTATGAACAAATCTTAGATCGAAGGAGTAAATGTTAATGTGTGTATGGCCCTGACCCTCCACAGATCTTCTCTATTGGTATGGTGGTTCAATGACAAAGTGGTACAAAGCAGAGGAAGTGGCTATATGCAAGAAAGGGGAAAAATATTTCCTGGTGGTACACTGTGCATACGAGGATTTGCTGGAAAGGCACTGCCTGTTATTTCCTATAGGCTATGACATGCCTGTATACACCCTCCATTGGGCTGGATGTGCAAGGCCAACAGGCCCAGGACGACAAGTCATTTGTGTGGGTGGTTGAAGAGCAGCCGTCATTCATCTGACAAGTGCCCTCATTGTCCCTTTGGATGACCGGGCAGCAAAAACAACAGCCCATGCATGGTACATTCTCTGCTACTGCAGGTTAGCGCCAATGCCGACAGACTCTAATAATTTAAACTGGAAAATTATCTCACTCCCTACGCCAAGCGCTTCACAATCAAAAAAAGTTCTTTATTATATGCAGATTAAAAACATGGGCAATACTAAGGCTATGTGTCAACTGCAGGGAGAAGAAAACACATTTGTGGGCGGATTGCCCGTGGCTTGGGGCCCGTCCCTGCCACATCGCCGGGAGTGTGCCCTGTGACTTGGGAACACATCCATTGATCTTCAATGGATGTGTCATCCCGCAGTGGCACTCCACGGTTTAAACAAAGTGGCGTGGGTGCACAACTTTGAGAACACGCAGTGGATGCTGTCCCACTCCTCTTCCCGTCTTTCCCCACGGCAGATGTCGAAAAAATCAGTGGACTTCTATCATTAAACGTGTCAGAGGTGTGTTCTCAGGTGGCAGTATTGCCCAGATCTTTAATCTGCATACAATAAAGGAACTTTTTAATTTTCAAGCGTTTGGCGTAGTGATTGCTGCCATTTTCCTGTTGCATTTTATAAATTATTCAGAATGCAGTAAAGAAAAATCTGTTGCCAATTTACCATGTGAATCCATATAAAAAAAAAACATCCCAATAGGTAAATATTAACATTGGGGCCTATTTCTATTTTAGTATTTCTGGTCTCCAACATTATTTCAATATGCCACTAAAGTATTTAATTTGTAAACAAAAAAAATTGTTTAAGGATCTAACAGGGTCATGTTTACAGTAATGTGTGTCTTGTCATTCATTGTATATTATAATAAAATGCACCTTTACTGTGGTGATGAGATTTTAGAACTCATCAGCGTTTCGTAGATTTAATAATCCATCAAACTAAAATTGGTGTATGTATGCCTGTCTACCGTTGCACTGCGGCAGGGAAGGTCCTGTCTGATATTTGCTCTCCAGCTCATATGAATGGCGGCAGGTTATACACTGCAGTGACCGGGCCTCAGCGTCTGGAAGGATAGGATGTGTGCGGCTGACATAAGGATTTAGATAATCCCCTAAAGCAATGTCGCTAGCATTAGAGGGGAGGATCCTGGGGTTGCCATGGAGACAGCAGGGCTCCTGTTAGGTGTTGGCTCTTCTGCGGTATCAGGTTGAACAAATTGTATGGAATGAATAGGTGAACATTACATTGATAGATGGAATATTAGCTGTTAGATGTTTCTGATTTCTGAAACCAAGGTCCCTCATAGAAAATATATATCTGTATGATGACCTTGCTCACATTGGGGATTTTTTTTATCAACGTAGCAGATAATGGTGGATTCTATATAGTGGAGGACCGAAACGTGTACAGGGATGTGATGCTTTTCTTCAAATATTTGCACATGAGGCCTATTGTTACCTGGATCATTTACTGCTCTTCTCCCTGCAGACATGACTGCATATTGATGCATACAGAAATCTGTTCTTTGCATGACCGACTTCAGAATTCAGTGAACTGTTCAATACCCAAACACTGCCAAACACCTTTAGTACAAAGAGCTAAATCTAGATTTTGTAGTAAATTGCTTATTCTGCTGCATTCTCTTATGTTCTGTAAATGACTGCCTCATACAATTTTTGTTTTTTGGAATAACTACTACTAAAGTATTCAGGCATGACTACAGGCTCTCTCACACTATATGACTTTTGCTTTTGGTAATCAATGCGTTGTATGTTTGCTGGCTCCTATAGGAAACCTGTGCTCCCATACACACTACAATGTGCTGTACTGTATGCATTTTGGCACATTGCTTGAAGTGTGAAAGAGCCCTACAGGTCAGCTCCTGCTTGGTAGTGGACCTGTAACCACAACCTCACAGCTCAGTCACTGACCACCTGTATGCTATTAATATGGGTCAACTGAGAAAACGTACTCTATCATCACATCATCCCTCACCAACCGTTCAAACTAGGCCTTATAAAGCTAGAGACCATTAACAGAACTGGAGAGCAATAAGTGAAGGATGGGTCTTGTTTGCAGGAATCCTATACCATATCCCCCCCCCAGCAGTCATCCCATACCAGGCTGCTCTGATCCCCACCCTCCCTCCTTCCTGTATACAATTCTGGCGTCCTCATTGACATGGAGGTCTATGGCGCCGCTCCCGCCTTAGTGGTGGAATGAAGGGGCGGTTCTGGGACCAATGGATGGGTCTGGAATTCTCTCAACTGCTAGGGAGGTTTGCTCAGGTCTACATTACACACAACCCACAATGTAGTGTGCAGTACTTACATTTCTATAAGTTGAGTATAAGCAGAGCCAAATATAAGCTGAGATACCTAATTTTACAAAAAAATTCATGAGAAACTGAATTAAGCCGGAGACACGCGGCTCGATATAGGAGCCGTACGAGGTTATCAGCAGCTGCGCGATGACTGCATCGCTTTGCTGCCCAACATCAACGTAGCTGAAGGCGCAGCACTGCTGCAACGATGCTATGCATGGGGACCCCACGGTCACTTTGCAAAGCAATGGACATCGACCGTGATTTACAGTCATGTCCGATATCCCAGGGAGACCAGATTATATAGGGGGAAGATAGATGGCCGTGAGCATGCACGGCACTCTAAGGGCTTGTTTCCATTAACGTCGGGAACCCCGCTAAGCAGAGGGGTCCCGACATATAGTGGAAACATAGCCAAAGCAGCCATCGATCTGGCCCATATCTATGTATGTGTTCCCTGTTTTACTCAAGTATAAGCCGGGGGGGGGGGGGGGTTAAATGCAGCAGCTAAGGCTCAGAAAAGAAAAGAAATGAGTCTTAAGGTAGACAAGTGATGACCTTGACTTTACTAAAACCCGTATTTCTGCTGATCTTGTGCATACTGTGTACCTGTCTGCTCCATCGGTGGGTGTATGCCATTTCCCGATTGTAACATCAGCTGACCTGTAATGTGTCTTAAAATGGTTTCTTGCAGTTCAAGTGGATAATGGTCTTCACATATTTTAGCAATAACTACAGTACAATATGGATGAGGACTGTAAAATCTGACCTGTGACTCCTTGTTTTAATGCCTAACCTAACATTTCCAGGAAGGCCAGGATGTCCATCTACACATTTTCTTATGCCGAGCTGTGCGATATTGGGGGAATTGTGTTGCTTTCTTTTAGCAATATTTTTATTTATTAATGATTGAATCCTGCAGTGTGTGAATGCACACATCTTCAGTGAATACTTGGTACAAAATAATAAAATCCGTGTTTGCTGTATGTCCCTTCTCCACAGAGACTGGAGATTGTTCTGTGAACGTTCAACAGGCTCCTGATAGGAGAGAAAGGCTAAAGCATGTTGTAGCAGAGTGTGCAGGGCTTGAGCATATTATATATTGAAATATACAAGGAGAGCCACTGCTAAACCAGGCACTAACCTATAGAGACTTAGGCTAGACATCAACTTTTTTGTTTGATTGATCTTCAATTTGATCCGCTTGTGCGATTGAAATACCGTCTGTTAGTCTAACATCGATTGATCATATCACCATGCTATGCGACTAATATCCATCAATTCCTTTCCAAAGTCCTGTGCACATGCTCCATAGTACCATGGGTTAAATGCTTGAACGATCTAACATGTCCAGTCACTGCTCTGTAGATGTTATGGTCAATGTCGATCACTTTTGGTCAATCAATTCAGGTAAAAAGGAAAATATTTAAGGTGGCCATGACCATATATGGCCACCTTACCTTTACATTGGCAGCTTGCCCTAGAACACACTATTTAGGCTGAGTCTACACTACAGCGCCTCTGGCGCTGTTTAGGATGTGCAGGCAATACTGCATCCTATTCTTATGTATTGGCAAACCCGCCCATGGGGCGCGGTTTGGGAGCGTCACACACCGTGCCCATTGTTTACCAATGGGCGCAGCACGTGGGCGTTGTGAATCCGCCCAGCCTGACAAATATTTCTTATCTTTATCCATCATCGGATGCCCATCAGATTCTTCTTATTGAGCCATGATGCAGTCATGGCATGTGGATGTCAATGGGGGTGAGGTGCGAAATAAAAAAAAGAATTTCCTGTGTTCAACTTTTGCTACAGAAAATGACAACTCCCTGTTCCGCTCATTCCACATTGGCCCCTGGCAGTGCTCACCCTGTGTCCTGGAATCTCCTCCATGCAATTGAGATGGTGCGGAGAGGCATGGCAAAAAATACTGGGAATGGCAAGCATTGATTTACCATCTTGGTGGAGTTGGACTGTGGTGCAAATTTTTGTAGGGTCCAGTTATCTCCTTACCACACAAACTGACCCCAGCCAAATGCTAAAGTACTGAAAAGAAGTCTGATAAAGTTTGGGAAGGAAAAATCTACAAATCTATTTCTTTTTTGGGGGGTCATCTCATTGTTGAACTCTAAAGCTGCCCATACATGGGCAGATTGTCCCTCAATAGATGAGGGGCCAGCTGCAGCATGGTGACTTGCGGTCCCCATCCAAAGCAATGGACATCGACTGTGATTTACGGTCATGTCCAGTAACTCTGGGGATGGCCGCATTAGATATGCGCCAGATAGATGGACGTGAGCACGCACGGCGCTCTAATCGGCTGTCGATCTAGCCCATTTCTATGCGTGTATGAGCACTTTTTGGTGCTCTTGTTATTTAATGAACATCAAAGCAGTGGACATGAAAGTATGTTGATCAGTTGGGGTTTAGAACACCAACTAGCCAATTAGTTTATTCTAATAAAACCAGACCAGCATACATGATCACTCTCAATGTGCTACTGTGTTTGGTACAGGAGATTCCCATTTATATAACTAGTCTGCCTTAGGCTGAGGCTACACCAGGATAGTTTGGGAGTGGTTTGGGCATTGTGTTTTATTTTTATTTAATTTTTTTTTTGTTTGTTTTTTTACGCACTCAAAACGCTCCCATTGTTTTGTTTTTTTTTAATGCCGCAACCACCTCCAAATGGCCCTGCCACATCCATTAAAATCAATGTGGATCATTGATAGTTCATTGATCTCCATGGGCTATAAAAAAAACAAAAAAAACAAAACGGGGAGAGAGCCCGTGGGTTCACCGCACAGAAAACATGTGCTTTTTTGCATGTGTTTTCTGGCCACAGATGTGGAGCCTCTGCCTCAATGTAAAGCGAGAAAAAATTATGCACAAATGCGGTGCAGTGTGCCCTTTAGGGTGTATGATCTCTGAGGAGGAAAAAAGGGGATGTTTATTAATAACAAATGCACAAATAAGAAGTAACTCACTCACCATTAGGCCTAGACCCCACTGCTTCAAAACCTGTCGAACATGATCAGCTTAAAGCTCCAGCATCACAACACATTGTGTCAACTACACTTTAACACATTTAACAACGCTGACATGTAGGGATATGCATTGAAAATGCAGTAGACAAGTGAATAATGTGTCCGTTGCTTTTTGCACACATTTTTGCCATTCTATTGTCTTTTTTTTTCCTATGCTTTAACTGCACATTAAGCATAAATGCTGGTGGTAAATGCGATGGTACTATGGAGCATGCGCACCAATCTATAAAGTAATTGATTGTGTTTAAATTGATCACACTGTGTGGTGTTACAATTACGACTGACTTCCTATCGATATGTAAATCGCACAAGAATCTAAGATCGGTTGTACAAAAGTTTACCAGTGTATGGCTAGCATTACTTTGCGTCACATCTGCAACAATTTCTTGCAAAATTTTCAAGAAAAGGGGTATTTTGTTATCTTAATTCTGTGCCTCTTTTTCAAATACCGTATTTTTCGGGCTATAAGACGCACATGACCATAAGACGCACCCAGTTTTTAGAGCAGGAAAAATATATTTAAAGCGTTGAAATCAATGGGGGGAAGCTGCAGCGTGGCCCTGCTGATATCAATAATGCAGTACATTATTGTCAGCTCCTCCACCTCCAATGGTGGTCACGACTTCGGACCATAAGACACAGACTCTTTTCCCCGCCGGAGAAAAAGTGTGCTATATAGTGTGACAGACTGGTCATCTGTCACGGTGTGTTTGGACCATTTGGTGGTATCCTGGAAAGAGTCTGGGATATTATTGCCCAGCACAATTTGGCTGCTGAATGTGTTTTGTTTTGTTTTCTTAAAGGGCTCCCGGACTCTGAGATAGAGAGGATGGAATTGGGTGGGCCTCTCTATTCCCCCAGGGTCCACTAAACAACACCTGGGTTGCAGGTGATTGGAGCTAGGTGTGACTCCAAATAGCCGCAGAGTCCAGTGTGTTAGGGCTCCCAGATGAAGTTGGAGACGGGGCACACACCGAGTGTGGGGCCCAGGCCTGTGGTACTGGAGCAGCTGGTACAGGGGACTCACAGGGAGTGTGAGGCCTGTTGCTGCGAGGGAACCTGAGCCCAGGACAATCCGCTTTGTTGAAAGGTGCGAAGCCAGGTGGTGTGGCATTTTCTGGACTTTTTATTTTGGAGTAAAATTACCCTTGCCAAGGGTACGTTATATATGGACTGATTTGTGTACAAATAAACACGGGCAGGAGCCCTAAAAGGTAAACAATCGCGTAGATTGATGTTTTGGAGATGCCGTTTGAGCTGAACCCCCACAATAGTCAGAAAAATAAGGTAATATGCATATAAAGACATGTTAAAGTATGTGTTACCCTTCATATTTATTTTAAACATTTTGGTATTAAGCCATTTGTCTAACAGTTTGATTCATTTTATTTGCTCAGGCAACAAGCCACCAGCACCTTCAACAAGTCCCTCTAGTTTAATTCGACGTACATCTTCACTCGATACTCTTGCTGCTCCTTACCTCTCTGGTCAGTGGCCCAAGGACCATGGTGGGCAGGCTGCTCCTTGTATGTGTGACAAGTCTACTCAGGTAATATGTTTTCCTGCATCTTCTGTGCCACACATGTTTAGAGGCTGGTGTTCTTATACTCTCAACACATCGTATTCGTATAAGGTCAGATAGATGCCTTTTAACCTCCTTAGTGGTAACCTATAAGTGTATATTTTTATTAACCATGATTAGAAGCCCCAAGCTACACTCAGGGTAGACATCCTTGGTCCTCACATGGGTGGGGGGGTGTGAATATGAATAGAAAGAGTGTTGCACAAAGGAGTGTACCTCTAGGGAGGTTAAGGTTGCAATTTACTTTTTAAAGTAGGAAAAAACAAATCCTTGAAATCCAATACAGAATTCAAGAGAGCAATACTCCACAGAGTACAGCTTGCCATAAATGTGACCCATCAGATCCCCTGAAACTACACAAGGAAGAAAGGTCTTCCTGGACATAGAGAGCAACCGTTTATATAATCTTTATTGCAATAGTGTGGGAGAGTGGTCATTCAAGATAACTGCAAAGATTTGAATATACACGGCTCTTGCTTTCTTACTTTCATTTATTGAATATGATTACTTGGATTTAACTTTCTTAAAAAAAAAAAATCTCATATGCAGCGATGCTGTTACTTGGTCTAGAGTTAAAGGTTTGCCATGAAAATATTTCATTTAAAATGTGTTGACGTGTTATTGAAGATTAAACTTGTACAGAGCAGAACACTTGATCAGATTTGAATTTTTTCATTTTTGAAATTATTTTGGCACAATCGATCTGGAATCCTAATATTTTGGTGATCTGCTTTGGTTTGGGGAAGGGTTCTCTGTCCTCACCATCCAGCAGTGCTCCATGTATGAGCGGCCAGTTTCTTGGCTTGTCTTTCATGTAAAAATAATGCATGTGTGTTCATGCATTGGGCTTCACAAAAACTCACATGAGTATACTTGGTGCTGCAGAGGTTAATAATGCAGGAAACGTAATATTAAACTTTGTTTGGAAAATGCTATTTAATTTTTAAAATGTTACTTTGCAGAGTCTACGAGTTTAAAGCTACTGTACTTGTTAAAATTCTGTGCGATGCACCACAATAACCTCCTGCAGAGCGACTCTTGTGCTGTCACAAGTGACATTTTCTCCTCTTTTGGTGGAGGGCAAATAAGGTGAACCTGTTTGGGTTCTGCATGGACAAAGCACAACCTTGCCATTAAAGGTCTGAATAAAGATACCATTTGCATTAAGAAGTGCAAGCCTCTGATTTCTTTTCATTTGTTGTAATAATTCATGTTAATTCAGTGGCACGATGCAAATCATTTCTGCACAAGGCATTTGTATTCAACATACCAATTAAATCATGCCTCACTAAATCTTCTGCTGTGCCTGGCCTAATTAAATGTTGTATATGTAATTATAATAGAGAATATACTTCCTTTTTCTTTATGCTAAACACAGACTGAAAGTGCTTGGGCCGAGGAGTATGCTGAAAAGAAGAAAAGCTCTCACAAGCGATCTGCATCCTGGGGCAGCAATGAGCAGCTGAAAGAGGTTAGGCAGCTGCTGTGTACTGAATGGTGGGCTGGCACTTTGCATTGATATCGCAGTTCTTGTGTGGTCAAATGTTCTTCAAAGACTGTGAGTGTGGAGAATGCCTAATGAATTTGGTTCATTGTTTTATATTATGGATTTTGGGATTTTGTCTTAACTGTTCGGTTGGCATTATTATTGACCTGTAATTATTGTTGTTAATGGGCAAATACTTCAATATCCACATGTGTTTAAGCATTCTGAAGATGTTTCAAAAATTTTTATGCACAGCAAGTTTTAATTGTTTATAGAACCAAGAAATATTTCTGATATACTGCCCTGAATTGTGGGGTATCCACAGTGTCTCTGGTCTCTGGTGCCCCAGATGTGCCCATTTGCAGTTAACCCTCTCTAACCTGGTGTGATGAAATCACACCAGGGAAGAGAGGGTTACTGCAAATGGGCACATCTGGGGCACCAGTGACTTTATTGTGGTGATATTTAGTACATAGGTGCACATTTAAAGCAGTATTCTTCATAGAAAACGGCTTTTGTGCAATTTACTGTTTAAATATCCAGCCTGCCTGTGACATCGGGGACACCGGGACAGCGCAAAACCGTAAGTATTCGCTCCCGGAGCCCCGATGTGTACTGGACGGCAGCAGCTCGTCCAGTGCTATACTAGCAGTAGCAGCGCTGGATGAGATGCTGCCGTCCGGACCACTAGGGCGGTTAATATACTACCTAGGTGTGAATGGGAACTATAAGTATGCATTTTCTAATTCCTGTTCATACTCCAATATAAGCAAATTTAAATATAAGAAGAGGTACCTAATCCTCCAAATCGGGAAAAACTGAATGACTCAATTATAAGCCTAAGGTGGGAAATGCAGAAGCTAAAACACAGAAACACACAGCAAATGTGTCATTATTTCAACTAGCCGATGTGTGAGCTAATTGAAAAGCCCCTGAACATGGTATAACCAAAATTGCTGGGGATGTAGAAATATTTCCAAATGTTCCTACAACCCTTTTTCTTTATCTCCAGCAGGTTTGAAGATGATCCCAAGTGCCCTGGCTTTGCAATTAGCTCAAAGTCTTCTCTTGACTACAGTACAAGCTGAATATTAACCTCCCTGGCGGTTCACTGAGGTCCAGATTTCTGTACCAAAAGTGATAGTGTTTTTCCTTTCCGCCCCCATCGGCGTCACCGATGAAAGGCTCTGTGTGCCTGCAGTTCTGTAGAAATGCTGCAGGCACACAGAGAGCCAGCAGTTGCACCCAATTCTGGCATGGGTGCAGATTCACGATCAAACTGCGCCTGTACTTGCTTCAGGCGTAACGCTAGGGAGGTTAAACCGGCCACAGACGCTATGCTCTGTGAGCGTTTATCGAACATTTAACCACAGCATGATGACATCATCACGCCATGGTCAATCGTTTTGCGAATCAAAATACACCATTTGAGATTCAACTGATACTTTGGATGGGGACCCTGGTCCACATTCAAAGTACTGACTATTGACCAGAGAAAAACGTTAATTCTCTGGCTGATCAAAGTTGTGTGCGACCACGAGCGGTTGCTCCAGGTGGGCGCTTTCATTTTGCGATTGATCACCAAGCGATCCACCCGAGTCTGCAGATTGAAGCGCTATGGCCGGCTTTAGAGGTACAGGAAGAAAAATGTCTTCAATGTTTATTTCTTTTTTTTACATTTGTTTTCTTTTGATTTGGATTGCATAAGACATTTATCCAATCCAATGAAAATCAAAAACAAATGTAAACTAATTAAGAAAAAAAAAAATTCATCTACCTTTTTAAATTTTAAATCTCCCGCCCGGGCTGTGACGTCATCGGCACACGAGTGCGGAGCCGGAGAGATCGGCTATTTCCGGAGGCACTCGGGTCCAGACGGAGGTGGATCCAGATGCAGGAACGCTCCCGCTGAGGGTTTCTGCTAGCTGGATCCACTTTTGAACTGGATCAGATAAAGACATTTATCTGATCCAGTTCAAAAGTTAAAAAGAAAATATGAAAAAAACAAAAGAAAATTTTTTTTTCCTTTAAGCCCGGGTCCCGGTGAGCTTCCGCGCCGTGCCCAAAGCCAGTTTGGGCGCATCGATAGTTGCAGCGTCCTTTTGCCCGAACTGGCTTCGGGCACGGCGCTAGGGAGGTTAAGGTCCGACTTCTAGTCATGTTTATGCGGTGCTTGGGCTTCTAACTGGTTTACTTGAGTATCTTCTTTACGGTGGAACACAACAAATAAAGCTTGAAATATTACATTTGCCTCCCTGGCGTTATGCCTGAACTCAGTACCGTAACAGTTTGTTATTAGAATAAACTGTGCCGTGTATAGTCGGAGGTGCTCCATGAATCGCTGCAGGCTCACGGATTCCTTCTGGCCACACTTTTCCCAGCCCACACTGCTGCCATCGAATTAACACAAAAAATGGTGTGAAAAGCCCGTTAGTGCAAACATTTCTTACAGTATACCATAGTAAAGCAATAGTGTTTTTGTTTCCTTATGTCATTTTGGTTGCTGTTTGTTTACATACTAAAGTTACGATTGCAATGTTGTTCTAAACTTAGATTGCCAAGTTACGTCAACAACTTCAAAGAAGTAAACACAGCAGCAGACACCATCGGGATAAGGACAGACAGTCTCCCTTCCATGGTAATCACACTGCGATCAACCAGGTAAGAAATTGCACTGGCAATAGGATTGCTGTTTAATGTAAATGCGTTTTCAATGGATGTGTAAATGGGTCTATACAGGCGTCATGTTGTGATCCGCTTTGATACTGACGGTTCTGTGTGTTTGCGTCCATTATTTGCTTTGCCTTCTACTTAGACTACAGATATGTTCTTGACTCTCCAAATAGCATTTTAATTTCATTCAAACATAGCATCTACTCATCCATTATGTCCTACAACATAAACTCAACAAAAACATGGTTTTGAGGTGTTCAGTGGACACATTAAGGTATCAATGTTCCGTATGGGGGGCCCCGAACTGATTTTGACATGT
The DNA here is from genome assembly GCA_036250615.1 of Ptychadena robeensis. Lineage (NCBI taxonomy): Eukaryota > Metazoa > Chordata > Amphibia > Anura > Ptychadenidae > Ptychadena > Ptychadena robeensis. The sequence continues at coordinate 47,132,578 of CM070039.1, forward strand.
CATCGCGTGTCATGTCTGTGTGTACGTGTCCCTTAAATATCAATAGATGCTTTGACGACTCGTTAAAATTCCCCTGTTTAACCTATTTTAACACCGTGTAGACTAGGCCTTGGTATTAGAAAAAAAGGTAAGTATTTAAGTAGGCAGCTGGTTCTTGGGGGAATGGGGTGGGTGGGGGGCATAATTTAAAGGACAACTTAGAAACTGTTGTGTTATTGATGAAACAGGCAAGTTTTGTTCTCTGATGTAAAGGAAAATGTATGCAGTTCAGCATTATCCATTTGATAGGGATCAAGCCTTAAGAAGTAGAAACTTAGAATAGACTATGCATATATCTCATTGCTATTCTTCTCTTTCACCAAGTAAGTGATTTCACAGTTGTTATGCAGACAGCCTTTTGTGTCGGTGTTTTTCAGAATGAGCTGATATATTAAACATCTGAACTGTTTCTATCTTCCCCAACTAGAAGTAGTGGGCCCCTAGAGATGCTAAATCTTTTCTGCTTTGCATTCTGAAAGCGCTTACACCCTGCTGGGTGCCACAGATTTACCATACACATAAGCCCCAGATGCAGGTTACCAGCTGCTGCTTGCATAAAGCCCAATCTGTGACACTGGCAATCTTTTGGCTAGATAACCAATTTAGAGTTAAAAGCCACTCTCTTCTTTTACTCAAATACTATTTGTGGCCACAAAAACACAATGCCGCTAACATTCAAGCTGTAGTTGTTATAAATATATAATAATTTCTGTTGTATATTATTTATTGGCTTTGTAACTTTTCGAAGCCTCTTCTACATTTATATTATTGCACAAGTTTGGAGTCTCTCTGTGACAGTTTTTCTCTCTATTGATTATTGTAGTTAATCTGATGATTTATCCACCTTCAGATATGTGATGAAAGTGATTTATTAGCCAAACAAACTTGCTTAACCCTAACTACATGAATTAAAGTCCAGCTTTAACTCACACTCTGTAGGTAAAACAGTTTTGTGGTTTAGTTTATCCCATATGTAAAAAGTTAACCAATTGAAGCCTCGTTTATTTTTATACCCTGTGTAGATCACCCTTTGTTACTATTTGTATTCCCAAAGTGGTCTGCTGAAATGAAAAACCCACCTTTTACGAAAGTCAAGTCACCTTATTTCCAAGGCCGAAAAAGACTTTGGGTAGATCTACATACACTGTGTTTTGGATGTGCTGATGTCCGCACATTGAGGGAGCATGAGCACGTTGGTCATACATCAGTCTGACGTATCATAAGTTGGGCCCTCATTGCGTTTGTCGATGCAGGTTATGCACATCGATAAAAACGCAATGGAGGCTTGTACCAATGGGTATGATGGGCTTAGCGGCCCTGTCATAGCCCATTGCTGCCAGTGGCGGGCTTGTGCACTGCACTACAATCCCTGCGTTGATTACAGTACTTGTTTAATTTCTGCATTGGATCCAGTCATCCATCCAATTCTATATAGGGCATTGTCCCTCCCGTTTCGCTTGTACATCACCATTTTCTGTACTCTATTTTCATATGAGGAATGGACTTGTACACCACTCAGTCTTTGGGTGAGTTTGAGAGATGCTTAGGCAGCAACACAAAGTAGATTTGTAAGGAATTACTTTTGTGATTATATGGTATTGTGACCATGGTGTAGTATTTAAGTATTAGAACCTGTAGCACCAATGGTCTGTGACAGAAAGCGAAGATTTTGTTCATACATTTTGATTTTTAAGTTTGGCGAAGAAAAAGTTTACATTTATAGAACAGAGCAGACCTTTGAGTGTGCCCAAGGAGTGAAGTGGCTGATTTAAATTTTGTTTGGTTGTTGAACATCAGATTGTAAAGCACTGTTCATGTGTGAATGTCAGATTGTTCAGTTCGGAAATAAAATGCTACGTTGGATTGTTGTCCACAAGACTTTGTAATAGGATATGGTTTCTTAAATGTCAAGATGTTGGAGATCATAATTATATATATTTTTAAGGATCGATATAAATTATACAGCATCTCCAAAGTGTACCACACAAACTAACCCTGAGCAACACCCAGGCGTACTTGCCTATCCCCAGCGAGCCTGCAGCGATTGTGAATATCGTTGGGGATAGGGTTGACCTTATTGACCTCTGTTATAGAGGCAATGTGGGTTTTCCGCCCCACATAGATAATGCTGGGGATATGTGAAGGATGGTGGATGGTGCGTGCTACAGGCAAAACACATGGAGGGTAATGTCTGAACCTCTGGAAACAAAAGTGCAATTTGCCAAAATTGTGGCTAAAGTGTCAATATTTTGTAAAGACTTCTGAGTGGAATCTGTCATGTTAAACTTCTGTACAGTCTTAGCCACTGTTCTGCAGCTCAGTTTCTTGGTGTTGGCAATCTTCGAATAGCTTAGGGCAGTGGTGTCCAAGCTTTTTTCCATAGAGGGACAGGTTATGTGAAGTGCAAATGAATCATACAATGGGCCAAATCTTTTTTTCTTCACGCTTACTTTTATTATTGGAAAGCATTAGCCATAACACTGATAAAGGCTGCCCCTAGCCATGCAGAGACATGCAATTCTCCCAGCTGTTATATTTATTTTCATCCACGCTGAACTTCCAGAGAGTGTGAGAGCGATAACACCCAATGTAACACATATGTTTCCCATGCACATCTGAGACATGACTAATGAGAACAGGTGTACTCACTTTTGTTTTTGTCAGATGTTTAGACATTAACCTTCCTAGCGCACTGCCCGTATCGCACCGTTTTCAATGGCGCGGTACGGGCAATCAAGGCAGTGTACAAAGTACACTGCCTGGCACTCACTCCCTCCCTCTGCTGCTCTCCACACAGCCGGTGTCATAATTGACACCAGCTGTGTGGGCGGGACAGCCGGAGCTCCTCCATTAACATTGAGGTCTATGGCCCTGCCCCCTTCCGCATCACCTTGACGCGATCAGGGCAGTGTCGAAACCCCGGAAATGCTGCAGCGATGAAGACAATCACTGCAACTTTCCAGGAAGGCATCGGGTGTCGACTGCAGTATTGGCTCCGTCGATCTTCCCAAATTGCATTCCTTGGTGGGGACCCGATTGAGCAGATCCACGTTATCTGCCTACAGCCCCAGATACTGGGGATGTAATATATTCAGGAGAGTTGTGCCTTCACTACTGCTTTTGTAAAATCATCCCTGTAAAATGAAACTGTGCTACCCCATTTCTCTTCTCAGCTATTTCCTTGGTCCCAGTCTGTTAAAGTGTGAAGTCCCCCCCCCCCAACCCCTTTGGTGTCACAGATGACGCCAAAGACACGGGGCAGGAAGGGCTCCGTGTGCCTCCGGCTCATCTACAGAGCCGCAGGCACACGGAGGGGCGCCGTTTGTGCCCGATCTCTGACCAAACTGCGCCCGTGCCAGGATCAAGCTGTGCCCAAACTGAGTTTGGGCATAGTACCAAGGAGGTTAAGGAAGCCGGCCTGTGAATACACACTCAGTGGGGTAGAGCTAGCGGAGCAAGATCTGTATTTTGTTGTTGTTATCCCTCACTGTCATCTGGATTTGTAATTGTTTGTGTATTGTCATAAAGAAACAAAAATTCTTATTACTTTCTAGACATCTATGTCCAAGAATGTACTCACCCCAATGACTATACCTATTACAAAGTCATCTGGGTCCAGATTTCGAAACAGCGTGGAGGGACTTAACCAGGAGGTGGAGATTATCATTAAAGAAACTGGGGAGAAGGAAGAGCAGCTCATGGTGAGTGCAGATTTGTTTCACTTTGGAGCCATATCCCAGTATTTGGTTCTTGATGGTAACTTGTTTTACCACTGGGAAGGCTCTTTTCATTTTTCTCCGCTGCACATGGAATCAAGAAGCATTTTTATTTTTTTTTAAGATTTCACCCTCCATATTATGGGTTTATTAAGGAGGGTGGGTTGCTCCAATATTCATCTTGAAGCATATATCCTTGTGGTTTCCCAGCATGGAGAATGCTCAGGCCTTCCTGATGTCAATGGGAACATTACAATGAGTTTCCAGCATCTGCATCCTCAGGTAAGTTGTTGCTGTGTGGTGTTTTCTTAATTCTAATTTTATTTTTCTTAAAAACAAAGTTCTGTTTCGCATTAAATATTCATTACCTTATAGTTTGAAAACATTATTGCAGAGCTTGATACATCTGTATTTGACATTTCATATAATACGTGATTTACCCATTATTTGTGTTCTGTAAGTCTTAAAGAGAATCTGCTTTTCCTAAAAACAATCAATAATGCTTATGGAAAAGTAACTTGTGTTACTTGGCACTACCTGTAAATTTACAAGATACAATCCTTATTCCAATACAAGAGACAAATGACATAGAGGAGAAATGGAAGCTGTTTGGGTAACCAGCTCCCCTGTTAATGGGAAGTGTGTGTGCATATTGAAATATTGTGTGACAACTAGAGATGCATTTCGATGGTTTCGACTTAATTGCAAAGCCCCTGAGCATGGTATCATCACCAAACTTGCTGGAGATGTAGAGAATGGTTGGGGGTATACTCCAAAAAAGAAAGTATGTCTCTAACACAAATAGTTTTTTCACAAATTAAGTTCGAAAATCGGAATTTCGACTTTAAATTTTAACTTAATTTATGCAAAAACTACATAAGCTAGAGCAAAACTTAATTTTTTCAAATGTCCCTCCAACCCTTCTCTACATCTCCAGCAATTTTGGTGATGATACCATGTTCAGGGGCTTTGCAATCAGCTCACAAAGTTAGCAAGTCGAAAAATTCGACCATCTCTAGTGACAACCTTATAACATAACAATTTATATTGGATTTTAATTCACACTCCTGGCTATTCTGGATTGCCAGGTTTATATAAATAGATAATGGAGTCCTGCAATATACATTTAATAGATTTGCATCCATCTCTGAACTGGCTGCTTTAGATATTGTTTTAGATAAGGTTTTAAAATCTTTATGAGGAATGCTACTCTGCAATTATATATATATTCCACTAGTGTTGTGGCAGCCAATGCTCTTTGTGGTAATACATTGTCAAATTGTAAAGATTCTCTTTAACATTTGCAAATTGCAAGCCTAACACAGTATTAATTTCAAATGACCAAATCAACCACCTTCTTAAATTTTGTGCATTTTTCACTTATGTCTTCCAAAGAAAAGAAGTTTACTTTGTGTAGTCTTTATTTTTGGTATTTATTCTATGAAGGCACTTGGTTTTATTAAGTGGTATCACTTTCTACTTATGTAATACAGTGAAAGTTTGTTGATTTTGTTTGTTTTCCATAAATCCCATTTTATGTCCAAACTCAGTGCGGTCACAGTTTGATACACAACGCCAGTGTCTAATTGACACCGGCGTTGTGTAGAGAGCCGGGGGGAGGGCGGGGATTGTGTCATAAAAACAAAATGGCACGAAAAGCACGTAACGGCAGGGAGGTTAACAAAACACTGTTGTCCTTTCACTTCCATAATATTCTTAAGGGCCTCATTTACAGGTATTAAGTAGCATTAAGGCAACCCATTTATTCTTGGCCTTCCTTATTTCCTTGTCCAAACTAAGTGGCCTGATTTTCCCTCTCCCTGCTACATTAGCGCAATTTCAAGAATCCGAGAAAAATCCAGGATTTCTTGAAATCGGAAATCCATAAAACATTTGACTTTCCGAAAGTGTGGACCCCACCAATCAGAGCATGCTCACACCTCCCATATGAATGTCGGTAGGTTTGTGTTTCTCTTCCACCTAAAAAGAGACACCTGCATGCGCTGTGTTATGTTTAACTGCACATTGCGCACTATTGCGGCAGGCGGGGCAAGCAGTTCCCATACTTATGTACAATTTTATTCTCAAATACATAATCATAACACCAAAGTGACTTCTAAGAATACTAGAAGTCCACAAAAGCAACTTCTGTAGGTTTCTTTTGGGAAAGTAAAACCATTCTCTGCCAGGTTAGCTACTCTTCACCTCCTTTTTGACATTAGTTAACCTCCCTAGCGGTTGTGACGAGTCCAGCTTGTCCAGTGCTGACATGCTGAAAG
>CM070039.1:47145507-47155748 GCA_036250615.1 Ptychadena robeensis
TTGAAGGGTTGGCATCCATAGTAGCAGGCATCTTATTATCTACCCATGGTTGCCCTATGTGGAGAATTTGTGTCATTAGAATGCCTTACCATTGATGGTATTGAGATGAAGATGCTCTGCTCAGTGTCTGATATTGGAAAGGGTTTCAATCACTTTGTGTAATTCTTTTTTGTTACAATGACTGCATACCAACCTTTTACATTCTATTGGCGATTTATTGTATTTTCTTTCATCTGACTGTTATAAAAAACAATATTGGTGTATATAATAGACGCCACGTATGGGGTAGTGTTACACTGGCTGTGTCTGAGCACTGAGACCATACCGCACACAGTAGTAGCACTGTGTTCTCTTCTGTTATGTCTTTGCAGGTAGAACTTATCAATGTCAATGTGCTGTAGAGTTTACTGGACACACGGAGCTGTGACCTGGTCACTCTATATACACAAAGTGCCATTGTTTCCCAACATGCTCCCATGATTGACGGCTTGTGGGGAAAACTTTAAGCTGTAAGCTGTGCTTCATAAATGGTATGGAACAGCTGCTATGCTGGATATTACCAGTGCTATTTATTAAATTAGGTTAATGTATACATAGTTAAGTGATTTAAAGGTGAAAGGACATGTTGTCTTACGTATGCACGTGTACAAATGACATGTGTGATGCTGGTTGGTGCTGATGTGGCCGTGATATTTCCTGTTGATCTCAGCTGTTTTCCAGCTGTCGGGACCAATCTTTTGGATCTATTCAGAAACATGTAGGTCTGTTCTTGCCCCTGTCATGAATGGCGGACTGTAAATACATGAAGAGAGGAGGCGAAGGAAGTCTCTAGTTGATTAGCAAGTACTATGTATTTCAGTCACAATCATGCTTGTTATACAATTGTACACCATTTGTTGCCATATAAATGCCTTTTCATTTCAACAAGGTGACGTTCAACTCTGTGTGTATTCTGGAACTTCCTATTACGCACTCTATCTGAGGTCTTGTGCCTCATTCATATCTCGTGTTATAAGCACTGCCAGAATGCATCAGAAAAGAGCAGATAAGTGTCAGTATTTATATAGGGAACCATCCTGTTCTGAGGTTTTGTATTGCCTGACAGTGTTACCTCTGTCCATTCTGATTTGTTATGCCCGAGTCTCATTATCTGCAAAGACCCTGGGGAAAGGGATACTTAAAGCGGTTTTAAACTCAAACAAAAAAACACACATACAGTACATGAAATAAGCACATTACTTACCTGTCAGCAGTTCAGATCCTGGAAAACTGCTACACAAAAACAAATAAAATGACTTATTGACTTGTTTTATCTGATGGTAGCAACATGTTGAATAAGGGCAGAGAAGCCACTTTGTGATCTATCTTCTCCGGGCAGCAGCTAACACCCCCCCCCCCTTCTCCCCCTCACTCCTTCACAGACAGAGACTCAGACCATAGCTCCGGTGTGGGGGAGAAGGGGGGCACTCATCTAGATCGTGTAAAGAGAGGCTTCTCTCTTCACAAAGTCTCACCGACGTGGTGCTGACATCACATCTGTGAGACTGAGACACAGGGGCTTGTGGGAGAGAATTCCCAGTAACCCCTACAGCTTGTAACGTTCTGCCTAGGCGAGACATAACATAGTGGGAGGGGCTGTCTCTAAAAAGACACCCCTCCTTCTGTCAGAATCTTGGCACTGGTTTAACATGTCCAAGAGCAGTGCAGGGGAAGCCAGAAACATACAGGCTACTATATTCCTCATGTTGTCTGTCTTTCTGTCCATACATGTTAAATTGGTATTATGATGTTGGGAAGCTTCATTATTTTACCTTAAACTGATGAATTGTGACATATTTCTGTATCCTGTAAAGGGATTGAAGGCCAGGGGAAGGGACACCTCTGTCAGGTGTTTGTGTCCCCATTGGAGAGACTTTCCTTTCAATCCTGTCCCAGTGATGTTGGGTCAGATATTTCTGGAAAAGTAGGGTACAGGCACAGTAACAAATACACCTTTGTAAGAAACAATGTGGACCCGTGTATGGCTCGAATTGCTGTCTATGCCATTCTGTCCTGGTGCCCCCTTGTCCCTATTTCCATCACATCTATAACCAGATTCTGATTGACCCAGAATTCAGGAAAATATCCTATATGTATGTGAAAGGAAGTAAACTTTGGCTTGAGCTTGATGTAAACATCGAGTTAATACCTTTTTTTTTTTTTTTTTTTTTAGTTTTCGGAGTTCTGTTTGGCAGAACTTGTTTGTTTTGATTGTATATAAAACCTGAAATGATTAAAGCAACCGAATCCCAAAGCCTATTATTGCTCCGAAGTCTCTAACCTCTTGTTGTGCCTGATGTGCAGGGTGCTGGTGGGCTGGTCTGACAGATACAAGCCTATGGAGTCTTATGCTGTTTACATTGAGTTATATGGCATTGACCGTTTGCATTTTCTCTGACCTAGCAGAGAAAACTACTGTAAACTTCTGACATTATTGTATCCAATCCCGTGGCTGTTATTCAGATGATGTCCATTTTTTTATAGCAATAACTGTTGTTTGAGTTGTAAGCGGTGCGCCAGCCTTTATGAAGAGCCCAAGAACAGGATTCATTCTGTGTGTAGGTCACTATGTGTGCAGCATAGTGACATGTGAATGTCACACTTATGTTAATAAAACTTGAAACTGGAAGCCTGTGTCTTGTTTTATTTATATGATTAGAGCTAATACAGAACTCTCATCATCTTCGGCTGACTCCGAGGTAAGAGTTGGACCCACTTTGGGTGCAAAATACGCCGGTTCCTATGTTTTTAATTGAACATAGCGTTAGGGAGGGATTCTGGGAAACGGAGAGCCACAGCTCACTCTGCTCTGTAAGCCTAAGCTAACATGGTTGTTTCTTAAAAATGACCAGGCGCTCCTGCCTGCGAGCACTGATAACTTGTGACAGCTCTATCGGGGAAAAAGCCCGAAAACTGACTGGCAAGCACCCCATGTCGCGGTCTCCAGTCGGTTTCGGTAATGGCTTGTGTATCTGGAGGATAAAAGACACCCGTGTAAGCGAGCCATAAGTGGTTGCTGTCAGCACTCTTGCTGCCCCCCCCCCCCCAAGTGCTGTATATCAACTCTGAGGAGGAGGAGGGAGGGGAAAGAGTAGGGAGTGACAACAGGAGAGTATGGCCAGTATGCTGGCCATACACTGGTTGATACCTGTGCCATCAATGAACTCTCGAGTGCAGCTTGTTGATGTCGCTACCCTTGAGCATACTCGAAATGAGAATTGGCGCATGGCACTTCTGCTCAATCAATCCCATTCTATACTTTACCAAGGTTTCCTAGTATTCTGTCCCCATCCAAAGTAATGGTAATCAAACAGGGATTTTCCAACATGTTGGTTCCAGTGAGGTTTCTTTGAGCGGGATCGATTGATGGCACTTGAAGGGTGGGTGCAATCAGTTCGAGCACTATCACTGGGAATTGTGCTTGAATCGATGAGAAAATCGTCACGTGTATGGCTGCTTCTGTTGGTAAAACACCGGCAGCGACTTTCAGTTTGTTTAGCAGCAAACAGATACAAGCGTCATCGTAGAGTCTTGGATTAAGCTTGGATAGAGTCTCTACAATTACTCTTGTTGAAAGTAAAACATGTTCAGGGGGATTCCTGGAGGGATCATGTCTGTAATTTTGCTTAGGAGCTTCAAATGAGGTTGATGTTTTTTTTTTACTCCATTGTGTGGATTTTTCCTGGGGACATTTGGGAGTATGGATGGACTGATATACTGCAGCCCAGAACCTGGAGATAATGCCGGATATGTGAGCCTGAGAGGGAGTCTGTGTGCCAGGGGGAGTTAGAGAGACGGCCTGGAAGTGCAGGGACTACACAGTTTCGTCGATAGTGTTGCATACAGATAACACTTAGGAGGAGGGATAGAAAGAATGTGCAGGAAGTGATCAGAGCAGAGAAACACTGGTAGTGGCTGCAACTACTTCAATATAATAATACAACAATAATCCCTGCCTTGCCTAGACAACAATAACATGTTCTTTACATTCTTACCATCGCTTGTATGAGGTCATATGAGCAGGGGTGCACATCATTGGTACTCTGGTACTCAAAAGGGGCCAAAAACTAGCTACACGTACCGGCATTATTGTTACAAAGCTCATATGTGTACTAACAACGTGGAGGCGCTCTGTGTCTGGGCGGCCGCAGCTAAATGTTACATGTATACAATTTATGTCACTTGGATAACTGCAGGGAAACATGAATAACTATGAAAAGTTGCAGTTAGGGGGGTGACATTGGGAATGTAAATTAATAATCCAAAAAAAGTTTGGACTTCTAAGGGAGTATGAGACCTGGGTGTTCAAACGTTGCATGTGAGCAAAAGCCAGCTGGTGACCTGTGGATGGAGACAGCTAATCGGAGTCTCAATCAGGAACAGAGAGGTCCATCTGCAGCAGAATAAACCATGCAGGAAGTGGACACAGAGGACAGTGAGGAAGACCACCCTACATACAAACGCCATCTCCCGGTACTCATCTGAGGAGCTCACTAAAAACGTAATGTGCACCCCTGGATAAGAGCACGGAGCTCACTGGCCTGTGTGTCCCTGTGAGGGAGGATGGGGGCATTTACCAGCCAATACTTTTCTTTTTATCGCTTTATCCGCTGATCCAACATATTATCCTTCTGGATCTGTTCTTGTGTTGATTGGTTTTGTGTTGATTTTGTTGAATATTCTGTATCTCACACCAAGTTGTTAATAGGTACTTTTACTGATCACGAAATCTGCTATTCTTAAGAATGTCCGTGTCCTGGATGTAAAGATGTTCTTTTGACTTCATTCGTTTTGTCACAGCTAAAACAAGCTGTGAGGAAGATAATGGAACACCTAACTAAAGCAGGGTACAGACGGCTGGATATTCGATCCATCCGATGTACCCTGCAGCAGCGCGATGACGTCATCACGCTGCTGTCGGATATCGGAGTAACCAGGGAGAGTAGAACTGTCTCCGGCTCCTCCTCAGCCGAGCTTTGCCTGGAGACCCAGTCAAAGCATCGGACATCACCGTATTAGGTGGGAAGGTTGCAATCTGGGGTCTCTGTGGGTCAGACTTTGTTCTCAATTGTTGTCAACTGTGGCCCCCATGATCCTAATGTTAGTTTAATGTTTGTCCTTCCTTAGGATATGGGGTGCCAACCACTATACACTATGAATTTCTAATGAAGCCTTCAATTTTAAACATGCTCTGACCCGCCCTGTCTAGCCGTTGCAGATTTGCCAATGTCACTAACAAGCATTGGGTGTGGAAATAATGTGATTCAATTCATGTACTGTATGGAGTGACTAAAGGCCCCCATACACTCCCCGATTTTCCGTCCGATCGATTAAAAACAATAAATTTTTTGCATCGGTCTTCCAAAAATCGGTCAATGCCCACATGGTTCGACCGACTAACTTCGATCGAAGTCATGGGAATAATTGGTCAGACTGTGATCGGACATGTTGTTGTTTTCCAACAAAAAATCAAATCTAATGTGTATTCAATCGGCTACTGTTTCTTATGACCCGACCAATTAAGTTCTAACTAATTATCATACTTTTACTTCCTGTTTCAAACATTGTGGTGTGTGTAAAATCATCTGCCAGGTTGTGCTAGGATGTATATATGGTTTTTGTTCATGTGAACTAAACTGAAGTTGAGACCGTGTTTCCCCTATGATTAGCCATCCCCATCAAAGGCACACCCAGATTTTTTTTTCAAAAAGTTTAAATAGGCCCCCCACCCCCAGAACAGACACCCACAGATACCTGGCCCCGGCCAAAACTCCCATTCGGGTGGTACAACTGTGTGCCTCAAGCTGCTGATCCCTGCCATATCCCTTCCACTTCCGATCAAACATAAAATCGGCCAATGGAAAATGTTCGATCGAAGTAGGTGAAATCGGACAGTAATTGGTTGCTTTATTTGGGGGTATAATGAAATACAGTCCGATCAATCAAAGCTCCTCGTATCGGAGAACATCAATTGTTTTTAATCGATCGGACGGAAAATTGGGGCGTGTATGGGGGCCTTAAGGTAACGCAGATACTTCTATTTCAAATACAGTGTACTGCACCAATACTTTATGCCCCATTGTCCCATTCATTGAGAGGTATGTTGTTGGAGGTGGGTTGATGGCTTTGTCTCCACATACATAACTTATTGGATTATAAAATATAAACTTTCCAGTGTTGAACATGTGTGGAATCCCTGGATCAGCTACTTGGAGCTACATGGAGATGATCTTTGAAATTGATGTACACGGAGTACACATAATTTGTACACATGAATATGTTCCTGTATTGGTGTAAAATGAATAAAACATTTTGGAAGTAAAGCCTGGGAACACAAAGCTCAATATATGAGCTGTTCGAGGTTCCCGGTCATCCAGCTCGGGCGATGCTTTGCATGGAGACCCCACGGTCCACATGCAAAGCAATGGACATCGACCGTGGTTTACGGTCGTGTTAGATAGCCCTGTTTTCGAGCGGGATTTATTTGTCCCTCTAGAAAACAGAGATGGCCGCATTCGATATGGACCAGATAGATGGCCATGAGCACGCAAGGCGCTCGAATCAGCCATCAATCTGGCCTATATCTACAGGTGTTCCCAGCGTAATACTTAAATGAAGGCAGATACAATAATTCTCAAAGTAAAAATGAATTGTTGCAGATGTGATTTAATGTATTTATAAGTACCTGAGTCTGTCTTGATATTCATTTTTTTCCCTCTTTACAGCATCACTGAGACTGGTAGAGGGAGGGGCTGCATAAGGAGCCAATCTAAGCACAAGCTGGCAAGGTAGTACAGTGGAGATGTACTGAATGTCTAATCTAATCACAAGCTGTGATATGAAGGTCACGCTATTTGTATGCTGCAGTAGGAAAAGGTCAGGTCACCCACCTCAGGCTGTTAAGCAGGGTACAGACGGCTCGATATTTGATGTTCCCTGCAGCAGCGTGGTGATGTCATCTGCAGTGTCATCTGCAGTGTCGCTGCAGTGCGATATTGGAGGAGCCGGGCACACAGCTCTGCTCTCTCTGCAGCTCAGCCGATGCTTTGCCTAGAGACCCACGGTCTCTAAGCAATGGACATCGGACATCAGCGGGACCAATCAATCCTGCTTGAAAACCGCGCTGGCCGCATATTATATGGGCCAGATAGATGGCCGTCAGCGCGCATGGTGCTCGAAACGGCCATCGATCTGGCCCATATCTTCACGTCGGTACCCTGCTTAACCTTCTTAGTGTTCATCACGAGCCCATCTCGTCCAGAGTTTGTGTGAAGAAAAACTCTGGATGAGCTGGGCTGCCATGAAAGCAGCATATCCCCGGAAAGCTATGCTGCTTACAGCTGCAGCATTTCCAGGGTTCTGCGGCTTCACTGATCGTGTCGCGGGGATGCGAAAGGGGGCGAGGGTGAGCAGTGCCATAGACCTCCATGTTAATGGAGGGGCCTCTGCTTTCCAGCCCTCCCAGCTGGTGTCATGAATGACACTGGCTGTATGGAGAGGGGAGGGAGGAGATGGCAGGCAGTGTACCTCGTACACTGCTGCCATTGCCTGTACCACACTGTTAAAAACGGTGTGGTACAGGCAGTGCGCTAGGGAGGTTAAATCTTCGAATTGGCCGATCAGAAATTGACAGATAAACTTATACCCTGGATTGGCCTTACCTAAGAAGCAGTAGAATTGGTGAGTCTAGAGAACAAGTAGAAGTAACCAAACCTTTATGAGTTGCTGTATCTGTAATTGCAGCAAAACAGTTTTGAACCTTGATGCTTGGTATTCTCCGAAGGCGAGTCCTCATTCCCTGTAACAGGTGTATTTTTAGGCTTTTCGTCTATACGGTTTGTCATAGTTGATGAGCCAGAGGCTGTAGCCTGTTTTTTGGCAGTATTTGATGTTGGTTACAGTAATATTTTGCGCTACTGGACGACCGCTAAAGTAGTACCCTCCACCATTATCTACCTGCTACTGGGTTGGAGCTTGGATAGTCAGAATTAGAAAAAGCTGCATCTCCAGACTGATCACCAAAATCACAACCGAATATTGTGTCCCCATGGTGATTTTAGGCAGGTGGCTGTTAAACCAAGCACCTGCACAATATGTGCACAGCGGTGGGGTTTCTTTTTTCAGATCTGCTGCTGAGTGTGAGGTGCCCCAAAAACCACAGTCTGAAAGTATCCTTAACTACACTTAACAAATGTTTCTTAGTGTTTGGATACAGGATGCTGGACTCTGGAATGGGAGGGAAGGAACTTGGAGGGCCTTTCTATTCCACTCAGGTACACACCAGGATTTTCACCTACTGGTTGTCAGTAGGTTGTTGATGTCTTCAAGCCAGGAGACTTGGCATTTTGTGTGGAATACAATTTCTGCTTTTTACTCCTGTGAGTGGAACCTCTATGTGTAACAATACAGAGCTGTGTGTTGTGTGGTGACATGATTAATATTCCCCTTTGCTGCTGAACACATGGTGTAATATATATAAAGATGTGGAGGAGCACAGCACATCTTACATGCAGTGTCTTCACAGGATCCTGCTTTGTCCAGGATAGTAACACCAGACCAGCACTTTGTATAGTTGGAAGTTTTATTTACCTTTGCAGCATTTCATGTCTCTTACCGCTATAGAACTATACTTCAAATATACACAAATAAACCATCTGTCCTAAAATCTGTAGTGAGAAGTTCTGAGGAATGACGACCAATGAACGGCCTTTGCATCCAAGGCTTCTTGCCGGATCCCTTTTATAAATAAAATCTGCTTTGTGTGAGCGTAGTGTAACAAAGGGGGAGGGGAGGTATAGCGAGCCCCACGGTGGCATCTTCAAGTGTGTTTAGGCTGCAGAAAAGTTCAAAATGTTCTTTATAATCTGTAATAAAATCTTCTGTCATTTAATGCTTCATCTTCCTCATGCGCTGAACAATTCTTCGTCCGGATGGTTGCTGGCACCGTGGCTTGCTAGTGGGTCAAGGTCTGCAAACATGTTTAGCCATGCTGACATGTCTGTATTTTCTGCAACAAACCAAATCGATTGTTATTATGGGAAATGGCAAACATTAGCTGCGTTCGTGCTGGTTACAATGCTGACCTGTTCCCAGACCAGGACAAGGTCCACCAACAACAGAGGCTGAGCTGCCCAAGTGCGCCCCTCTCCCAGCCCAATTTGCATATGAATGTCCCGCCCCCCAGGGCATTCGTGTGCAAATTGGGCTGGGAGAGGGGTGACATCGGCCAGCTTAGAGCTGATCTGAGCTTAGCTGGACGGCTCCATCTCGTCAACTGCAATACTGAGAAGAAAGTGCAGGACGAGAGCCGTCAGAAGTTTAACCCCCTGAGCAGCGCCCAGAGGCTGGACCCTTTTCAGCCTCTGTCGGCCCGGCCCTGTCCCAGACACACTAAAGTTCCCTGCACAAGGATTTGCCGAAACACAGCAAAATCATAGCGGCTGCTTTCTTGGCACGCATCCTATTCATTTTGAATGGGACCATAACAGTGACATAACATTGGGAGTACACACCCTTTCCAAATGAATGGGATGCGTGCCATGAAAGCAACCGCTATGATTTTGCAGTATTTCGGCAAATCCTTGTGCAGTTTTGGTAGGAAAAGTGGTCCAGAAAAAACATTCTACTGATCAGCCATCAATCAAAGCAGAAACATTCTTTAGGGCTCTTTCACACTAGTCATGCTGTATGAAATTTGCTGTCAATGCTGGTGCATTAGTAGTACCGGTATCATATCCTTTGAAGGTAAAGAAAACCCTCTTCCTGTTACAGAATCAATGGATGTGGACAATTTTTGCCCGTGTTCACTGGGGATGTGAATTTCGACCACATCCATTCATGTCAATGAGAACAGTCGGGGCAGTTGTCCTCTAGGGCGACATGCTGATCAAAACATGGTAGGTTGTCGCAAAACAGCGTCCGTGTGCAACCGCATCAGTGTAAACTGGCCCATGTGCGGTTTTATCCATGTGTGACTGGAAACAAGGCTGTGGACCAGTGTGTGTTAACCTCCCTAGCGGTTGAGACAAGCCCAGCTAGTCCGCTGCTGCTGTCGTCTCAACCGCAGGGGAAGCCGACATCGAGGAGACCCAATGCCTCCCTGGAAACCTGCAGCGATTGTCTTCATCACTGCAGCATTTCCAAGGTTTCGGCACCGCCCCGATCGCGGCACGGTGACGCGGAATGGGGCGGGGGGGGGGGGG
>CM070039.1:47161138-47174296 GCA_036250615.1 Ptychadena robeensis
CTGCATCCGTGGAACCCAGAAGTGTGCAGTGTCCGTTGGATTGTCAGCCTTGAGACATTGCCACCAGCAGATCCCAGATTGACCAGGATGTCCTAGTTGGTGATCCTTGGATTCTTTTTCAACGCTCTCACTAGCCACCTGGCCAGCACAGATGCCGCTTTTGGCTTCTGACGATGTCCTCTGAGATTTTCCACAGTGCGGAACATCTTGTATTTTTATACATTTGCATTTAGATATGGCCATGTAGTCCTTTTGTGCTGCCACAATGCACAGCCTCAGGTCCTCACTGAGCTCCTTTGTCTTAGCCATGACTGTCCACAAACCAGCTGCAAAGAGCTGCTGTTTTTCACCTAATGAGTTGATTAAAACAGTTGTTCCCAATTAATCAGGATGCTTTAGAACAGCTTGGACTATTTTCCCAGAGACTGTGATAGTTTGTAAAGGGAATGAGTAATTTTGGAAATGATACTTTTTTGCTGAAATGTAAATAAAAGCTGAGAAGTGTTTTTTTCACAAAAATACCTTTTGTACATCCTTGTATTATTTTTTTGGAGACATGTAAGTCATTTCCTGAAAACTAAAAAAAATAACTTGCTCTGACAATAATATTCGGGTTTCACACTATACATGCTGATTTCAGTACTGGCAGTACATACGTTGGTGCCAATGCGCATGTTGAACACCGCATGTGTTAGTTCTTCACATACAAGTGTATAGATGGTGCTCACACTCAGATTTATAAAGCATGCTGTGGTGAGTTATGTGTTATCAGATCTGTTTTGTAGTAAAGGTAAGAAGTGCACATCATCAGGATAAACAAGATTAAATGACAAGTACAGAGGCACGGCATATCTATGTATAGACACAAGCTGGGGTTTAGTGCTAGGTCAGTGGAGGAAGTACACAACTAATAACTTAGACTCAGTCTGGTGTTCAGTGCACAGGGGTGTGTTTACATCAAGTTACATAATTCTCCATTTGATCCTGAAAATATAGAACAGTACGGATCATCAAGGAGTTATTTACTTGTACTGTGCCAAAGACTGCCAAATGTATAACAAGTGACCATGCTCTTTTCATAAGCAGAGCAGACAGAGCTTTATTATAACACTCCAGTATACAAGGTGATCATGTGTTTATATGTATTCATATGTGCACAGTGCATTTAAACTCATCCGTAATGAGATGCCTTATTCAAACATGAACATGCTAATTGCATGCAGACTGAAGCAGAGCCAACTTTAAACTCAAATTAAAAAAACACACATACAAATAAACAGACACAATACTCACCTGTTAGCAGTTCAGATCCTGGAAAACTGCTACACAAAAAAACCCACAGCATACTCTCCTCTCCTTGCAGTTCTCATGCTGGCATCTTAGCTCCTGGAGACCTGCAGCTACTTCCGCCCTCATTGGCCCCCCTCTCCACCTTCCCCCTCCTGTCTCTTCTCTGTAGGAGCTGGTAGGTCCGCTTTAATATATCCTGCACATCCTGCATATCTTGCACATGGCAAGCCTGCACATCCTTCCACGATGCACATATCTGGAGCCAATCAGAAAACAATATACAAAGTACTTTGCCTAAAGTAGATCTGTGTGCCCTAATCCCTACTGCATTAGGATGTAGATCTGTTCGTGCACTTCCCCAATTTCTACTCTGGCAGATTTCTTTGAAGAAGTTGAAAATGTGATGTTAACAGACACTGCTTATTCTATTTAGAGTACATAATACTCCTGTGATGAAGTGCAGGAAACATAAGCACATGGTTATCTGAATAGGGCTTTGATTATAAGCCGCGGCTCCCTGTAATTCTAGGAGCCATCCTTTCTAATGACTAGGCGCACTACTCCATTAGTGATGAGAACTGCTGAACACAGGCAGATCCGGACATGCTGGCACAGCCAATGAGGTTGCACAAATGGGAATAAAACACAAATAATGATAATGCTGCTCTCATCTTGAATTTCAACAGATCACTGCAATTCAAATACACAGAAAAAAAGAGAGCACTGATATCGCATTGTTCAAGTTGAAAGTCTGAACTTGTATATACCTAATATACCTAACTCTAAACAAGAACAAAATAGTGAAAGAACAGCGGACAGAAACAAATTCAATTACCTACTGAGGGCTAACTTAAACTGAAACCTGACACTGCAGACTGATTAAATTTGTGGGTCTCTATAGGCGATTGCCCCCTACATACAACTGTATATGCAATGATATTGAATCACAATGTATGATAAAATGCGGACTATCCCAGAGAGTCACCAAATGAGTAAAGACCATTGGATCTGACATGAGCAGCGAAGGGCCAGTCAATGGCAGCAATTCCTTTGCTGTACCTCTGCCTACATACCCTAGCTGCTTGAGGGTGGGCACTGCCCTGCACTGAGAAGCACTGCACAGTCAAGTTCAGAAAATGTTTTCAAGTGCTTTTTTCTGTTATGAAAACCTAACCATTAAACAGATCATCCTTATATTAGCCGTGGTGGAAAACCTGGTGTTCTCTTGGCAATGCCAATAAAGCTGTGTAGGGCCAGGATGTAAACAAAGGTCGATGTGTCACCTTCCTTAAGTCTTTTTCTGCCAGCGGTGAAATAAATTCATGATATGAAATTGATATCCCAGATTTTTTAATTGACTTAAGCTAGCCACACATGGTTCGATTTTAGCGTTCAATCAACGTTTTTCGATGAAAAAAGCAATCGATTGAAAGAAAATCGTTTTTCTGCCCACACAGTACAATCGACGATTATTGATCGATTTTTGTCAAATCGTCGATTGAATCGTGATCGGACAGGTTGGTACAATCATCGAACTACATTCCTTGCAGCTTTTTTTTGGTCGAGTCAATGATACTCGATGTGTGTGGCTACTTCCCTTCACATTAATTCCAATTGAAACTAAAATCATAAGAGGAATTCAATCGACGATTTTTGATTTCTTTGATTAACTTTTCAGTCAGAATTGAACAATAATCGTACACCCCATGTGATGTACATTACTAAATTAAAATCGATTTTTTAATCGAACTACAATATCTAATCTAACGTCGATTAAACGCTAAAATTGAGCCATGTGTGGCTAGCTTTAGTGTTATTCTGTGAAAGTTTTCTGACTCATGAATATGGACAGAATTGCCTAATATAGCTCTACGAGGTCTCTTCACTTTCTTGGTACGGTTTTCCTTATCTGCTGTTTTGGATCAGAAGCTGCTGGGTGAACCTTTGAACTTGCTAGAAAGGCTTAAAGCTGGCCACACACGGGTAGATTCCGTGGATGGATCTGATGAAGTAACATATTAGAGGAACATCGGGTGCCATGAGCAAGCACGGCGCTCAATGTTCCTCTAATCTGTTACTTCATCGAGCCGTGTGTGGCTAGCTTTACAATCATCACCTCTTCAGTCAAAAGGCTCCCTCTTCTGAGTCTCTAATGAAGAGCATCTAAGCATGTTATTTAAAACATTAATGTAAGCTTGTCACTGAAGAGATCTCTAAAAAAAAAAGGTCAACCAGAATAAGAATACACCGACATTAATGTGTCTTTCCAATAGGATCTAAAGGATGCTAGTCTAGGAATTCAATCAAAGCGGCCCGCCCCTTTTTTTACAATTCAAACATTTACACTAAGGAACTCCCAAAGGGAAGACCTTTAAGTCTCTACCTAAGTAGTAGTCAAAAAATAATAATGAAGAGGACTGTCATAAAATGTAGAAAATATAAAAGTCGGTCTTTAATCCTGCATGATACGTAAAAAAATCACCCACTCTAGGGCTTATTCGTTTAAAGAAAACATAAAACATTTTTTACAACAAATTCCAAATACATAATGCATAATATGCTCAGACCATATATCCATAAAAAGGGGTCTGTAAAGTCTGACAGTGTGAACTTCTTCTAGGACATATCATATTAAATAAAAGTAAAATCTTTGTCAAGGTGGTACCTCCAAATGAATGACTTCCCTTGCGTGATGCCTACAGAGCGCTGCACCACCAGGAAACTTACCCAGGTATGCATAAATAGCACCAGACATGTGGCGGATAGTCTCAGATGGAGCCCAAACACACCCCTAAGCAAGGGGGTGAGTGGGTGTGAGGAGTCCCAACTCCCTGGGAGTGTTGCCCCAATTGGATGCTGCAGCCCTGCACACAGGACAGAATTTATTAGACATTTAACCTTTTGACAAGCCCTTGGCTTCAGACAAGCACCACTGGGACTAGGGAGCCTCTCTCACCCAGGGGAGTTGTGACTATCTCCTCACACCCACCCCCTTGCTTAGGGGAGTGTTTGAGCTCCATCTGAGACTATCTGCCACATGTCCAGCGCCATTTATGCATAGCAAGGTACGTTTCCTGGTGGCGCAGCGCTCTGTAGGCATCAGGCAAGGGAACTCATTCATTTGGAGGTACCACCTTAGACAAAGATTTTGTATTTTATTAAATATATGTCCCTGAAGAAGTTAACACTGAACAAAACGAGTTGGACAGACCCTTTTCATGGATATATGGTCCGAATATCAGATTATGTACTATGTATTTGGAATTTTAAAAGTTGTAAAAAAAGTTTTGTGTGTTCTTTAAACAAATAATTAAACAATTATTTGCAAGATACGTAATTAAAGACCGACTTTTAGATTTTCTACATAGATGACAGTCATCTTAATTATAATTTTTTGACTACTACTTAGGTCAATAAAGCCCCAGTTAGGGATTTAGAGGTCTTCCCTTTGGGAATTCCTTAGTTATTAGTATCGTTGGCAACTCGATGTATAGAATTCATCAGATCGTCACAACAGCCCTTACAGGAGACAGGAGTGACAGCCCCTGTATTCTTTATACAGAATTCCTTTTAATATTAGAGATTGTGTTTTTCATACAGATACATTTTAGCTCTGTTAGTTTTTAGATAGCATGTGGGGCAATGTGCCCAAAAATCTGATTACAATTTATCAATGTTGTCTTGCACATAAATCTATGGTTTTACACTGACATCCGCGTCTGACGATCAGCCATCTATGGTCGAAGAATAATTAATTATTAAAGAATTGACTTACTGCTCATTCCCCCAACAGACTGCAGACCCAAATCAAGAAGCTGGGAAGGAAGAAAGCCGGAAAGCTTGTCTGATTGCTGTGTCCATGGGCTTGGAGAATCGGGGGCCCCCAGAAAGTTCTGTTCTTCTTGTGACAGCTCGGGAAATAAGGGGGCTTGTAGGTTTAAGAAGGAGAACTCTTGGTCAAAATCCTCTGTTTCTGTGCTGTCCAATAACAGATGCTTTGGATCTGAGAGTAAAAACAATGTATTCATTACTGAATATGAAAAAGAAAGCAGATCTACGTGTAATGATATAAAGATCGTTAGGTCACAGAAATAAGTATCTAATGTAACACTCACATTACCAAAACCACCTACGGGTTTAACCTGCCGCCATTCAGTGCCACAATACTTTCTAATAGGGTCATGCCTTGGCGACAAACCCCCCTGCCCCCCCCCCCCCACACACACACACACACATCTCTCCTGGCCAGTGTGGCAGTCCATCATATGGATGGCTCAAAAGGAATCCATGAGAATGGGACAGAGTCTTCTCACACTTCCGGGGCCCAATCAAAACTCATTTGTAGATAGACAGCATTTAAAAAATATTCGTAAATGTCTCCACAATCCTTAACTGTTAGTGTATTTTTAAGGCAAACTAAAGCAGGGAACAAACAGCTCGATATTGGAGCTGTTCCAGGTTTCCTGCAGCAGCATGATGACATCATGTCCGATATCCCTGTTTTGGAGAAGGACCAAAACAGCAATGGGCGCATATGATATGGGCCAGATAGATGGCCATGAGCGCGCACGGCGCTCTAACGGCCATCGATCTGGCCCATCTCTATACGTGTGTTCCCTGCTTAAGATTCTTTCATTTAAGTCGATCTATAGGCAATCCATATTTTTTTTAGTAAATTGATAGAATGCTAGAAATGGAAAGAGCAGTGGTCAGTCATGCTGGAATTCACTATACTGTGTCTATGGGTGAGATATGTATTCCCCACTGGATAGAAGCATATACCTGTCAAGTTTCCCTTCACTGAATAAGAGAAACATAACAGAAGTCCGCATTCCAAACACAGGAGGTATAAACGTCACTTCCAATATCAGGAGGCTTATTAGCTGGATAATTTGGGTGGGAGGGGGTATTGCTCTCCCTTCTAACTCCCACCCCACACATCATCTGCACAAGCAGGGTGGGAATTTAGGAGGCAAAGTAAAATCACAGGAAAAATAATACATTTAATAAATAGATTTAATAAAATCTGGATTTGGCTGGGAAAGTCACCTAAAAAACATGACTTGACGGGCTGAAACGGGATACTTGACAGTTTTGTAGCAGGATTGCTGGGTAGTGAGAAATGGAATAAAAGAATCTGCTCTTACGTGACTAACAAACTCTAAAGCAGGGAACACACGGCTCGATAGAGGAGCTGTTTGAGGTTCCCTGCAGCAGTCATCACGCTGCTGCCCATTATCGGAGGAGCTGGAGAAACAGCACTGCTCCCACGGTCTCCATGCAAGGCAATGGACATCAACCATGGTTAACAGTCATGTCCGATATCCCAGTTTTCGAACAGGATTGATTGGTCCCTCTCCAAAACAGGGATGACCGCATTTGATATGGGCCAGATAGATGGCCGTGTGCGCGCATGGCAGACGTTGATCTCTACACTTGTGTTCCCTGCTTAAATCCTGCTAAAGATTTCGAGGAGGGGGTAAAACTGTTTTATTTTCCTTTTTTAAGTAAAAGTTTTAATTATCTGAGTACAATGTGCTTACTGTAAGCAGACCCCCTCTGTAATAAATGGTTTGTCTTAACCCTGTTCCTTTCACCTTTGCTTGGTAAGAAATCAACAGGATAAAAAGGATGTACAACTATGTTAAATGGGGACTCACAAATATAACAACAAATGAGTCAGCGGCAGCGCAGACTAAATCATATATTGAATTCTTTTATTTTGCCCACAATGGCAAGAGAGCAAGTTGGTGATCCTAGTTAGGGTTTACACAGATACAGTTAATAATAATGATAATATGAATATGTTTTGGAGCTTAGACCATATATTAAGTATTAAGAGAGTATAGAGTAGTCTAGCAAAGTGGGCCTTCTTTTGTTTAGCTAAATTGTCAGATCGATTTCTCCAGCTATTGTCCTTTCTGATTTATAAGCCACAAGGCTATATGCATATGAAATAAAAAATCCTGCATATAATTTGCCCTTTCAAAAAGTTAAAGGTGATATTGATGCTAAGTATTCACAGAAACACACCCCCATATGAAGACGAAGTATATAAGTACATTTACATAATTGGTTTATTCTATGGACTCAGGTGATTTAGCTCTGCTCATTCCCTTAATTGATAACCATTTCTTCCAGCAGCACGCTGAGCTGGTAATGGCTTCATATTTGCAGCAAAATGACTATAAAGATATTGCTAGCATTGAATGTGGTTCCACTGGCGGCTTTCACATTCCCATGTCTGCGTACTGTCTGGTACTTGATTTAATGGAAATGATAATGCTTGAATTAGTCTCAGGCATGCTGGAGAATAGATTGAAGCAAAAGCTATGAAAACACAAGGATTATCATACAAAGACATTCATTTCGGGTTTGCAGCAGCGCCGGTGAAATTCTTGCAAGTTAGAAACAGGAAAAACAACAAATGATGGTGGAATAATGATACAGTGTTTGGCTGACTGGTATAGAGGAATGCACATAGAATATAATCCGAGACACAGAACCACTCTGAATGGATTATCATCACTATTTTCCCACAATCTAGTCTCATAGTATTCTTTATTTAACCCAGTGGTTCCCAAACTGGGGGGCGAAGGTATTCCAGGGGGGAGCGGGCCCTCATTCTTAACATGCGTTTGAATAGGGGGGGGGGCTCGATAATGTTCCTAAATAGAAAAGGGGGGCCCTGCAAGGAAAGTTTGGGAACCACTGGTGTAATATAAATAGAAAACATTTATTCTATTCTGTTAAAATCCCCCCTGAGCTGGCACAATGGCAGCATATCGCTCCACACTCCTAGAAAAATAAACTTTCCTGCTGTACCCTGGAATCAAATGAGATTCCACATGTATCTGCCAGGCTTCTTGGGCTTTATTCAGTGCAATATTGCCATATTTAACCTAACAGTAAATTCGCTCAAATTAAAGGAGATTTTAGTCTTTTTAGATATACAGCTTACTTTACGTGATACTATCAATATAGTTTGTTTTTTACATCAAAATTTATTCATTTTTAAAACAAGGACAAGTACAAATATCTAATCCAAAAGAAAGATCACAGACAAATAACTGTGAGGTCAAATAATATAAGGCATGTGCTCTATCTCAAGTAGTCAACAGTCAAATAGAAAAGCAGTGCAGAGAAAGGAGTATAGGTTCTAATACAATAGATAGCACTCCCACAGCTATGAGAAGGCTATATAAAAGTTAGCCAAATGATCCCAATAATCAAGAGTCCATCATGGTGGTCTGTATAGTCTCTGGCCCCAACCGGTCCATCTCCTACTCTTGTGTACCAAAGCTCCCAACTTTGTCCTCAGTAGGGCACAGAAGGATGCGGTTTCTGTGAAATAATGCCCGCCCCCTTTAGGGAACTTTTGCTCTCTATCTTGGAACGTATGCGCCATCTGCTCCATCTCACGTAACTTCCTTAAATGGATGGTGCTCGATCAGAGCGCCATAAGTGCGGTATGAGGGTTTTGGCTGCGCACGGTGGAGGTCTACCGATCGTTTATATCTAGAGACACAGTTGGCAATGGAAAAGCATGGACAAAGGGTCCTTTGCAAGAGGGAGCACACTAATTTTACCAAGAGTGTCATGTACTTCCTCCCAAAACGGAGCTATCTTGGGGCAGGTCCACCAGATGTGTAGGAAAGTGCT
Organism: Ptychadena robeensis; assembly: GCA_036250615.1. NCBI lineage: Eukaryota > Metazoa > Chordata > Amphibia > Anura > Ptychadenidae > Ptychadena > Ptychadena robeensis. Next base: position 47,170,091 of record CM070039.1, read on the forward strand.
CCTCTCTGCACAACCCCTCCAACAGACTATCAATATGTTTTCATGTAGAATAAAATTATATTTGTAAATATTCAGACAAAAAGATGCACAGACATTTTCCTATAGATTTTTAGGGGGAAAAGTGTGTCTTGGGGCTTGTGTCCACTGGGAGGAAAAAGTTGCAGAGAAGACACGTCCCATTTCACTCTGCGTTATTCGTGCTGTGCGCCCGTGGTGCTGTTTTGAAGCTGCGGAATGCAGCACCGCATGGTGCCGCCAGAGACACATCCATTGGAAATCAATGAACCTGTCTTCAGGACACGGAAAAGCAGCCCCCCATGCTGCACGGGCACTGTTTTTCCACATCTTTGATATGCTAAATCAAGTTGCAGGGCGGCGTGTCTTTTTTGCCATTTTAAAACAGCACATGGCCTTATAGTCCAAAAAACACAGTATCTACAGGGACAGGGACATACCTACTCTCAAGAACATACCTTTTCCCATTTAAAGCAACACAGTTACATTGCCTTCACAGGATAATGTGAAAACCCCTTTATAAAGAAGCCCCCTGTAGATATTCCTAAGCATTCCTATTAATGCTTGCCTTATAGCTGGTAGCAATAGGCAATTGTTTTAGGTATAGGCTAATAGATCGGCCATGACCTCTGCCCTGGGTGTCTGACAATGTCACTGCAGCAGAAGCTCCATGGAAGTGCTGGTAAGGTGAGTATAATGCTGCAAGGAGGCCTTTTACCATAACATTCTTACTTTAGCTTTCATGGGAAAGTTGACAGTCCTAATAAATGGCATATGATTTACTTAGTCATTCTTCCTCTTTACAACTTACCATCCTGAAGAGCAGCATTTTCAGCAACATCAAAATCAAACAGATTCCCATTCACATTATCTAAAAGGAAATCAGAGAATATCTATGTTACAGTTTTTTAAGAAAGTACATGTACACTGTGAAATTAAAGAGAGGATTCCAGTAGGCAAATGTCTACATGACCCCTTCATCAACAATATAATATACTACAGCCAATGGATGGTGAGGTTTTGATCTTCTGTCACTATAAGCCATCTTGCAGGAAATATACCTACCGCACGGATTAAGAGAAGGGCACAAGGTGGTTAAGAGAATGGAGAAAACATGGAGGATGCCTCCTCTGAAGGTAAGGGTGCCCATACATGTACAGATGCTCCTAGATGTCACATGTCCAGGATGTCGATCTCGCGCCCATCTAACATGCCCACCCCTGTCATCGAGTGGGATCAACCAATCCCGCTCGAAGACAGGTCGGTCAAGCGGGTATCAGACATGTCTGTAAATCCTGCTTGATCTGCATTCCTTTGGATGAGGGCCCCGGTAGAATTGACTGGGAATCAGGCACCTAAAGTGGTGCTGCTTGATTCCCGTCCAATCGATGGGTGCTCGGTCGGTGCTGCACTCAAACAGGTCATTGATCGTGCACCCATTTGTACATATATGGGCACAGCAATTTGCCTAGCTGTCCTCATGATCCAAAGACTTCTTCCAAAAGGTGGCCACACACATAGTACTGGATGCCTTAACAGCAAGTTACAACCTAAAATAAAAGGAGTAAAAAGCTTTTCTAACCCAACAACTACTAGGCTCTTTTTAATCATTAGCAGCACAAAGCAGTGAAAGACCAAAAGGATGGTTGGCCTAACCTGTTGAAGGAGCTATGTTTGAGCTTGAGATGCATATGTTTACTGGCAGTTTCATACTAAAGCATTGGTATATGTCATCAAGTGCAGACAAAATAGGCACACTAAGCTCACTTGTATATAACACTTTAGCAGGCAGAAAAGTAGCAGAGCAACATAAAGCCAAAAGTAAAGACCCCCATACACGGGTCGATACCTGTAAAATCGATGATTTGCTCAAGCGCAACATGGTGACATCACCACACTGCGCTGGAGTGTTCATTGATTGAATGGGAATCTATGCGCACCACTTTGTGCAGTAGATACCTGTCCGATGCTTTGTCCCCTTCCAGAGCAATGGAGATAGCACAGGGTGTACCAACATATCGGATCCCTGTTCGATCGAGCTGTGTTCGAGCGGGATCGATTGATCCAGCTCGAAGACTGGGTGGCAGCAATTGATGACCTGCGTGATCAATCGCTACGAATGCGAAAAGGTATGAAGTTATCAATCGAGCAGGTCATCAATTGTACCGGTATCAACCTGTGTATGAGGGGGCTTAAGAGTATTCCACAGATCTCTGCTGTTTAGATGCAGAGATGCAGCAACACAATAGGTACAGACAGAAGTACATGAAGTGTGCATTTAACACCAGTAGACACAAATACTAGGGCAAAGGGCTGTTATTACATGGAAAAACTCTGCAGATTGTGTAAAAAAAAAAATAAGTTAATTTTCCATGGTAATGGATCTACTTATGTACCAGTCCTTCCCTTCCTGCAGGTGAATACTAAATCATGTAAACAGCATTCATCTCTATCTGGGGTACGGCATAGCAAACTTAAATCTTGCTGGGGTACATATAATCATATAGTCTAATTTCTTCTACTTCATACTCATTTCTTCTATTTCATCTATTTCTAAACAGTGCACAAGTACCATCAAAAATTAAATTAAACTGTGCCACCGAATGCTGTACTACAAGTTCCTCAGCTCTTTGACCTTACTGAGGGACAACAATCTAAAGTTGTTCCGTGCGTAAAGCCCCCCATACACATTCCGATTATTCTCCCGACCGATTTTTCGTCCGATCGTGTCACCCGATTTTCACCTAAAATGTTATGGTCGGTCGGCTGGCACGAAAAATCTGAATTCGAATTATCACCGATCCATCAGCCCGACCCTATTTATTAACAGCAGATCGACCAAAAATTTACGGACAGGTCCGAAGTGGTCCCGATCGATTTTTCGGCCGATTTTGAGAAATCGGGATCGGTCGGGTACATAATTCCGAATCCGATTAATCTCCCGATCGATTAATCTCCCAATCGGTCGGTCGGGCAAAATTCGTACGAAAAATCGGAACGTGTGACTTTAGACATGTTAACAACAAGATTGCAGTTTTGCATTGAAAGCATTAGAAGATCCTAAACTAAGGGATGGAAGGGGTCCAAACCCTTCTAAATCTTAATCTGTGATTGGACTAAAAATTGTAAATATTCAGCCAAGGCTTGTCATATTTATCTTTCAAAATCTAGGCCTACATCTTGTTACAATAGATTGAATTGAAGAAATGAAAAGTGCCCCCCCCCCCCCCCCCCCCCCCCCCAGCAGCTGTGGAGTGGCAGATCATTTTGAATTCTGAATAATGGACGCTGAAATCAGCCAGCATGAAGCAGACAGAAGTCTGCCACAACGCCCCCTGATGCGAGTCATGATGTCTAGTCAGTATCTATGTAGTATATCAACGACTATAACTATGTTTAGATGTACAATCTTTTCCTTTCTGCTGTGACATACATATTACAAATGCAACCATACAATGTGTAATTGTGGTATTGGAAACCAATAAATAAAAATACACTTACTGTCATTTGCTTCATGGTTGTTTTCCACTTCCTGTTCTTGTTCATTCTTATCTGTGTGATCTTTTTGCTTCGTAGGCTGAATAAGTCAAATAAAATACCAGCTCAGATCAGTATATTATTATACAAACATCACACCAACACCACCTAGTACACCGAGTTGAACAAAACCTGCAATACTAAGACAACCTGAGTTTCAGTGTCAAGCAACTTTCTTATTGCATATGCCTGTGTGAGTTAAGTGTTTAAGTCAATGGCAATATCTGTATACTTCAAATCAAAGTGGACCAATCACCATACCTGTCAACCCTCCCGTTTTTGCCAGGACAGTCACGTTTCACAAAACCCTGGATTCTTTAAATCGGGCTAATATAGGAGCCACCCCACTGGTGTGGATGATGTGCAAGGTGGGACATTACTAGAGAGATTAGTGCCCTCTCCCTCCTAAGTTAGGCAGGAACTGAATAGGAGGGAGGGACTTTAATCTCCTGTCACACCCCATATTCCTGGCCAGTGAAATTGACAGCTATGCCAATCACCTGCTTTTGTTTCTCTGTGATGATACAGCGTTGTGGCGAAGTAAGAGGCCGACATCTCTAAGACCGCCAGGAAAATAGGTGATCACGCTCAGTATATAGAAATGCGCACAGACGTATTCCTAATTGAAAACCACAATATGGCTCCCCCAGTGGC
>CM070039.1:47175575-47191804 GCA_036250615.1 Ptychadena robeensis
GGATGATGTGGTCAAAATACTCATTTGCCTAATAATTCTGCACTCCCTGTAATTTAAATGCTGAGGGTACTTGTTCTATCAGCATCATATTAAAGTCAGCGGTCCTAAACAGAGGGAAGAATCCCACTCCTGGGAATTGAAGCTTTTTACCTGATAAGATGCTAATGAATGAGATAGCAAGTTGCAGCGGCTGGCTCCAAGCAGATCTACTTTCTGGCACACATCCATCTTTGTCTTGTCAAACTGACTCTTTGAGGTCCTGACTTGTATCTGAACCTGGAAATATATATGCACAATATTGTCAAAGCAATCTGTTATAAACTATTCTCTACTGATCATTACTAGATACTAGAGGGAAAGCACTGTCAGACAGACACATCTTCAATACCTTAAAACAGTGAAGAAAAGCAGTACATCCTGTAGAAAATAAAGCAGGGTACAGACGGCTCGATATTCAGTACAGACTGCAGCAGCGTGATGACATCATCACGCTGCTGTCAGATATCAGCAGAGCCGGGGACACAGCTCTGCTCTCTCTCCAGCTCAGCTGAAGCTTTGCCTGGAGACCAGCGGTCTCTATGCAAAGCATCCGACATCTGCCGTATTTACGGTCATGTCCGATATGGCTGTTTTCAAGTGGGATCGATTTTTCTCGCTCGTAAACAGCGATGGGTCAGATAGATGGTCGTGAGCACGCACGGCGCTCAGCATAGCCATCGATCTGGCCCATTTCTGCAGGTCTGTACCTGGCTTAAGTGTTTCAAAATGTAAACATATTCTTTTGTTGAAGATTTGATCATTAGGATAAGTACATTTAATGCTAACCATACACATGCCGATAAGCGGGCGATTTTTAATCTGACCGACGGGCGTGCGCGCTCGCGCCGTCGGTCAGGTTAAAAATCTGCTGCTAATCGGCATGTGCCCACATGGGGCGACAGATCCCTGTCGCCCCACTGCTCGGCCGGCCAGAGAACGGACATGTCCGACAATCTCTGGCCGGCGCGAGCCGATGGAAGCCGATGCCATAAGCTGCAATGAAGACGGCGTCTTCATTGCAGCTTATGGCCGGCACACATAGGGTGCCCGGTCGATTGAAGGGGCCCCATAATGCACTGGGGTGCAAACGTGATGACGTGTTCACGTTAGCATCTCGGAACAAATCGGGACTAGTCTGCCTGCACACATCGGCGTGTGTATGGCAGGCTTTAGTGTAATAGACAAAGTTATAGAGAAGGTAAGCCAGACAGATAGAAACCACCATGGAGGGACCACTCGTCCCAATATTGGCTAAAAGGGCTTTTAAGGCACTGAACGTCACTCAAATATAGCAATATATTATAGTTAAAAAATTTTTTATTAATAGTGTAGGACCAATGAATACATACAATCATGATCAGTAACTAAGTAAAAGCAGAATCAATACATCCATGTTCATTTCGGACAAATCTGTTGATGTAATGTACAATATTAATTTCTGGACATTAACATTGAACATGTGAAATTAGCTGTAATCCATTAAGTTGTAAATGGACTGAGATGTATCGATTCTGCTTTTACCTATTTTACTAATCATGATTGTACATATTTATTGGTTTATTTAACTATAATATATTGTGAGTGATGTTCAGATTCCTGCAGCAGCGCGATAACGTCATTGCGCTGCTGCCCGGCACCGAAGGAGCTGGAGGCACTGTCATCCAGCTCCGATGATGCTTTGCATGGAGACCCGAGGTCCCCATGCAAAGTAATGGACATTGACCATGATTTACGGTCATGTTCGATATCCCTGTTTTCAAGCTGGATTGATTGATCCAGCTTGAAAACTGGGATAGTCACAAATATGGGCCAGATAGATGGCCAGGAACACACACAGTTCTGAAAGCGGCCATCAATCTAGCCCATATCTATGCCTGTGTTCCCTTCTTAATATTGGTCCCTTCAGGGTGGTTTCTATCTGTATTGAACAGGGTGTGGCACTTTCCCAGATTTTTTGATGATATTAACCTCCCTAGCGGTCATGACGAGCCCAGCTTGTCCAGAGTTTGTGTGAAGAACAAACTCTGGATGAGCTGGGCTACCATGCATATCCCCGGCATATCCCCGGCAATGCTGCTTCCAGCCGCAGCATTTCCGGGGTTGTGCGGCGCCATAGACCTCCATGTTAATGGAGGGGCGTCGGCTTTCCAGCCCTCACAGCCAGCGTCATTAATGACACCGGCTGTGTGGAGAGGGGAGGGAGGAAATGGCAGGCAGTGTACCTTGCACACTGCCGCGATTGCCCGTACCACGCTGTTAAAAACGGTGCTGTGCGGGGAGTGCGCTAGGGAGTTTAAAAACCAACTACTCGCATAGGTGATATATTACAGTGAGCAAAACAGTTGCATAGAGACAACTAACAGCCTACCCACAACCTCAGTTTCAGAAATCAGAATGGCGTCAGAGGAGGAGGGTTTTACGTCTTATGGTGAAACTAGGTTAAAAATAGGTAGCCAGGGGGGAAACTTTACAACAGAAAGAGCAATAAAATACAAGTCTTGGCTATACTCTGAGTCTTGGCATCTCTATAAGTGCATCTGTATAAGTGTTTCTCTGCTTTATGAGCGGAGCTCCACTGTCATCTGCCTTTCTCTCCCCCTCCCTCCTCCTAATTGCCAATATAGACTGTAGAATATAGAATGTGGACTTTACAGTGCCTGGATATGGTGTATGTTGGTACGTAGGAGGAGGGAGGGGGAGAGAGCAGGGAGGCAACAATGGAGACTCACAATGCAGAGTGAGCTGCAGCTCTCTGTAAAATCTTATTCCTTGAACACTTCACCTAAAACTGTCCTTATCTGCTATGTGTCTTATTGTGCATGAAATACAGTAATGTCCAATAATTATGTGAAAATGAACACCTATACTTTGTTATGTTTTTAACAACTTGGTTGCATAAACCCATGTCTAATGTCTCAATTTTATTTCAGCTCTGCTGACCTTTCGAAATTTCTCCATCTGCTTATAGGTGTCGGGATCCAGCTCCTGAGACACATCCTTCATCCATAGTAAGGCTCCTCTGTACTCTGTCCGTGCCTTCTCCATTTGGTTAACAGTCAGGAAAGTATCAGATACTGCCCGGCCAGTAAAAGTGTCCATCTCTTGTTCAAGACGATACAGTGGAGTGCAGAGGGCCAGCCTACAGAGACACAAGAGAATGAGAAAGCAGATAAAAGATAATAATCCTGCTTTTTGTGCTCCATTAATGTTTTAAAACCCAGATGGCCAACCTGCGGCCCTTTGGGCGTTCTTTGGCAGCCCCCCTCAGTCTTCCACTTGAGGCCCCCGACGCCCTTCCATTAATGCATAGGGCATAGGAACTTACCAGTCTGCTGATTTGAAGGTTATGTGCCCCACCGATATAATCAATGGCTTTGAAGCACATAACCTTTGATGATATACATGACACAAAATGTGCATTACCATATTACAGTGTCACCTATTGCTTGAAGTATCATTTAAAAAAAATATATTAAAAAAAGTGAAACATAATATCTTTTAGCTTTACCTGCTGTAATTTTTTCATAAAAAAAAAAAAAAGCTTATACAAGCCAGTATAGATTGAAAATGTTATGTGTGCCCCATTAGTGATGCCGAGGGCCCCACTTGTGGCCCTCCATATCAACTCAGTTGCCCACCACTGTTTTAAAAAAATATAAAGACCTATACTAAGTGGAAAGCAAGGTCCCAAGCACTAAAAAAAAAAATCCTGAAAAATAGAAAATGTACCTCTGACCAGCAATCGAGCACAATGCATTGCCAGTGGCCTTCATCATTCTTCCAGCCTGAGTGTTGTTCTGCTGAGCATGAACCTTTAAGTGTAACCCAAAATCATTCTCTTCCTGAGCCAGAGCTGATGAGGAACACAGAACATTTTTTTTTGTTTAAAACATTTTAATACATTTAAAAATATTGTATAACAAGGTGCAAATGATACAAAAAATGAGATAAAAGAAAACAGCTCCATTGCAATAAAATAAACAGAACTGTATAAATGGATACAAGTTAACTTAATGAAGTACAAAGATAAAGTATATCCATTATGTCACTTGAACCTCTAAAACAAAGGAGAGACAAAGGGAAAAGGAAGAAGTGAACAAATAAAGCAAACTGCAAAACAAAAGTTAACATTACAGAGCATAAAGTTGGGCATACACAGGTAGATTCCTGTGCAATCTACCGGTGATCAATCACAGCGTGGTGACGTCACCAAGCTCTGATTGATCGCGGGTCAATCGAATGGTAATCAATTAGCACTACATTAGCACATCAATACCCATTCAATGGGGACCTAGACCCCCCGTGGTCCTCCAGGTCTCTGCTTCTCCCCAGCCAGTGACGTCAGAAGGAGAGAGGGAAGCCTGCACGCCCCCCTCCCCTCGCACAGAGACGTGCTGGCCCCGCCCCCTGCAGCTAGCTGATCACAGACGCCTGTGTGCCGCTCAGCTGGCAGCCCGGCCATACTTTGAATGGAGACCCGCAGTCCCCATTCAAAGAAATGGATTTCGACCAAGGTTTTCCAACATGTTAGAAACCAGCTTGGTCGAGTACCTTTGAGCAGGATTGGTTGATCCTGCTTGAAGGAACCGTGGATGGCTTAAAATTTTGTAACAGATTAGAGCAACATTGGGTGTCGTGAGCACGCACGGCACTCGATGTTGCTCTAATCTGTTTCTTCATTGAGCGGCTTAATGGTGAGGCTCCATAAGGGCAACCAAATCACTCCCGTTGTCCCCAATGGATCCATCTCCACAGGGGTGGTGCGTCCGCGGTGCGGCTGCTGAAAAAAGCTTGGTCTACCACTTTTTAAAACCGCACCATGCTGCAAACACGTCTGAAACAAGAAACATAGTAATCCAATCCAAATAGAAGTAGGCTATCCAACTCTACATAGGAAACAATGTAAAACTGCAGTATAACCCAGGGGTATCAAATGAAGGGTACTGCTACTGTGAAAACTTTGATACTTACCACTCAATGCCTGCTGGTATTTTTCAATTATTTTCAGCAGCTCTGATCCTGTTGCTTGAATAGAACGAAATACCTGTGAATTAAAATACCTTTTTTAGCTTTATAACATCAATAAATCCATTTGTAATAGCAAACACATAACCTTGGTCACAAAACTTCAGGACCTGAAAAAAAGGGGGCAAAAACAACAATTTCTGTCTTCAGCCTGAGGCTTGTGCAATCCGTTTCTGGTGATTACTAGGAGACACCAGAGCGTGCTTGCCCTCAGCGTGGCCATAAATACACAGAGCAGCTTCTCTGCTATGATTCACCAGCATGTGTGTGGGCTGCACAAACACTGAAGGTTGCTAGATGTTCTGGGTATCTTTATGGACACACAGACAGTGTAGTCATGCAGCCATCTAGTGTGGACAGGGAGTGAGCACACTCTGCTATCTTCTAGTAATCACCAGAAACAGACTGCACAAGTCTCAGGCTCAAGACAGGAAGTAAGGAGAAATAGAAAAAAAAAACAGATCTTTATATTAACACTGTTTTTTTTTGCAGAGGGTTTAATACCCCTTCCATGCCTCAGGTCTACAGAGAGAGTGAGAAAGGCATCCTGAGGTATATCACACTAGTTTGTCTGCAGCCTAACAAAAGTTGGAAAAACAAACTAAATTGATTAACACTGCTTTGAAGCAAGCAGAGACTTGAATCAATTTTACAGCTCTCTGTCATCAGGTTACCTTTGTGTGAAGAAGCAGGCTTATGAGACTAACAAGGTATGATCTTTAGAACTACTGTGTTTCCCCGATAAAAACCCCCAAAGATGCCCTACATCTTAGTTTTTGGGGATGTCTAATTTTTCCATGAAGAAGAATACAGCACTGTGGTATCAGGGTGGGTGGATCACTTACACTGACACAGGGGTGATCAGAGGGGGCAATCAAAATGGCACAGGAGACTCAGAGGGGGGATTACCATTTTAGTAACCCCTTCTGATCCTCTTGTGTCATTTTGATTGCCCCCTCTGATCCCCCCTATCCAGAATTACAGTACCGTATCTTCGGGTTGCCTTATTTTTGAGGGGATGCCTTATGTTTCAGCATGAGGCAAAAATGTAAGGGTGCCTTATTTTCGGGGGATGCTTTATTTTCTGGGAAACTGGGTATGTCTTTCAGTATTTCTCTCTCCTACCTCAAGCTTAGCATCCAGCTCGGCGTCCGATGCAACCACATGTTCATCTTCTTTCTTCCCGGTAACCTTGATGAGGACTTGCTTGGTTTTCCAAAACTTCTTTTGCATACGGCTGACCATGGACTGCTCCTCTCCCACCCATGACTTCCCACTGGTGTTCATGGAGTAACTGTTAGCAAAAAAACAAAGAATAATTAGGCTTTTGGCCTGAAGGTAGGTATCCTTCCTGATACCAACTGTCCATTGGAGACTGCATTCAGTTCGGTCTGCTTACATGTCACAAAGTAACCTTCATGAATAAATAATAAAGTGATCAAATAGCACGTTGTGTCTGGAGCTGAATAAATAAAACATTTAAACACCCACAATTTCATAGCTATGCAGTGTAATCAGGGTCTCAAGGGTCAGTGTCTCAAAACCTTGTCAACTAATTTCACATACATTGGTAATAAGGATACAGATAATTGAGTTTTATTGTTGCTTATACGAAACAGAGAAAACATATCACTAAACACATACTTAACACATCTATACACTGCTCCCAAAAGGAAACAATACAAGGCATGGAGGAGTTGGCTGCAGGTAGCTGGAGGAACCTTTGGTCCAGTGAGACCAATGATCAGGCTTTTTCCGCTCAGGATATTGGACACCTTAGGGAGCTTCATTCCCCAGATCCACATTGGACGTATCCCTGGGCTCCCCTTGTTATTGGGTAGCCTGGGCTGTGGTGATTGGAGACCATTATCGTTGGTCCCCGCTCGCCCCGAATGGCCCCCCGTCGTGGTAGGTCTGCTGCCACGTTGTGCGGACCGGAACTTGGCCGCCACTGCTTCTCCTGCATTTTCCACGGGTCGAAACACCCTAGTGTTTCCTGCGGTCTATGGTCTCTGGGATTCGTTCCTCCCTGAGGAAGCCCTAAGGGCGAAACATGTCGGAGGACACCCACCACCAATTGAATCTATGGCCATTGTATAAGACTCACGGAGCGGTGATCGTTGTTTTTAATGTTCAGTCTTATGGTCATCCCAATGTATGGCATGGCTCTGACCAGGGACTTGTCCTATATGTGATTTTTTGCTGTCCCTATATGTCTTTGATATTTAATGAATAAATATATATTTTTTGTTAAACAAGTGTTTTTGGTGCCTAAAAAACCCCATCTCTCAAGTGATCCCTGGGTTTAATGGGGGAGGTACATACCACCCACCCGGGATGATCAAATCCTCTTTTTTTCTCATGTTATAATTAGGGGTGTGGCACATGAGTAAGAGGGCGTTGCCCTGACATATTGTTTTTTGTCCCCCTCGTTTCATAGTATTTCCAGGAAACAATACAAACTACTAGCTTATCTGTGATTAGTAGATCCAATGCAATGTCTTATAAGGCTAGGCATACACGGTTCGATTTTAGCACAATCAATCTTCGATTCGATTTTAGATCTTGATCTTTTCATCAAACACTGATCGTAATCCAATCCAAAGCAGAACCACATGGAAGGTTCAATCGTAATACGACCAAAATCAAAAACACAGGAAAGAGTAATATATAAATGTGTTCATCGAATACAATCACCTGGACCAACAAACACAATGCTATGGTTTTAGTTCAATCATTGTACAAACATGACCATCACTTTTCAATGATGTTTTGATCGGTATCGTACAATTTTCATCGAACCATGTGTGCAGAAGTTCGATCGATGTAATGCCAAGAGGCCAGCAATTGGCTTAAGCATAATTCTTACTCAGTTTATATTAACCCTAACCTTATCCTAACCACTCTAAGGACATGCTAGTAATTTAATGGCTTTCCCCAATAAAATGCCCTTAGACTGTGTTACCATGACTTAAACTATGGCCTAAACCCCAGGTGCTATGGCCTAAACCCTCAGTCCTCCACTTGTGGCCCTCTTCTTACAGCAGGAAGAGGCAGAGAGGAACAGAATAGGGACAAATAACCTTTGAATCAGAGGTTGTGTTCCCCATAGATATCAAAAGCTTTGATGATGTCTATGAGGCACATAACCTTTGATGATATATATCACACAAAATGTGCATTACCACACTAGTGTTCCCTAATGATTGAAGGATACTTTACAAGGTTTGTTATTCAAAAATAAAATCTTCTAGCTATGCCTGCTGTCCTTTTTTCATTATAAAATGCTTATACAAGTCAGAATAGATTTAAAATGTTATGTGCGGCCCTTTAGTGATGCCGAGGGCCGCACTTGTGGCCCTCCATATCAACTCAGTTGCCCACCACTGAACTAGACTGGGACTGTGATAATCCACCAAGATGTCATTGTCTATATCATACTGCTGGGTGTCCAGGGCTGTGGAGTCGGTCAATAAATTCCCCGACTCCGACTCCTCAGTTTCAGATTCTTCCGACTCCTCTGTATGTAATATGCTAATATATTGTATCCATCCATTGAAGGAATGGAAGGCGACATACACTAACCACAGAACTACTGGCCAGGAAACCAACACTGTAATGGCCAATTAAAGCAGAGAAAGGGAGTTAGGCAGAAGATGCTGCTGCTTTTTCCTTAAGCTAGGCACCACAGCTTGCACCACATGGGCACATCGATTCCTGTTCAATGGTGACCCGTTATCCCCAGCTTGCAGTGTGTGATTTACAACACGCCACAAGCTGGGGAGAAGCAGCCTGTCTCACACAGCTTCCAAGTGAGGAGTGCTGGCTCCGGTCCCCTTCACACTGACAGCCCGACGGCTGTGGAGGAGGCAAGAGCCGCAGCTGTTTTAATACTTTCCATGAAGACTCATGTCTCCATGCAAATTATTGGAGATTGAACAGGGTCTTTTCAATATGTGGGAACCCCGTTCAATCAAGTTCCTTCGAGCCGGCTCTATTGATCCCGCCCGAAGGAAGCCACACACGGGTAGGTTTGTAAACAGATTAGAGTACAATCAATCACCGTGAGATTGTACTCAAATCTTGTTACAGATCTACCCGTGGGTGCCAAGCTTTAGTGTTCTGATCTTCTGCTGAAGATAGGGCAGTGGAAGGCTCCAAGAAGAGGCAGGGTGAAGGGGCACTTCAAACATGATTCATGATTTCCCTGGAATCCCATAGTCATGTGTAAAGTTGAAGCTAACAATCTAAGTATTTGTCGCCTCAGCTGAATGACAGCAGTTTTCCAAATGCTTTACGGTTCAGTCTTGAACTATTGGTCATCCATTCCCATCACTAATGCAAGCGTCTCTAGTCCGGCAACAAACATTTACTTCATTATCAGGGAGAGTTAAGGCCGCCATACACGCACCGAGCGGCGGCCGATTTTGCTGCCGACCGATGGGCGTGTGTGTATGCCGATTGGGGGAGCCCACATTGGGTGACAGATCGCTGATGACCCACAGCTCGGCCGGCCAGAGAACGGACATGTCCGATGTTCTCTGGCCGATGCCATTAGTCTCAATGAAGACCGGCATCTTGCTGTCAGCTCTGGAGAGCAGCGTGATGACCTCATCACTCTGCACTCTAGAGCTCATCTGAGCTGGTCTGTCGGCCCCCACTCGGTACGTGTGTGGGGGCCTTTAGGCTAGGGTCACAGTGGGCGCTGTAATGTTATGCGCTGCATGCATTTATTCCAATAGCAGAGAAGTCATTATGTTTATTATGACTGTTTGTTGATTGCGACATTTGAAGTAATTTTTTTTTATTAAAAAAAAATAAAATGTATTCCCATTTAAATTTAGTCGGAGTCGGTACATTTTTTGCCGACTCCGACTCCAGGGACCCAAAAATGTCTCCGACTCCGACTCCACAGCCCTGCTATGGGGAAATATTTATGCACAAGGGTGGAGATGTAAGTGGAAGAAGGTGTTTGAATTCCATTATGCGATTGAAAGACAGTGAAGAGATTATGGCTAAATTTACACTCATGCTTTCAGCCCACAGCAGCTCGGGAGACGACAGTGCGCTCCCCCATCCATGCGTGAGATGACTGCCTGCAAGCGGCTGCAAAATAGGGCAGGCATTCACAGGTTGTCTAGATTAGGACCCCATGGAGGTCCTTTTGGGCTTAAGCTTAATGTTGTGTCCGCCAGTTGATTAGGTTTATAGGTCGTTTGCCACCAGTGTAAATGGGCCCTTAAGGTGGCCAAACAAGGTTTGATTTTTCCATTCAATTGCAAAAAAAAATCTATTTTATTTTTTACTACATTGACCATAAGTCAGTGGTGGGCAACTGAGTTGCTATAGAGGGCCACAAGTGCGGCCCTCGGCATCACTAAAGGGCCGCACATAACATTTTCAATCTATACTGACTTGTATAAGCATTTTTTTTAATAAAACAATTACAGCATGCATAGCTAGAAGACATTATGTTTCATTTTTTAAATAACAAAATTTGTTTTAAATGATACTTCAAGCAGAAAAATTATTTTCTGTAATGTAGATCATCAAAGGTCATGTGCTTCAAGGCCATTGATTATATTGTTGGGGCACATAACCTTCGATTCGACAGACTTGTGAGTTCCTATGCCCTATGCATAAATAGTTAGGTTTCAGGGGCCTCAAGTGGAAGACTGAGGGGGGCCGCCAAAGAACTCCCAGAGAGCCGCATGTGGCCCCCGGGCCACAGGTTGGGCACCTGGGCCATAAGTGATGGAAATTTAGCATATAAACAAAAGAGCTGTGATTGGTCAGATTGGAAAATATCAGTGGATTGTGCAAGTATCTGATGGAGCATGCACACAGGTCTTTGGAAAGGAAATGATCGATTTTACAGTGATCACACTGTGTGGTAGGTGGTAGTTACCATCGATATTTGACTGACAACAACATTTATATTGCACAAGTCCACTGAATCGGGCAGTGATTTTATGCGAGTTGTGTGTGTATGGCTAGCTTTACAGAGATGAGCAGCAGACCATGTACACCACATGGGGAGTACGATTATTGCTCAATTTCGACTGAAAAGTAATCGAAGTAATGCAAAATCGTCGATTGAATTCCTCTTAAGATTTTAGTTTCAAGTTAAGGAAGTTAAAAGGGAAGTAGCCACACAAATCAAGCCAAAAAAAAATTAATTATCGAGCCCAAAAAATCAACCAAAAGTCGAGCCAAAAAAAAAACGACCAAAAAAAGCTGCAAGGAATGTAGTTCGATGATTGTACAATTGAGCAATATTTTCCAACCTGTCCGATCACAATCCAATCGACGATTTGACAAAAATTGATCAATGATCGTCAATTGTGCTATGTGGGCAGCACATAGATTTTTTTACAATCGATCGCTTTTTTCATCGAAAAACGTTGATTGAACGCTAAAATCGAACCATATGTGGCTAGCATAAGGAGTCTTGCATCAACATTCATAATAGACCAATGTAGAAAAAGTATAGATAGTGGAAGACCAAAGAGAATGCTTTTTTGTTTGTACTTGGACATCGGTGTTTTTTGTGGTTAGGAATAGCCGCTCAGAGATTTTGCGCAGATTGAAGTGGCAGGATCTAACAGTCTTTCCAGTTAAACCTGCACCTAGTACATCCATGAGCCTTTCGAGGAAGATTCTGAGAGCCAGATGGGTGCTCTAATCTGTTATACCCACTACATTAGAGAAAGTTTAATATGATAACCCCAGTGTTCTCTTTAGTAAGCTTGTGCTTGAATAACATACAGTAACAACATTTCATTATCAAGAATACTGGGATAAAAATCTTTGATAACTTATTCTGCAATTGAAAGCAGCTATAAACGGGATGACACTGTGCCATCATCAGCTAGACAATGCTCAGAACAAGCAACCACATACCATGTACCAGCACAACCACTTGTGTTCATTCAGGGGCACATTTAACACTGTGATTACTCTGTTGGCCAGGATTCTTCTGTGTTTTCAGCTTGTTGTTTTGTTTGTTTAAAGTATATAAAATGTTTATGAAAAGAACAAAGACTTGTTTTAATTTTAAGGCCTTAACAGCGTGAGTGGAATGGCAGTTGGGCTGGAACCCAACAAGCTGATACCGTTATCCTGTGGACCTCAGGTTCTACCTATAACTGAAATACTTCTGTATAAACTGTCAGATGATAAATTAAAGGTTGAGGACACATAATAAAACATGCTGCACACTGAGGAGCAGTATGAAGAAGTGTGCAGATAAAAATATAGAACAGTAGTCCCTGCCATTATATACAGTTAATTTGGTTTCCAAGTTAGTGTAATTAGGAAGAAACAAACACTTCACTTAAATAACTGTAATACTCAATATTTACAAGATTGCAGAAGTGAGTACATTCATATTAATAGGTCTTGGGGTGCCTTACAAATAATACTATCATCATCATCCAGGTAAGAATCACTGCTACAATCCCCATGCGTTTCTGACTGCTGAGGTGTGTATTCCTGACTGAAAGCATCATGACCTATGTATGTTACGCCACTAATGCATCCCCCTATGTATGTTAGCAACCCTAATCCAAATGATTAATATAAATAATGAATCAAAAGTTGCTTTCAATCTTTGGCACTCTTGATACCTGAAAGTTCTGTTATGAAGGTCTCCTGTTAGAGTTACAGCTCTCTCCCAGTTGTGCTCCTGGAGTGACTGGATCATATATGGTGGTATAGAGTCTCAAAAGGAACAATGGTGTTTATGTGTCGCCAGAGCCAGTGCGTGCAGGAAGGAAGTGTCTGAAAGAGATTAGTAGCACTGAGATGTAACTAATAATAAAAGAAGGGAAATAAATCTTTAGACGATTACTTCATTTGAGTTCAATATCTAAACTCGATCCATGTAGTAGTTTGCTCCCTGCACTATATGTACTATTGTGAGATGGCTTGGGATGCAGAGAAATCAAAGAGGGCAAAAACTATGACTTTACATTGCTTCTGCTTCCACATCAGGTCTGTAATAAACAGATCTCCTATACCAAGATGGCTACCACCTCCCCTGTACAGGTGACAGCTGCATACATTGTATACATTATATACCAGAAACACCTGACACCTCATTGATGATCCAAAGCCACCACTGGAGTAAGTAGAGAATCAGGCATCTCCACACCTAAAATCAGATAATAAAACACAGTTTCTTACAGCGGGTTCCCTTATACTAGGGACAGCTCTCACTGGGGGATGGGCATCCTTCCTTCCTCACCTCCCTGCATCACATATCAGTTGCCATGACAACCATTCCAGGGTATCAAAGCTACCAAAGCCTAGAATTAGCACAGACAAAACAGGAAAGTGAAAATGTTCACCTTACCAGTGAGACGCGGCACTCATTCACAAAGCAGAGGCTCAATACAGCTGTCACACTGAAGGATAATAGGGTCCTCATAAAAGATGAACGAGACCAATGCGCATGCGTCAATATCCCGCCTCGGCCACCGTCCCAGAACAGGAAGTGATATGTGCTCCCCTTAGAAAATGGAAAGTACCATCGTGCGCCCTGCAGAGGGGGGCATGGGGATCAACTAAATATTAAATGTTCCGCAGTGTGCCTTTACAATTACTAATAACATTGTGTTACAATATTCGGCGACACATTCGCTGCTGTGGTCATTCATAATTAACGCTTACATATTAATTAACTTTCTATAGAAGGCTTCTTACAACATATGTGGGTGAGGCATTCACGTGTGGACGTGGTTTATCATTGCTCTGCATTGTACAAAACATATTTAGTGCTATAACAGAGTTGTAATAGTTTTAGAAGCTAAAGCCAAACTGCAGGGAAAGTTAAAACCACCATTTGTGGTGTGAGTAACCCCACTGCGAGGGTTCAATGCTGGATTTCCTGCAAAGGAAAGTCAAATGTAGTTTGTAAAATGGTTGTGGAGATGTTTTCCCACATCCTGCTCTGTAAGACATTCCATCCAATGACCTCAGACTATCACTCATAGGGCACAAACCCTCAATGTTGGAGGGAAAAGACGCGGCTGTCCAAGGAGCGGGAAGGGTCATAGCCAAAAATAAGAAGCTGAAAGGGCTTTTTCACATTGTGTGCATTGCTGTTTGCTTTCAGCAATAGTTATGGTTTGTGATCCACTGATACACATTTCCTACATTATCCTCTCTGGTCTTCCTCTAACTAGACTATCACCTCTTCAGTCCATCATGAATGGTGCTGCTAGGCTCATCTACTCCTCTAACCACTCCTCATCTGCTGCTCCTCTCTGCAGATCTCTACACTGGCTTCCAGTTGTCCAGAGAGACAAGTTCTGTGTCTTGCTTTTAAATCATTCTGCACCTTATGTCCCACTTACATCTCCAACCATCTCCTACATAAATACTGTCCTAACCGCCCCCTCCCCTCCTCCAGTGACCTACTAATGACATCCCCACTCATAACATTGATCGCCTTGTGCAGATAATATTTTCCACTCACATTAATACAGTGATCCATGTTTTCTAATAGGAAATGCCATCTGCCATCATGTACAAAAAAATGCACAGCAAGCCTAATTTATTTTCACATCAATTGCAGGATTGAGACAAGTGGGGTCCGTGGATCCCCATTTACCATGAAAAAGGTTAATAATGGATATTCAGTGAGATGGCTGCCAGTGGGAGGGGTTTAGGTAACTGTCACTTCAACTGCAAAGTATCAGCTAGGAGCTGGATACAGAAGTCATCACTGCAGCTCCTGTATCTTTGTGTTCTCCCTCCTCTGCAAAGTTGTCACATCCTTTACCATTGAATCACCAAAAACTACAAGTGAGTGATGACTCCACTAGTAACTCGACCCTGACCACCAGTGTAGTGAGATACCTTTCTCGCTCACCACCAAGTAATACGTCCATTCTTTCACTGACCACCAGTGTAATTGGGCTTGTCACCAATGACAACACATGTAATAGGGCCCTTTTCCCACTCACTACCAGTGGCATCCTTCTCCCACTAAAAAACAATGCAATAGACCCCTTCTCCTACTCAACACCAGTATAATGGGCCCTTCTCCCACTAACCACCAAGGTAAAAGAGACATTGTTTCACTGACTATTCTTCATTGATCACCAATGTGATCGGTTTCTTTTCCCACCCACTACAAGTGTCATAATACCCTTCTCCTATTCACCAATAATGGAATAATGTCCTTCTCCCACTCACAATCAGTGTTATTAGGCCATTCTCGCACTGACTACCAATGTGATGGAGCCCTTTTCTTACTGACCACCAGTGGCATTTGGTCCTTCCAATGCTGACCAAGTTGGCATGCAGTATTATAGTAGATTGGTGGTTAGCTCTCTTGCCTTAAGCTGGGCATACATGGGTAGATTTCTAAAGACTTTACAATTGAGCACCATGTGCGCTCGCAGAGCTCGATTGTGCTCTGATCTATTAAGAAATCTACCCGTGTATAACTAAAGCCCCCCATAGACGGGCCGATTCCCGGCCATAGTTGAGGCCGACCGAATGCCGTGCGCACTACCGTCGAGCACATAAAGGTCAGTCGGCCGCAACCATAGGGGAGCCCACCTTGAGGATGGACAGCACACGGATCCGTCCTGCTGGTTCTTTTTCTGACCGATCCTGCGCTGCAGTCTGTTAACTCAGAGGGGAAGTCTCCTCCCCCTCCGAGTTAATTGGCTACAGTCTCACAGGAATTGCGTGTGTTAGTGGAACGTCACCACACTGTGAGGAGTCTGCTAAAAAGCCGGCCATAGACGTGCCGGCTTTACTCGATTGAACAGTTTCAACATGTGTTCTGGAATGTGCAGTACCTTGTTGGTCTAAGCCACTTGTATAGATGTCAATGAATAAGGTAAATAACAAAAACACTAACTGGTGATCAACCCATACAATTTGTAACTATAAAGTTCTTAGGGCTGCTGATAAATTAAATATAATTATATAAGGTGTATAAGGTTATTTTTTTGTCCCCTCTCCTCCTTGTCTTGTCTGTTTAAGGTTAATATTAATACTACCATTGTTGGTGCCATTCTTCCCAGCCCTGAGAGTAGAACAACTATATCGAATAAACTTTACATTCTCATGTTTATACCCCTAAGGAAGTGGTTCCCAAACGTTCCTAGCAGGGCCCCCCTTTTCTATTTATGAACATTATTGAG
>CM070039.1:47191904-47211334 GCA_036250615.1 Ptychadena robeensis
CATTTCCAGATGTGCTCTTTGAAGTTAACCCTTTCAGAGGGTCCCAAATGACATTGTATTAGAGACAGTGATAACTGTATCCAATACAATTCAAAGTAAAACAAAACACATTTCCAATTGTAATACAAATTTTATTATAAACAAACATAAATACTGTTTTGAAATCTTTCATACCAAATAAGTATTCAAGAGATGTTATCATTCAAATGATACATTTTATAATTTTTTTATGTACTTTTTTTAATAATAATTGTGTGTTTCAAACATTATTATATTCAGAATGTCTATTAGACCCTTGTACAGCCATATTTTTGAAAGTTACAGGCCTACAACACAAAAAAAATTGCATTAGAGTCTATGGTGTGCTTTTGGTACAGAAATCTGGACCTTGCAAGAGTGCTAGGGTGGTTAATAGGCCTGCATGTCAATGCCTAAAATAATGCATCCAATAGATTAGGTCTACATGACAGTAACATGCATATGAAGCAATGACAGGGTAGACACAAGGGACAATGTAAACAAACAGCTAAAGCTGCATCTATCTGATGAATACAAGCAGAGCTGTAGTCAGCACATAAATGCTTTTTTAATTTGTGTTTTCCACATTGATTAAAATAACACATACAAGGTATTTCATCACTGGAATATCTCAGCAATTTTAAGCTATATGAGATGGGGCCTGCTCTGAAATAGGTAAGCTCAGATGGCTCCAGACAGATGAAGGGCAAAGGGAAGAGCCACTGTCCTAAACGATCTAATGTCAGGCAACATTACGCTGAAGCCTGGCTAGGAGTATATCTGCAAAGGGAAGACAAACCCCAGGTCAGACCCTAGGTGCGTGTCTAGGTTGCTTAAATAATTCTAGGTACATGATAGAAAAATGCATTTCTCACACTTGAATGTGCTCAATATTTTCAGTGTATTTCTATAGTTGATCGATGAGATTGCAATCATTTTAAAGTCAATCAAACTAATAAAACACAGAGTTTATTCTCTATGGAAACAGAACAGCAGAGGATGTACACTATATTGTAAGTAATACAAGTGTTAAAAGGTATTGGGTTGCCTGCCTTCACACATAAATTCCCACTCCTTGCAGTTAAAAGTGTTTGATGGAGTTATTTATTCAAATAGCATGCTTATGCTATGTCTCCACTGCATCTCCCCAAAAATTCATTTTTAATGATTGCATTGTACTTGCATTGTGTTTTTTCGCACACAATACTCCAAGTTCAAAAAAGCAGATCACAACGCAAGTACAACACGCCCTTAAAAATGAATTGCGGGGAAACACTAATGTGACCTTATGCGAACACTAATGCGTTTTTTTTTACCTTTTCAGCCAGACGCAGTGAAGACAAAGGCTTATAAACTTAATACAACTATTATCTGAGCAGGGCATTAAACATTTCATTTGAATTAATGGTGTCTCGGACTCTGGGGTAACCTCTGGGATTCACTTGGCACCCCACAGCACTATAATCAGGAACATGTACATGACTACAGTAAAATCGGAATATCCCAATGTGAGAACGCACCACCCACTTCCTGTTTCTATGCCAATCACTTCCTGGTCAGCAGCATGCTTCGCCATCCACATTTACAACACTACTCCTCCTCACGTGAGGATGATGTCAGAGGTCATTCTCCATGTTCTCATGACAACCAGATGCCGGTCCCTCCCTTGTATACAGTTGCCGTGATTGCGCCTGTGGTCAGGGAAGTTGGCCGCGATGGAAGGAGTTCGGGTGAGATGTAGAGAGATGTAGAGCGATGTATGCTGGGATTAGTGTGTGTGGAGCCAGATTACGCCGTGACGTGGGGGATTCCTTGTATTATAAGGGATGTAACTGCACACAGGTGATCCGGGAATAACACTGAAAGTATGACTGAGCAGCATTGTGTGCAGGCGCTGTATAAGAGGCATTATCGGTTTAGTTATTGGTAGATGTCGGTGTGCTGATCCCCCCCCCAGAATGATATTTATATACCTTTGCTGCGATCTCTTCTTCGTTCTCTGCATATCTTCCCTGGTTACTAACGGGAGACACACTTTCCTTATTCTCATTCTAGAATTAAAAGTTCAGCAGGAGAAGTGAGACTCCAAGGCTGGAGGGGCAGGATGTGTCATCCCTGCATTCCACTCTTAATGGGGTGAATCTTTTCCTTTAGATCTCGTTTTGTTTTACGAACACCATGTAATATGATGGACTTTCTAAACAATCAGGTTTACCTGTGTTCAATCGCAGAGGACCCGGCACTACATAGTTGTTGGTAGATCCAAAGGTTATATGACAGATCTAAAGGTGTTTGGCCAGCTTAAAGCAGGGTACAGACGTTTCGATATTCGAGCCGTCCGATGTTCCCTGCAGCAGGGTGATGACGCTATCACGCTACGGTCAGATATCGCAGGAGCTGGAGACACAGCTCTGCTCTCCCCAGCTCAGCCGATGCTTTGCCTGGAGACCTGAGGTTACCATGTAAAGCAAGGGACATCAGCCGTGATTAACGGTCATGTCCGATATCCCTGTTTTTGAGCGGGATTGATCGAAAACAGCAATTGCCGCATATGATATGGACCAGATAGATGGCTGTGAGGACCCTCGAAGCGGTCCCTATCTTCATGTGTGTACCTACCTTAATTGTACCAGTGTCAATCTTTCTTTATTTTCTTGCTCCGAAATACAATGCTACTGAATTGAGGGCTTGTTTCCATTGTACGTCGGGACCCCTACGCTAAGCGTATACGCTTAGCAGGGGTCCCGACGTATCCCACAGACTTTGCCTGCCAGCGGATGGTCTGTTTACACATCTGCCGGTGTAAAGGGGGGACCCGGAACTACCGTATTTTTCGGCATATAAGACGCACAAAGTACCTGCGTCTTATACGCCGAACGCGCGGCCACTCAGCCGCCGGTGGTCGCACATTGGCTTCCCGCCAGCTCTCCCATCAGTTCAGATGGAAGTGCCGATGTTCGGCTCTCATGTCTGAACTTTTGGCATCCCCTCCATCCCCACCAAAGGATACACAGAGGAGAGCTGTGGGCTGTGTTCGGTTCGGCTGTGGATGGCTCAGCGGGTCGGCGTCCCGATGGCGCCCGGGAAACCGGTGCTTTTGGGGATGGTCGGCACCCCCTCCTTGGTGGGGGTGCCGACTTGCTGGGCTGTCTGCAGCTGAAGCAGCCTCCTCTCCCTCTCAGATCAGTGTGGAGATGACGATTTCAGCTGAGAGTGTACTGCTGCTAGTGACACCTGTGGCTGAATTGCACATTGCATCCATTCAATTCATTGCATTATCCCAATTGAATTGAACTGGATTTTCTGCCCTAAAAAACTGGGTGCGTCTTATGTGCCGGTGCGTCTTAGAGGCAAAAAATACGGTACATAGTTGTAGATCTAAAGAAAATTGTATGGAGTGATCTAAAGGTGTATGAGGGCTTAAGCGGTCACATACTGTTAGAGTATTCTTTCCCAGTGTTGTAGTAGAACAATCAATACAAATGCATTTTTGGCAAAAGATAAAGCATAAAAAGTAGATGCTGTCATTTAAAAAAGACAAAGATTCTCCTAAAGTGAGGCATGTTACTGGTGGATGAACAGGCCCTGGTCGGCTAGCTGTGGACACTGGATCACAGATCTGTATACTCTGTTCCCCAACTTATTACACTGTAAGCATGGTCAGGCAGGGTCCTCGAATCCTGCTGTGACATATCCTGTACCTGTGTGTATTATCTTTTTTGCCATCTTAACTCTAAAGGCTGGCATACATGGGTCAATGCCCGTGACATAGATCAGCCTTTGAGCTCCGCGCGATGACATATATAGATATCGAAGGAGCTCAGGGCGCAGCTCTGCTGCCTCATCAAACTCAGCCAATGCTTTGCATGGGGACCCGCGGTCCACCATTTTGAAAGGTCATGTCCAATAACCCTGTCTTTGAGCAAGATTGATTGAGCTTGCTCAAAGACAGGGGGGCTGCATCAGATAGCCGCTAGATAGATGGCCGTGAACACATGTGATGTCAGCGCTCAAAACGGCCATCTATTGAGCAGCTATCGTCCCCTTAATCCATTGTACAGTGTGATATGTTGGCGCTATATAAATAAATGATAATAATCATAGATATGCCTGTGACTAATACAATCTCATACCAATGAGAGGAGACTCAAATATTCACTGTACAAACGTCTAAAGTGCAAACAGCACCCAGAATTTATCCACCCAGTGCTATAAACCATAAACTCTTTTTTTTTAAAAAATTAAGATATGCCTTATATTAAATACAGATTAAAAAGAAAAAAAATAATATTTTTACGTCACAGAAATAGTACAAAACTCATTCATATGGATAAAATCTTTGTAACCATGAACACCAATATATTAGCACAGAACTGGTCAGCGTGTTTTGTCAAATCACTTGCTTTATCAAGACCTTCTTTGTGCCTGTTGTTGGTGGTGTCACCTGGTCTAATGTACATACAAAAATAAAGAAATACATAAATCATTATAAGTGATAAATACATTATAATATGTTGTATAGTTACATAAGCATATTCTTACAATTTCTAATAAATGACTGTATATATGTGCAATGAGAGTAGAGATTTTCAGAGGGTCTGTTATTGGAGCTTGCATAGCTGTCATGAAGTCACACAACTCATGGCTCTACTCTAAAGCTGGCCACACACCTTTAGATCTCTCTGTCAGATATCCTTAGATCTAACTATGTAGTGCCGTGTCCTCTGTGATTGAACACAGGTAGACTTGATTGTTTAGAAAGTCCCTCACATTACATAGATTTGGTAAAAGGAAATCTAACAGAGAAATCTAAAGCAGGGAGCCGTTCCCTGCAGCAGCGTGATGACGTCATCACGCTGCTGTGAGATATCGGAGGAGCTAGAGAGACATCACTGCTCAGCCGATGCTTTGCATGGAGACCCTGCGGTTTCCATACAAAGCAACGGACATTGACCGATATCCTTGTTTTCGAGCAGGATCGATTGGTCCCGCTTGAAAACTGGGATCGATCTGGCCCATATCTACATGTGTGTACCCAGCTTCTAGGTGTATGGGCACCCTAAGTACTGTGATTTCCATGAACCTGGGTAGATGCTTACTCGCAGGGTTATTACAGTCCTGCATGTGTGCCTATGTACAATCCACAATACAGTTCATGTTTGCAATATCATTTTAAATACCCCAACAAGCAGAGTACACGATTGCAGGGACATACCTATAGAGAGGTTTATCCATTCATAATGCACAATGAAGAAGGGTTCCTCCGCCTATCCCCTCTTTATTTTGACTCATGAATATTGTGTACCATATTTTGACTGTTGCATCCATTGCACTCACTATTTTGTACTGAAAGCTTTAGCAATTGTTGTACACTTGTATACAAGGGCATTTCAGCATCTGCTAGAAGAGGGGTCAGGCCCACCTTCTGGATTATTTAGCTGCAGCAAAGGCATAAACAAGGTACCTTTGGATGTTTCTACCAGTAAAATAAATATGACTATGCAATCAATTCTGTTTACCGAAAACATTTAGAATTTTTCGGCATAAAGCAAGGTTGCATTACAGAGAGCCTAGTTCTATTTAAAGGGGCCTCTATTGTTTGTCAACAAGTCCTGTAGATTTCCAGAAGACATGCCATCGTTGTTGTCCAGATTATATCTGCTTGTATAAAGGCTGTGACCTGTTTAATAAAGGACAGAAGGTTCTAACCTTTATAATCCAGGAGTTTTATCGGGAGGGAGGGGGGATTAAGCAGATCTGTGTTTAGCTGTGTTGTGTAAAGCAACAGTCCAGCATCCTACATGAGCATTGACTTTTGATGATGGGAAAAAAGCAAGTGGTAAGTGTATGAATTGCATTTTTCTGTCCATATCTGCGACCTGGGAACTTTGCACATTGCAAACATAATGATTTGGATGATGATATGTTAGGAATAGAAGCTTGTATTGTGGTGTGTAGTGATGCTCATAACGTCACTGATTCACGAGGAACACTGGTTGTATCCGCATATGATGTCAAGAGGCTGATGGCAAAAGGCCTGGCAGTATTGGTATTAGTTAGCATAGTATTATTAACTAGACAGTCCTGGTAGCCCTGTTGGGTTTTTACTTCTAGATCGATATGAATATTTTACAGCTGTAATAGTGATTCTCTGTTTATGTTCAGATACTTACTCACTCTGATCTCTCTGCCCATGTCAGCTTTCCCTGGATAGCTGATGGACAACCCATATAATAAACACTGTATGTGACATTTCCTTAGGTAAAACACCTTTTTTATTCTACCTTAGTTAATTGGTTTTTAAAAAGAAGCTTACTAGGCAGAAAAGGCAAGTGGGATAAGTTAGGGCCACTTAAGGTAATGGGATACACAATAAAGAAAACAATAATATATATTAAACAAACAAAGCAAACAGTTCTACAAATTATAAAAAAACAAGAATGTATAATATGTAATTAAAAAATAATGTGAGAGTATTCTTAACTCAGAGACGTGTAGCTAATCAATAAATAATAATTCATTTAATTATTGGCAGAAGATAAAAAAATTTATTTGTGATTTGAATGTGTCTGTAATCCCAGTTATTTTTCCAAACTATATTAACTCCATGATTTTCCTTTCCAGGCACCACCACGTGCCCTTCCGCCAATGCCAAGGTACCACAAATATAATCTTTTTTTTTGTTAAAGAAAGGTAATTTCTTAAAATTGGAAAATAGGTCTACCGTACATTTAAATTGCATACAAAATAATGTGTGTGTCAAATTATTTTAGTAGAATAGTAGACTACTTGTGTTTAGGTATTCGAAACGTAGGTGGTCATAATTATAGGGGAGGATTGATAGGAACTTTCTGTACATGTAGGAGTCTTTTTATCATATTTTTATGTATACCAGGGGGGCACTGTGGTTTAGTGGTTAGCATGCTGCCCATAGTTGTACTGAACACACTGTGGTCACAGGTTGTTTGGAAGGAGTTTGTATGTTCTCCCTGTGTTGGCAGGGGTTTCCTACGGGTACTCCAGTTTCATCCCACACTTCAAAAACACTGGTATGTTAATACCACACTGGGCTTCCCCCACCCCCAAAAAAATGGCTATGGTAATGACATTAATATGGAAAGCATGATAGATTGTGAGCTCCTTTGAAGGACAGTTAGAGATATGTACTCTGTAAAGCATTGCATAATATGTCTGCACTATAAATAACACAAATTAATTATAATAAGATTAATACATAACTAAATTAAAGGTATTTTGTATCATCTAGGGAGCGTCCCTAGAGAATCACTCCCATAGTTCACTTACTTTTGGTTATACTAAGATCAGGTTTTGACATAAAGACATCTTCCAATATGATTTGCTAACTTGCAAGTATTTACTTACTTGTACTAAGTATTTGGTCTATTACCTGTGTTATTACTGTCATTTTTTTCCCTCTTAATGGTGTTTTTTTTCTTATTGCATGTAATTACTTGGAATTCTTTTTTTATGGCCAAAGCACATATCAGGGTAAGTTACGATACATCTCAAACACATTTATTCTTTATGTTTATTAAGATATAAAGGGCTCCTTAAAATCGCACATTTCTTGCACATGAGGTTCCTTTGAATGACAACAAGACAAAGTAATAATGCTGTGGTGTATATTGAGTATTTTGAGCAGGGTCTCTTTTTAACCAATGAATGGATCAACTTTCATTGGTTAACTTAAGACAACTGTCTGTGATTGCTTCAGGTATAAAATCTAGTATCTGTACAGCTATTTCTTAAGCCCACCATACACTTAGATTTCTGGCCAAAAAATTGGGTGGTGATCTAAAGCTTAAAGGGCTGCCAAATTGGTCTAAGCCATGTCCGTAATTCTTAGATTGGTTTAATACTTTGGACGGGGACGAGAGTAGGGGATCCGACGGGGCTGAGAACACAGAACCTGTCTGCAGGTGCTCCCCAAAGCTGTTAAGGAGGGCGAGGGTGCTAGCAGCTCCTCCCTCTCCCTTCGTGCTGTTACAGTGACAGAGGCTGCTAGCTGACAGCCTCAGTGACCTGGCAGCCTCTGATCATGGACGGGGTCCCTAGATGCTGTCCGCCGGGTCCCCCTAGCTGCTCAGACCCTGACGGTGGCTTGAGCAGTTAGGGGACCTAACGGGCAGTGCTGGCACACAAAGGGTGCCAGGCCGATTGACCAGATTTTTCGTCTGATTGACTACACGTGATGACATATTCACATGCGGACGATCAGCTAAAAAAATCAGGTCACAATCTAAACATGTATGTGGGGCTTTTGTTCGTTTAGTGATCAATGACAGTGCATTGTTAAAGAACCAGTTACAACCACTTTCCTATGCATCACGGTGCCTTTAACTCATCCTCCCATTTCCATAATAGAGTATGTGCACACAGCATTCTAATGTCACTGGAAGTTATCACTGTACCAGTTCATAAATAGTGGGGAATGAATACTGAGATCTCCACACAGGGTAAAAAATACCAGAATATTTACATGACCCATGCATAAGCCATCCAGTTTAAAATAGACTTTAAAGCAAGAAACTATATTGAAAAAGCCAGAATAACACCCAAGCTGACCTAGGCAGTCTATACAATGAATGCAAAGCCCCTTTCGTTATCAAGTTAATGCTATTCATGACAATACTTAAGTTTTCTTGACTTTATTTATTTTATCTCTATAAGATGAAATTCCCATTGGTCGTCCAAAGAAGAAAAAGTCAAAGGCAAGCACTACACTTGGTAAGGCCTTATTCTTTCATTAGTTTAACTATTTACACTGAAATGGCAACTCCCCTTAGGATAACATAACTACACACGAATGATCAGCATAAAGACAACATTATAGTTGTAGTGAAAATGATAATACAAATACACCACTTTAATTTGGAGCAAAAGTCCAGCTATTGTCTCTTACTTAGCCCTGTTTTTGGGAACACCTACAAAGTTCCAGTGACCACCAGTTGACTTCTTGCTTTCTCCAGACATGCAACGGTAGGGTCCCAGCATTATCTGCAAGGAGTTTGTATGTTGCCTGGGTTTCCTCCGGTCACTCTGGTGTACTTCCACACTCCAAACACACTGGTAGGTTAATTGGCTTACCCAAAAAGTTGTCCTTAGGTTGTGTTGGTTACATATGATGTAGACCAGGGCTACTCAAATGTACATTTGAAAGGTCCACTTACCAAATTTCCATTCAGTCTGAGGTCCGGAGTTTGGAATTTTACCATGCAATGCCGGCGGATCGGCAGTTTTTACGGCGCTGACCTGGTCTCCCAGACAGAAGCATTACGTAGTCGAGTACATTTATATAAATATTCTTCCTATACTCTATACAGGACACAGTCTCAAACATATGTATTTAATTACTAGACACGGGCACCTCACAAATATTGAGGGGTCAGTGGAGGGTGAAAGTGGTGGATGACCTGTGGAGCCCTGGGATGGCCATTTCTGATTTTCTCGTCGCTCACAAAGCTTTCTTTAGGAATATTGATATCAAGTCCAGCTTTTAATTTACCTTGCCTGTGCAGGGGAAGACCCCTACACTACGCACTTATCCCTTTCCCCCTGCCTGAGGGACTCCAGAGAATGCCTCACAGCATAACGTTTAGTGACTCCTCCAATGAGTACCAGAGATGGGGTTTTGGTACTCACCCATATGTAGGGGTGTCTCCCGCACTGTCCGCTGCGTCAGCCTCCCGAATGGTAGATTCTGCGCAATGACCCCCCTGTTCCTAATTGAGCCTCCGATTAGCTGTCTCCATTCACAGGTCACCAGCTGGCTTTGGATCAAATGTACCCCAGTAATGTTTGAACCCCCAGATCTCATCGTCATTGAGCATTGCAACAAAATGTCTGTGTTCAATACAGGGATTTAAGTGGACATGTAGCTAGGGCTTTTCATATGCCTACTCCCTGACTTTCAACCCCCCAGATGCTCCAACAACCTCTCATAGCTATTAATGTTTCCCTGAAGTTATCCCAGTGACAGAAATTGTATGCGTTTATGAATAAAAACTGAAAAAAATTGGCAATCTTAAAAATGAGACTCCATCCAAGCAATATATTATAGGGGGCTTTTTAGTAGGAAGGATTATGCTCAGGGACCTGAAAATTTGCATGGATGTAGTCTCAGGGGTTAACTGGTAACCCCCAAAATTTCAAGGTTGTACCATGCAGGGGTTCAAAGATTTATGAGTTCAAAATAGGATAAGTGAAAGCATGTATGCAGCAGAGTAGTGCTTTATGCCCATGGGGAAGCAATATTTCATGGCTGTATTTTAGCTGAAATTTAACTTATAAGTGTTATAGCTAGAGGGGTAAAACTCGGGGTGTAAGTAGTAGTAGGTGTGCATTACTGAACCTGAAAGTTTCATGATTGTACTATGAATGGTTTTTGTGCTGTGCATGTTTAAAGTTACATTGTTACACAGGTTAATTTAGCCTAGTTTCAACAGCTGAGATACAATGGGAGAGGGTGTGTCCTGCCTGCGTTTTGATTGGCTGGGAGGACGTATCTGCTACAACACAGAATCCAGCTCTCTCCTTCCCTTCAAAGCATCGGCTGTCACTAGGAAGGAGGGGAGGACTGAGCTGCAGCTGCCGGTCCACATGTGACCCTATTTGTGTCCGGATCCGGACCGGGGTCCG
Organism: Ptychadena robeensis; assembly: GCA_036250615.1. NCBI lineage: Eukaryota > Metazoa > Chordata > Amphibia > Anura > Ptychadenidae > Ptychadena > Ptychadena robeensis. The sequence continues at coordinate 47,202,582 of CM070039.1, forward strand.
CCTATTGAGTACCCCGGATGTAGACTGTGACACATGACGTGTTAGTTATAAAGGACTATGAAAGGTAGTAGGGCATTCACAAACTTGTCGAAAGCTCCTGAGAATAGTCATTTGTTGTTGGTGTGTATGCCAGTCAGTGCACACACACAGAGAGAAGCACTGACCTGTGTGGAGACCGGCATAATTCCCTGTGCAGTCAGAGACTGTATATAGGCGTGCAGCTTGGGATAATAATACTTACTGACATCTGTGGGGGTTTAGCTCAAACGGTGCTCCAAAACATCATTAATCCACACGATTCTTTACCTTTAAGGGCTATGCCCACGTTTATTTGTTACGCAATAATCCAAAAACTCAAGAGTTACCACTCACAGGAGGTTAAGATCAAATCCACAATAAATAAAGTCCAAAAATGCACACACACCCTGGCTTCGCAACCTTTCACAACGATAACTTGAAGTCCTTGGCTTTCTGGCAGCAACAGGCCTGGGCCTCACACCTCTCTGTGACCCACCCTGTAACAGCTGCCCAGTAATCACAGGCGGGCCCCACACTCTCTGTGTGCCCCCTAGTCTCACAACTACCTTCAGAACGCCTGTCCTCCAACTACCATTTGGGGAGCTGTGTCCACTTCTGGTCACGCTAACCTCGTCTCCAACTAACCTGGGATCTCCACACACACTGGACTCTGCACTATTTGGAGTCACAACCTACGCTCCAATTCACCTGCAACCCAGTGTTAAACCCTTACAGTGTACTGGTGGAAATCAGAGAGGCCCAAACCAATGCCACCTACTCTATCCCAGCGTCCGGAGCCCTTTACTAAACACAAAACAAACACACTCAGGCAACTGAAACGTTGCTGGGCAAATTAAATCCCGGACTTCCTTCCAGGTACACACACATAAAGGTCCATCCACATAGTACAGATGACAAGTTCTGTCACACATCATATTCATGAGCTGGTGAAATGCGAACGAACTGCGGCAGCAAGCCAATCTTGTGCATGTTTTCTCCTAAGTTATTTTTTGTAAGATGGTGGAATAATTTCTTTGGAATATTCCACTATCTGCGAGTTAATGAACCTATGTACCATCTTTTGTTTTGGCGGCACTGTGGTTCAGTGATTAGAGGGCTGCCATAGGTCTAATGACAATGTGTCTTTTGGAACACAGTTGACCCAGTCCCTGCTGCCTTAGCTGCTGCAGTTTTAAGCTGTACCCAATTTCTGTTTTGAACTAAAATTACAGGACTTTGTAGATATTAGCATAATGTTTTGTTTTATTGTGTTGTTGGACTGTTAAGGTAGCAAGTGTCGCATATGTATAACAAAGAACTTGAGAGTTTGCGTGATTAACGTAGGATGCTCTCTTTTTTTCTCTCCAACCTTGTATTACACTTGATGTTGTCTTCTTTTCGTGAATGCATTGAGTCACTCGTCTGATCAGACGAAAACATAGCCAATGGGCTCTGCATGGCCCCCCCCAGGCTTCTACATCTCCCCCTTTTCCCTTTTCCCTTTTTCTTTCCACCCCACCTGCCCTCACGTCGGTTTTTCCCCTAGCCCTTCGATTTTGGAGTCGGATCGTCACGGCTGGGTACCATTTTTTGGGTCCCCCTGTGGAAGTCCGGTGCCGGCACTAATAAAATGACGATCTCCGACGCCTATAAATTTCGGAAATGGACATTTCCAAATTTTTTTTTTTTTTAATAAAAAAAATTACTTCAAATGTCGCAATTAACAAACAGTCATAATGACCTATTATGACTTCTTTCTCTGTATAAGAATAAAATACAGCAGTGTAACATTACAGATCCGCACTGTGACCCAGAGACTAAAGCTGTCTCACACACGTACCGAGTGGGGGCGAAGGGACCAAGATCAGATGAGCTCTAGATGTGCAACAGTGATGAGGTCATCACGCTGATGAATCTCCCAGAGCTGACAGCAAAGACGCCGGTCTATGAGACTAACAGCATCGGCCAGAGATTATCGGACATGACGTCGTTCTCGGGCGGCCGAGCTGTGGGGCGTCAGCGATGTCACCCCATGTGGGCTCTCCCATCGGCATTACACAAATGCCCATTGGTCGGCAAGCAAAATCGGACGACGCTCGGTGGAGTGTATGGCGCCTTACTCTCCTGATTAATGAAGTAATGTGTGTTGCCGGACTAGGCGGGGACGCTTGTATATTGTATTTGCTTTATTGCCTTACCACATGCCGATAAGCTTGAATTCGGGGTGCATATCGGGACTGGTCTGAATGCACACCATCGGCGGGGGGTGTAGGCAGCCTAGTGAAGGGGAATGGATTGCCAATAGCTTCAGGGAATGAACCGTAATGTAAAGCATTTGAAAACTCTGCAATCAGCGTGAGGCGACCAAATACTTAGATTGTTCGCTTCAAACGTATCATGACTCTGGGATTCCAGCGGAAAATCATGAATCATGTTGAAGTTGCCCTTCTCCCTGCCTCTTTTGGAGCCTTCACTGCCCTATCTCGCAGCACGATCCTTTAAACACTAGCTTGCACACACAGGTAGATCTGTAACAGATTGTGTAAATCACACGTAATGATTGTACTCTAATTGTTTACAACCTACCGTGTGTGCCTTCCTTCGGGCGGGATCAATAGAGCCGGCTCCCAAAGGAAACTTGATTGAACGGGGTTTCCAACATGTTGGAACAGGGGGGGACCCCGGACTTTGCATGGCGAATTGAGTCTTCATGAGAAAGTATTAAAACAGTGCGGCTCTTGCCTTCTCCCCCAGCCGTCGTCTGTGGTGTGAAGGGGACCAGGAGGACAGCACTCCTCACTTGGAAAAAGTGTTGTGAGACAGTGCTTCTCCAGCTGTGGGTGTTTGTAAATCACCCATGCAAGCTGGGGATAACGGGCCCCATTGACAGGAATCGATGTGCCAGTGGTGAACATAGATTTCAGTCAATTGATCCCCCGATCAATCACAGAGTGGTGACAGCTTAAGGAAACAAGGCAGCAGCTTCTGCACTAACTCCCTTTTCTCTGCTTTATTGGCATACAGTACAGTGTTGGTTCCTAGCCAGGAGTTCTGTGGTAATGTCGGATGCCTTCTTTCCGGCAATGGCTGGACAATACATTAGCATATTACATACAGAGGAGGGTTCGCAGGGAAAAAAGTTCGAAGAAACTGAGGAGTCGGAGTCGGGGAATTTATCGACCGACTCCACAGCCCTGGCGACTAGTCGACTTTAGTCAATAGTGACTTAAAATCTTAAGATTGTGAGCTCCTCTGAGAGTCATTTGGTAATATGTATTCTGTAAAGCACCTAATAGTATGTTAATACTATATAAATACAGGTTAATAATAATTATAAAAAAGTGGAGGGATTGATTAGCATTTAAAATAGAGGGAATGTAACATATAATTATGGCTATTGGGACTACAGTCTTGGAAAATTAGAAGGACCAGGGGGCCTTGAGTCATGTTCTGAATGTAGATTCACATTTCTGCTATATAATAGCCATTACATGACATTAGAACTATTATTTAACAAGTAGATGCATATAAGTCTGCTTTAAAGAAAAATAGTAAAAAATTTATCTTAAATATTAATAGATTGATTCCGCCTCTATATCTGTTTTGTAGGAGTTGATGCTGTTGTTCAAAGTATAAGGGCTTGTCCCCACAGTCGAACTTGGCCACGCAGCTGTCGTCTCCATTGTTTTTAATGGGGCTGTCCCCACTTGTGTGGCTGCCTGCGAGTGGCTCCATAAAGATGTATAAATGGGCACACTACCTAGGACAGTGATGGCAAACTTTGGCAAGACCGAGTGCCCAGACTTAAACCCAAATCCCACTTATTAACTGCAAAGTGCGAACATAGTAATTTATCTTGAATTACAGGCACACACTAAATACAGTGAGGGAAAAAAGTATTTGATCCCCTTCTGATTTTTTATGTTTGCCCTCTGACAAAGATATCAGCTGTATATGGATAGGTAGGGCACCGTCTGCATTCAGCAGAGAGAAAAGAGAATTGGGCAGTCAGGGGAACCAATAGTCCCCACTACTAACCTTGAATGTCCTGATACAGATATTTGAGCACTGCAATCCACAGTGCCAGTAAATAATAGTGATGTAATAGTGATGTTATGTCCTGTGTACCTATGAAGTTTTCCAATATCATTGTTACATACTGCCCCTGCCCTGTACCCAGGCCTCAGATGACATCGCTGTTTACAACAGTGTACATCATGGAAGGGGCACTAGACTGCTGTGGTTATAATCCATACAACTCAGGTTGGTGGTCCAACTTAATGATTTGGGGGAAAAACAAATATCTGTATATTTGTGAGTAAATAATATTATACTTAAAGTGGACCTACCACCAGAAATCTTTCATGAATGGCACTAGAAGTGCCAATAATAGGGAGGAATGCAGTAAAAAAAACTCAAAAACTTTCCTGTAATGAGCAATTTAACAAGATTACCGCACAGCTCCCCTCACTTCCTGGTTCGCTGCAAGGCAACACATGAAACTGGGGGTGCAATATCGCGGGTGGCCACTGGGGGGGGGGGCGTTCCATGATCTTCTATGGGAATTTTCAAAGCAGATCACTGCTTCCTGTGACGTGCTGCCTTTTTCTGCCTACAATGAACCAGGAAGTGAGAAGAGCTGCCGAATTATCTTCTTAAATTGCTCATTACAGGTAAGTTTTGGTTTTTTTTTCACTGCATTCCTCCCTATTATTGGCACTTCTAGTGCCATTCATGAAAACATAGATTCCTGGTGGTAGGTCCGCTTTAAGGCACCCACAATGGTATTGGAAACATTGATGACAGCTGCATGGAAAGGTAAACACTTTGACTTTTACAGATGATGCTGCACAAGACATAGATTTAAGACCCTCTGAAAGCAGAGAACCTCTTACACCAGAAAGACGGAAGAAGAAAAAGAAGAAACTAATAGGTTTGTTGAATACACCACTGTTTTATCATTTATACTTGAAGCATTAATAGGTAAGACTGAATGTAAAGCTTGACTCGGATCTAAATCTCAACATAATACAGCTGAGAATAAAGCAGGGAACACACGGCTCGATATAGGAGTGACAACGCTCTGTGCTGTGTCTCCAGCTCACACGATGCTTTGCACGGCAATGTCCAACGGACATCAACCGTTGTTTACGGTCATGTAGGATATCCCTGTTTTTGAGAGGGATTGATTGATCCCGTTCGAAAACAGGGATGGCCGCATTCGATCTGGGCCAGATAGATGACTGTGAGCGTGCACTGCGCTTGAAGCGGCCATCGATCTGGCCCTCATCTATGTGTGTGTTCCCAGTTTTAAGGTAACCCTTTGTGTGCCAGACATTACATTGCATGGGGACACTAATGGGAACGGGCAAGAATTTACTAACATGTCGGATCACTGCGAACCAATATGTGAGAGGATCCTGGTCTATTTGTCCAGGCGGGTGCACCTGATTTTCAGCCAAGCGACCCTGTGCAATTGGCGGGAATGTGCATGAAAAATCAGGCAGGAATCGGTCTGTGTAGTGCTAACTTTATACATAAAAAATAAAAAAAAACATGTTTTTTAAAAAAATAGTTCTGTGATTAAATCTGTATGCATATAATTTCATCCCTAATGACCTCACTGATCATTGTCCAGTTACAGGCTGAGGAACAGGGAAAAGTCAGGCCACTAAGTTGACTGTGCTGTCAGGGAGAGTTAGGCTAAGTTTACACTGGCGATTCCCGAGCTGCTTGCAGCTCGGAAACCGCCAGTACGCTCCCGCAGCCGTGGGATAAACGACTCCCTATGGTCGTCTGCAAAACAGTTCAGGCGATTACAGGGCGTCTAATTGAGGACCCCATAGAGGTCCTATGGCACAGACGCCCGAAAACCGACAGGCGGATGCCTAATGTGGCGTCCGCCGGTCGGTCAAGCTAAACGGTCGTTTACATGGCGGTAAAAAACCACCAGTGTAAACTTAGCCTAACTGAAGTTGAACAGAGTTAACATGCTTAAACTTTTACTCCCAGCATTGTTCTCTCTTCCATCGCTCTGGTCTGTTGACAGGTCCTTGGCTTCCTTCCTCTACAATGTTCAGCCCTAAGCTCAGCATTGCAGTGGATGAGGTTAGATCCTTTGACCACTGCATATTCTAATGTTGTTGGGCTCCAGCTCCTTTCTCTCCCAGCCCCAGGCTAGCATACATTGACTCTGTTGCTAAAAAAATTTTGTTTACAAAAAAACTGTCTATAGAAGAATATTTTGGATCTGACATTACCTGTCAGGGTCCTGGTTCCATCTCTACACTTTGGTTCTATCCAGGAACTATGATGTCACTATAGAACACTGTAGGAATCACTGGGAACATTTATAGCACAGATGAGGAATGGAAAGCCAACACAGAGATATTGGATGCAGTGGAGTATTATTTGCTGTATTGCAGAGAAACTGCTTATTTAATCACCTGGAAGCTGAGATTATTTGTAAGGTGCCCCTTAAGCTGGGCATACATGGGTAGATTGCCGTGCAATCGACCAATGATCAATTACAGCGTGGTGACTTCAGGTAATCAATGGGAACATCAATTCCTGTTCGATAAGGACCTGGTTTCCCTGTGGTCGCCCGGGTCTCTGCTTTTCCCCAGCCAGAGAAGCAGAGTCAGCCAGCCTGCACACCCCTCCTCCCTGGCACAGAGACGTGCTGGCCATGCCCCCTTAACACTCACACTGTAGCTAGCTGATGTTGCTCTAATCTGTTTTTTCATTGAGCCATACATGGCCAGCTTTAGATCTCCCGTAGATGGCTATATCTTGCTTCTGGATTCTTGATTTGTATAAGATGACATTCAGATTTCATGTAAATGTTTCACCCCCTTCTGACCCTTATGTGTAATCATTTAACTTCTCCTTAAAACAGAATAACACAAGGGCCATTTTACACAAGCTGCGCTGCAGTAGTGTTATGCAGCCCCACGTTTGTATTTATGGTAATGCCCAACACTTTGCCATCAACACACGCATTTTTGTGGATGCATGGGAGACACAAGCACAGCACAATGTGGTAATTATTGCATTTTTTATGTCTAAATTTGTAAAGAAAACATTTTCTGTTTCAGATGCTGAAACATCATTTACCAATCAAACTCTTAATACCTCATCAATAGTGGAAAATGGCAACGGCACAGATTACCCGCCTTCAGAAGAAGGTGTTGTTCGTAAACCTCGCAGGAGAGCAAAGTGGGTGTTAATTTCCTTATGTAGCATCTTTGCACATTAGTATTCTATTATCATCTAATGTAGAAATGATGCTTTCTTCATTGCTACTTAAAGTATCATATAAGTGGTCTGGGAGTGAGAAATTATAAATAAAGAGGCTTTTCTATAACGAAGATGAGATTAACGAAAATTGAGACCAACACCGCCTCCTTACCATGAAGGTCAGAGGAACCACCCCCCCACCTCTCGCCAAAGAGGTGGTCTTAAAGATTGCCGACAGCTTGCAGAGGATAGAGAGTATCCCCGAGTGTAGCTTTGGAGTGAGTTTGATTTGTTAACCGCCAGGGATGTTAATTATATTGCTGTACTTAATTAACTCTCATTTGCCCCTCTAAACATCTCTTGCTAATAAAAAGTATCATACATCCTGTATGTCTATGCCTCAGGACAAGAATAGCTGGTTAAAAGATTTGGCAGCATCTATGTATAGTGAAATTGCACTGTTACTGATCTGTGCCTTCTTCAAGATGATTTGCTTGCTATTGTCATCTGATTTAATTTAAAATATTTGGAAGGGTGCTATATATAGCTTCATGAAAACAGGAAACTTTTAACTCTTACATGTGATACATAAACATGAAGCAAACACAATTACAGAATACAACCTTTGTCTAGTAGCTTGATGCTCTAAATTGGTGTGGCTTGGTTGTTGACCCTGGCATGTTCATTGGGACATGTGCCTGTTTCTTCAGATGTATCCATCATATCATTCTTGCAGTTGTTGTTTATTTTATTGTTACTGTGGCATGTAGAGCCATTAACTCAATATTATTCTTTCATACCCAATTATTTAAATGGAGTTCACCTTAAAATCAAACTTAGGAAATTTTAGAGAAGAGTAGCCTCATAAACGTAACACATGTTATCTATCTATCTATCTATCTATCTATCTATCTATCTATCTATCTATCTATCTATCTATCTATCTATCTATCTATCTATCTATCTATCTATCTATCTATCTATCTATCTATCTATCTATCTATCTATCTATCTATCTATCTATCTATCTATCTATCTATCTATCTATCTATCTATCTATCTATCTATCTATGTATATTGCTAATTTTATCACCTCACTTTTTCTGTTTATAATCTGTATTAGGAAAACACGGTCTGCAGAACCTGGATTTCCCAGTGATATGGGTATAGAAGATGAAGATATCATTACTGATGGGCAGATTAAAATTCCAGAACATCATCCTGCATTCATTGTTCCCTCCTTGACCAGCCAACCTGTTGGCAAACTTTTTGTAGAAAAGAATAGTAAGTAATCATGCCATAACAATAACAACTTAAGAGTACCTAATTCGTACTCTAATCTAGCTACTGATATCCAACAGTTGTACTTTCATTTGTATTTATGTTGCTCCAGATTTTAGTTAATTAGTTACTCTACTCTGAATCACATTGCACAATTGTGTATGAGTAAAGCCCCCCCCCCATTCACGTTTAGATTTTGAACTGATGTTTTGCAC
>CM070039.1:47212699-47222771 GCA_036250615.1 Ptychadena robeensis
AACCAGAGCTCTAAGGATGTACTAAGATACTCTAACAACTAGATACAAGATAAGATACAACTAGTCAAATTGACTATGACTTAAGTGGTGGATGACTCAACTTGACAAAATCTTACATTGCTAATGCCGCTATGTAAACCAATATCAATAATTCTCACAAGGATGTTTTATATGATTCAATGGTAAATATTATTAGCACTAATTATTTAATACATTAATAAAATAAGAAATTGTATCTCATGTTCATATTACAGGATGATTGGACTTTTTTGCAGTGGATTCCTTGCTGGTTACACAGTATGGAACATTGTGGTCATTTATGTACTCGCTGGTAGCCAGCTAACTAGTCTTGCCAAGCTCCTGGAAATCTATAAAGACTTGGCCTATCCATCCCAGAGCTTCTTGTATTTTCTGTTGGCTCTCAGCACAGTCTCTGCCTTTGACAGGTAAGCAATGGTTTATTTCTTGTATGTGTGTAGCCGTACCAATAACACAGACACAAGATAATACAAGCAGATTTGTTGTGACCATTACTTGGTTGGGGTGCATTCTATAGAGGATAACCCTGCACTGAAACAGTGGGTGCAGTAAAAACAGCTTGTGATATTTGTACTCTGCAAGTCTTGTAGTGTCTCTTCAGGTATTTGTGTGTTGGCTGCACAGGCTTCGATTTTTTTTTATTTGGTGATGGTGAAAATAGATCAAATTCAGTTGAAAATGTATTCCTTTTTTTATACAAATCAAATTTGATCCAAAATTTGCATTAAAATCAAACATAAAATCAATCAAAAAGTGATCGGACATGTTGGTAAACATTGGTAGTCTATTGTACAAGGATCTGACAGATATCCTTGGTATTTAAATATGTATACGATTGTACGTATTTTCAGTCAATTGAATGATAAATTGAACCCTTTATGCCCAGCTTTAGTTGCGTGTCTGTGTGTATATATATATATATATATATATATATATATATATATATATATATATATATAAAATCAAAAATCCAAAATCCAAAGATAGATTTTAAAATTGTGTTTATTTACTCTTTACCAGGATTGATCTTGCTAGTGCATCAAATGCGTTTCGTGGTCTTGTTGCATTGGATCCTTCAGCTGTGGCATCATTCTGTAAGTTGATTCTTGTGGTTAAATTGGATAATTGTGGTTAAAAAGGTGCCCTAGATATCTATATTATATTGTATAAATAACAGTTCTAGCAATATTCAAACTGAGTAGTGCAATCGATATGGAATACTTCCTTTAGGATGATAACTAAATAAGTCTTATTATTTTTGTATATGTTTGATAATATCCACAATGCACTTACCGTATTTTCCGGCATATAACACGACTTTTGAACACAGGAACATGTGTTCAAAAGTTGGGGGTCGTCTTATACGCCGGGTGTGGCTGGCAGGGGAGTGCAGGGGACCATCTAGGGGAGCTGGTAGGTCTGCTCCCTGGATCTGGGCTGCGTGCTGGCTGACAGAAGCAGAGAGACATCGGGACAGAGCAGTATTACCATGGCTACGGGATGCTTCTCCAGAGAGAACACACCCTCTCCCCCCTCCACTGCTGTAGAAACAAAACCTGTGTGACACTAACTTTGAACATTCTTAGCACAAAAACCATTAATAGTATAATGATGAAACTTTCAGGGTCAGTAATGCTCGCCTACTACTACTAACACCCCGAGTTTCACCCCTCTACAACACTTATAAGTTACATTTCAGCTAAAGTCCAGCTAACAGATAATGCTTCTTCATCGCCAGAGTGATATACTCCTATATGCAACATTTAACTTGCCTACATTGAACACATATATCTTTAAATCCCTGCATGGTAGAACCTTAACATTTTGTGGTTTACTAGTTAACCCCTAAGACTATATCCATGCAAATGTTCAGGTCCCTGAGCATAATCCTTCCTACTAAAAGCCCCCTATAAAATATTTGTTCCCTATGAGCATAAAGCACTACTCTGCTGCATACATGCTTTCACTTATCCTATCCTTACTAATACAAAAAAAGATCGGACTTCTAAGGGTGTTGGAGATCTGTTGGTTGAAAGTCAGAGTAGAAATCATTTTTTTATTTAGTGTGCGTTGGAAGAGAGGTAGTCTTATACGGCGAGAATATACCAAACTCTATATTTTAACTGGAAAAGTTGGGGGTTGTCTTATACGCCCAGTTGTCTTATACGCCGGAAAATATGGTATGTTTTTAGGTGTTTTTGTTTCTTGTTGTGTGGTGTTAATCTGTGTCTGCAGTGTGGGGTTTTCTTTGTTGACAGTCCTTTCTCTTCTGATAGTACTCAGTGTATATAGCAGTGATGGCAAACCTATGGCACGCGTGCCAGAGGTGGCACTGGGAGCCCTCTCTGTGGGCACGTGAGCTGCCAGCCAGCACAGAGGAAAAAACTGCAGCCTATTGTCTCTCAATGCTGTCAGCTCTCTTCCACTATCTTCTGATTGAACACAGCACCCCATACCCCCTCCTATTCTACATTATAAGAAAGTGGAGTATGTTTTTACATGTTTCGTGTTTGTATATGAGTTGTGTAATTCAGGTTAAATTGCCAGGCTGGCACTTTGAGATGAATAAGTCTGGTTTGGGTCTCTAAAAGGATCGCCATCACTGGTATATAAGATAGGGAAAGCACAAAGTGCTCAGCAACATATCCTTTTACCTACCACTGCCTAAAGACAAGTGCCCACTGCTTCTTTCACTGTGGGGAGAAAGATGCAGAGGAGCCACTTCCCATTCTAATGAATGGGACAGTGTCCACTCCGCATGCTCAAAGCGGCACGTGCACGCCTCCTTGTTTAGAACATGGAGTGCCATGTCTTCATTACATCGACGTGCGGTGTTGCTGGAAATGCATCCATTGAAGAGCAATGGATGTGCATGCCAGAAGTGGAAAAGCTGAACCCAAACTGCATCAGCACCACGTCTTTGTTATGCAGATAATGTGTCTGGAACGCGTTGTGAGCTGAGGACAACCGGCCACAAAATCAGCTGACAGGTCCAGCATAGGGAAAAAGCAGTGGACCCATGGCCTGAGGCTGGCTTGAAGATGGTTGAAAACATGTCGTTTTGTCCAAAAGGAAAACATTAGGTTAATAATCAATAATTAACAACCGCCACCCAACTGCCCACCTTGTTTGTGCAACCACTGCAGAGTGGCTGTGGTTTCAGGGCAGCTGCCAATTGTCAGCCGCCATTCAGCTTTATGCAATATATACCAACCTTGGTGCAGCATATACCAAAGACTAGGGATTCATTTATCAATTTTGTATAAATAAGCACTGCCTGCTTTAACACTAGATACTGTATACACTCAACCTTGATGAATGCAGATTTTAATCTGATTAATAGTTGTGCAACACACATAACCTATTGCAGATTAATCAGTCAGGCATAATGTTAAAACGATGTGATACATAACATTGCTTAGGTGGCCTGAGGCTTCTGGTTATCTAAATGTCATGGTTGACAACACTGTCATGCTTGTTGCTGAAAAAAATGGGTCATTCAGCCATAGTCTGCAAACATTGGCTGGTGGATGGATTTGCTACTGTGTGCCTATGATGTAGGTAAAACCGATCCTGCCTACATTAGCTTGATCTGATTTGCCTACTTAATGCTCAGTACCATAGCCTTTGCCTTATTAACCTTCTGAGCGTTTACCCCGATTTAACTTGCTTACCACAAGTTACTGCCGGGGATGCTCACCTTTCCCCGGTGAGCCTACGGTAATATAGAGTACTGGCGGACCCGGCGTCATTGATGACCTCCATGCAATCTTTTTCCAGCACATCCCTGGCTTTATCGTTGGGGATGTGAAGGGGGAGAATGTTAGAAGAGAGAATTTTGGCGGATTACATTGTAATTTGCCGTGATTACCCGTGGCATTTTTTTTTTAAAAGTGAGCCACGGGCCCAGGAGATTAAAGCCAACAAAATGTATTCAGAATCATAAAAAAACAGAAAGGTCCACATTTGTGGTTGTCTTTTAGTGTTAATGGTTCTCACTATGCCTAGATCAGTGGTTCCCAATCTTTCCCTGCAGGGCCCCCCTTTTCTAGTTAGGAACATTATCAAGTCCTCCCTCCCTATTTAAACACAGGTTAGGAATGAGGGCCCCCGCCCCCCCTGGCATACTTTGCGCCCCCCAGTTTGGGAACCACTGACCTAGACCATTCTGATCTGTCTGTAAAATAGTGAACTAAAGCTAGCCATACACGGGTAAATTCCCATGCAATCGACCCTCAATCAATCACAGAGTGGTGATGGGCATGGGCACATCGATTCCCGTTCAATGGGGACCTCCGGGTAGCTGAGGCAGAGCTGACAGTCGGACTGCTGTTCCTTTACTTTACATGAAGATTCTTCTTCATGCAAAGTATTGGAGATTGAATGGGGTTTTCCAACATCTTGGAACCCTGTTTAATCGAGTTCCTTTAAGCTGGCTCTATTGAACCTGCTCAAAGGAAGGCACACACAGGTAGGATTGTAAGCAGATTAGAGTACAATCAATCACCGTGACCACGCACGATGATTGATTGTACTCAAATCTTTTTACAAATCTACCTGTCTGTGCCCGGCTTTAGAGGAATTGACTAGTAAGAAAATATTTAAGGAAAAGCTGTATCTCCCTTTACTGTTATATTCAACTGAATGTATATGATGTCATCCTCTGTTTTAGCGTACTTCGTTGCTCTGTTTTTTGCTTTAAGTCAGCAAATGACAAGTGATCGGATAAACTTCTACACACCGCCAACACAGAATAGCAGCTTGTGGTAAGATCCCATTATGTAATCTGCTCACCTTGATTTTATCAATTTTTATTCTCTCTTGGCAAGACATTGTTATGTTGAAGCACAAAGTATAGGCAGATTAGAGCATGCACTTATTTCTCTTGCATCCATCATTGTTAAGCTAGCCACACATGGTTCAATTTAAGCGTTCAATCAACGTTAGATTAGATTTTGTAGTTCGATGAAAAGATTGAAAATCTATTTTAATTTAATCGATATACACCACATGGGGAGTACGTTTATTGTTCAATTTCGTCTGAAAAGTTAATTGAAGTATTTCTAAATCGTCAATTGAATTCCTCTTACGATTTTAGTTTCAATCGGAAGTGGTGTGTTAAAGGGGAGTAGTCACACACATCAAGTATCGTTGACTCGACCCGAAAAAAAAGACTCGAAAAAAAGCTGCAAGGAATGTAGTTTGATGATTGTACAATCGACCAAAAATTTCCAACATGTCTGATCACGATTCACGAAAAATGCAGATTGAACACTAAAATCTAACCATGTGTGGCTAGCTTTTTACAGAAATTGTTTGTTTTATATATTTATATTAACCTGCAGTAGGTTTCAGACACAAGGAGCTTACCTGCTCATACTTGTACTAATATTATTTGGATTTAAAACTAAAAAGAGTGAATAACCCCCAACTGTGGGACTCTAAATTAGTTCCCTGGATATACAACATATACACGGCAGTAGAAGTATAAACTTTTTATATGTCCCATTAAAATCCACATGTACAGTATATAAGGTCAGGTAAACTATTAATTAGATCTATTAGAGGTGAGCAATGCTAGGGTATGTCCATGTTTTGCCACCTATGGGCTTCCTCAGGATCCAGACATTGCATACATCTCAACTGATCTACGAGTATAAGAGATAAGATAATATGATTAACTTAACATATGTACATCAATATACAGTTGCAAGAACAAGTATATGAACCCTTTGGGCTTACATGGAGTTTTGCATGAAATGTGCTCTGATCTTCATCTAAGTCACACCAATAGAAAAACACAGTCTGCTTAAAATAATACTACACAAACATTATATGTTTTTACTGAACAAAACATTACTTAACGTTTACTTACTTTTTGCACTTTCCCTGCACTGTGAAGGTTTAAAACATTTTTTAAAGTGAAAACATATATTGTTTGTGTAGTATTATTTTAAGCAGACTGTGTTTTTCTATTTATTGTACTTTTACTTTTGTGGAATTTGAGACAAATAAAATAGTTTTTAAATCACTTTCATTTGTCCTATCCTGTACACTCACCGGCCACTTTGTTAGGCACACCTGTCCAACGGCTCCTTGACGCAAATTACTGATCAGCCAATCACATGGTGGCAACGCAATGCATTTAGGCATGTTGACATGGTTAAGACGAACTGCTGCAGTTCAAACCAAGCTTCAGAATGTGGAAGAAAGGTGACCAGACCAAAAGTGACTTTGAACATGGCATGGTTGTTGGTGCCAGACGGACTGGTCTGAGTATTTAAGAAACTGCTGATCTTCTGGGATTGTCACGCACAACCATCCCTAGGGTTTACAGAGACTGGTCTGAAAATGGGAAAACATCCAGTGAGCGGCAGTTCTGTGGGCGCAAATGCCTTGTTGATGCCAGAGGTCAGAGGAGAATGGCCAGAGTGGTTCCAGCTGATAGAAAGGCAACAGTAACTGAAATAACCACTTGTTACAACCAAGGTATGCAGAAGAAAGTCTCTGAATGCACAACACATCGAACCTTGAGGCAGATGTCCTGTCAGCTAAGAACAGGAAACTGAGGCTACATTTCGCACAGGCTCACCAAAAATGGACAATAGAGGATTGGAAAAATGTTGCCTGGTCTGATGAGTCTCGATTTCTGCTGCAACATTCGGATGGTAGGGTCAGAATTTGGCTTCAACAACATAAAATCTGGGATCCATCCTGCCTTGTATCAATGGGTCAGGCTGGTGGTGGTGGTGGTAATGGTGTGGGGGACATTTTCTGGGCACACTTTGGGCCCCTTAATAGTAATTGATCATCGTTGCCACAGCCCGAGTATTGTTGCTGACCATGTCCAACCCTTTTTGACCACAGTGTACCCATCTTCTTATGGCTACTTCCAGCAGGATAATGCACCATGTCATAAAGCTTAAATCATCTCAGACTGGTTTCTTGAACATGACAATGAGGTCACTGTACTCAAATGGCCTCCACAGTCACAAGATCCAATAGAGCACCTTTGGGATGTGGTGGAACGGAAGATTCGCATTATGGATGTGCAGCCGACAAATCTGCAGCAACTGCGTTATGCTATCATATCAATATGGACCAATGTCTCAGAGGAATGTTCCCAGTACCTTGTTGAATATATGCCACGAAGGATGAAGGCAAAAGGGGGTCAAACCTGGTACTAGCAAAGTGGCCGGTCAGTGTATATACGTTGTATATCCAGGTAATAAATTAATAGTCTAACCAATAGGGGTATTTCACTCTTTTTCATTTTAGACTCTCAGGGATAGGTTTCCTGGTTAGAAGGTACTGGTTCAATCTGTCAAATTTTCTTTTTATCTTTTTCTGATATTTTGCATTTGGATGAGATTTGGGTTTGATATCTCTCTCTCTGTTGCTTTGATCTCAGGAAGGAAGCTACAGAAGTACAGATCCTTCAGCCATGGATTGTAATAAATTTGGTTGTAACTCTGCTAGTTGGGCTTGCTTGGCTATTTCTATCATGTCGTCCAGACTTGGATCACAGTGAAGGTAAGGAGTCCCTCTGAACAAATAATTACCATTTCTGTTAAGTTCATTATGGAAGCGGGTATGGGTAGAGCCACACACAGATCCAAATTAATGTGTGGACCTTGAATTGCTAGAGTGTTTTTAATGGTATAGGGTTGTTTTTGAGGCATTCAGCTAGTTTCAGCAAAGGCAAATGTTAGTGCTTTCGTATACAAAGACATTTTGGAAAATTCTATTTTTCCAGGCTTGTATAAACGGTTTGGTAAAAAGCTTTTCAGTTTAGCATAACTATACACCATTGTACAAAGCAAGGTCAATAAAAACATGGTTGGGAGGGATGAACTTGATCGGCTCATGTGAAGACCTGACCTCAAACCCATTGAACAGCCTGGGGGTGAACAAAAGCAGATTTTCTGAGCCAATTGTTTAAGTACAATATCACGTCTAACCACACAAATGTTCTTCTTAATGAAGCAATATTCATACAGACAAAATCTTGTGGAAAGCCTTCCAAGAGAGGAACAACTGCATAATGATGCCTATGAATTTTAAATGTGCGGTCATACAAATTACTGTAGGTATGGACTCTTGTCACATAGTCTGAATCTGGATAGGCCCTTGAAACATGGGTATTTCTGGTTATTTTCTTATGTTGCCATACAGACAGATAAAAAAGATGAAAGGGTGGGGTTCATTTAGCACTTGTAACCCTAATACATAGATTAAAAAATCTCTCTTTAACCCCCTTAGTGGTATTCCCAAGTACTGGGAAATGCTTACCTTCTCCAGGGAAGCCCATGCTGTCCTAAAGTGAGGGCATAATCAGCTCTTAGTGAATTGGGGGGTGCCCTCACCATGTAACTCTATTAATATACAGGCATAGACGCCCCAGGCACTCACATCCCGGTGTTATTGAGGCCATGGTAATTTGTTGGTGTAACTGGTACTTTCCTAAATCCTAGGTAGGCAGACAACTGTACGTAATGGATTTGCCTGGTCTGCAAGTTTAACATTTACACTTATTTTTCTTAGAATCCATATTTGTACCCGAAGAGGAAGATTACCCAGACATGGAAAAGGGATTAAAAATCCAAGCATGAACAACATTTTGGTGCTACACAGATGCCTTTCCCATTTTCTATACGTCTTTGTATGCCTATTTTATACAGATTTTATACATTGCCTGGTATTTTTTTATACATTTGCAACTGCAAAATAATTTATTTTTTGAAAATTGTACATTAAAATGGTGATACGTTTTCATCAATGCAATAAATTATTTCTGTTATTTTCATCTTATTGTTATTTCAAAAGTTATATTAATGATTATCTGGATTCAGTTATTCCAAAGCCCAGTTCATTTCAGGGTAGGGTTTTGTTGACCACCATAATTGGCAAATGCAAATTATGATTAGTTATACAGTAAAATATTAGTTTTACCGTCGTCTCTAAAAAAGGTTGGGTGAACAGCCAAATGGCATTGTCTCCCCTTTTTGTAGATATTCTCTTATTTCCTGTTGTTGTGAACAGAGAACTTACTGTGGTATAGGAGATAGGATCTATGCTAAAACGTTGATAGCTTTTTAGTTTGGAATTTAAAATTATTTATGGCTTAGGGTGTAAATATCACCCCACGGTTGCTGGTGACGTGCTGGCACATGCCTAGGAAGAAAGAGAAAAAAATATTTACCTGTGCTGCCTTTTTTCTGCAACAAGTTTGTAGGCAAAAGCTGCAATCCTTTCAACATAAACCTGCGAACAGCGAGGATCCTAATGCTCCCGAAAGATGGTTCTACACTGTGACATTACAATGTATTCAAATTCTCATTCCGATCTTCTGATTTTAAACCTTTCTAAGGCCCCCCATACATGTGTCCATCTTCGTCGATTTTGTGGAGGATATACCGCTCAGCACTTGTGGGACAATCATCTGCAAAACGGAGGAGCCCACCTGGAGCAATTGACCAGAATAACACCGCAACCGCTATGACCGTTCTTTTCTGTTTGATTGCCAAAGTACCTTACAGGAATTAATGTGTATTCCCATATGTTCGACTGACAAACAAAAGCAGCATAGTGACGTCACCACGCTGTGATTAAAAGGTGTATGGACAGCTTTAAGCTAGCAATACATGAGAATCTATACGTGTATAGCTAGCTTAAAGCTGTCCATACACCTTTAGATCTCTCTGTCAGATTTCCTTTAGATCTACCAACAACTATGTAGTGCCGGGTCCTCTGCGATTGAACACAGGTAGACTTGATGTTTTAGAAAGTGCCTCATCTTACATGGTTTTGGTAAAACAAAAGGAAACAGAAATCTAAAGGTGTATGGGGACCCTAAAGGCCCCCATACACCTTACAATCTTACCATACAATTTCTGTACAATCAACTTTTCTTCTACCAAAACCATGTAATATGAGGAGCTTTCTATACCTTCCAATCACTATGTATCCTATTAGGGAGGACCCGGCACTGCATAGTTGTTGGTAGATCTAAAGGAAATTGTATGGAGTGATC
>CM070039.1:47235246-47252322 GCA_036250615.1 Ptychadena robeensis
TTTGGTGCAGATAATGTAATCCTTTTAATGTTCCATACAATATGTTTCCTATTAATACTTCACTCATTCCATCAGGATAGTAGGTCTTCAGGAGGCTGCTAGCAGACCCTAAAAAAGAAAAACATTAAGCTTTTGGTCACGTACTAATGGCTGTTTTTAGGTCTATTAACATGTCACAGCAATGAAGAAGACCTATTGCCAACACAAATGATCACATATAAACCCCTATTTCAGCAATTGTTTATAAATATAAAATAATTTAACCTTCTTTTGCTTTGTCTGTCTGTATGGTACTTTGTGGGACCAGGCACAGTATGTCTCCGAACAACTAATTTTAATCCCCTGTGACAAATGAGGTAAGTAAGTATGCAAATTAGCATCCATGTTCAAACCAAAATACTGCATGAAGATGGCGTCCTCAAATGCCTCATTGCTACAGGACAAGGGTGCTTATCAAGCCCTAAGATATGTGTAATAAGTCTGAAAGAGTAGGCAGGTTTCATATGCTTGAGGTTATTTTCATCACACTATGTAAAATGAAAAAAGATAAGTCATCCAAATTGTTAGTCATCGTGTACCTAGGTTTCTTCTGAGATGACCTGCACTCCCTTCCACACTACACAGACCTCTTAGGCTAAAGCAGTGATTCCCACACTTTCCTTGCAGGGCCCCCCCTTTTCTATTTAGGAACATTTTTGAGCCCCCCCTCCCTATTCGCGCCCCCTGTTTAGGAACCACTGGGCTAAAGCAACAATAGCTGGGCTTACTGGTGCAGAAGCTAACATTTAGTCAGTCTCCAAGCCGCTCCAGTTCTCTGCAAATAACCCCGTGGGTGAAACGTGCCAGGGAGATGGAGACCTCCAGGGGAGTTGATGCATGACTATTCTGTTCATAAATTAATAAAGAACTTTGGACTTTTTGTCCTGTGCGTGGAGCTTCAGTATCGTATGTTGGGGGGGGGGGGGGGGGGGGGGGGCTGGGGGATCATGTACCTAGGCTTTTGCCCACACATGGACCTTGAAGTCACAGTCCTACAAGTGACCAAACAGCTGGAATGTGTATTAATACATCATCTTACATAAAGTAATTGAATTGCATTGCTCAAATCGCTTTGAAATATGGTTTGATAACATGGATACATTTTACTATACTGCATTTGTTTACATAACAGAATAAGAAGAGCAGTGCATAGCTTTACCGTTTGCATTTTCTTGAATTGTCTTAGCATCTAGGGAGGTTTGAGGAGAGTTTTTCATTGTACAAATGTTGCTAGGCTAAGGGCCCTATCACACTATATGTGTTTCTTTAAAAGGTATGTGTTACAGCATTTACAAAAACACATGAATTTTGCACATTACACATGTGCGCTTGCATTTTCGTTTTTAAACAAAGCAAATAAAAATGCATCAATAATACGTGCAGCGGGGCGTTATTAAATAGGGATGTTATAAAAACCCAATGCATGCAGTGTGAATGTGACATTGGTCTTCCATGAAAAAATGCAGTATTGTAAAAGAGCACACCTTAAAAAAATCCACGTTTACAAAAACATGCCACAGTGCATATAGGGTGAAGGGGCCCTAAAAATACAATACCTGCAGGTCTTATGAACCAATCAAAGTATTGAAAACTTGTGTATGCTGCCTTTTGGAGCTCTCCTATTTACTTCTATTGGTCCCTCAATGTTCATCAATAGATAAAAATACATACCTGCAGTACTTTCATGGATGTGCCAAAACACTAATAATCAAGCAACTTGTAACAAATATGTGAATAGGTCCAAAACCCAAAAGATGTAAGAAACTTGAGATTCAATGTTAAAAAGCCTCATCATCAAAAAGTAAGAATTTTTCTGCAAAGCAATAGAGGAATTTAGTCATCACTCACCATATGCCATGAAAGGGTTAATAACCCAAAGACAGGTCCCCACAGTAAACATCTTCCATGTAAGCAAAATGTTAGGATGTTGGAAAAATGAAGACATGGCCACTTCATTCTGAAGGAACACAAGTTATGCATTTTAAGCACATTCAAAACAAGCTAAACTATTTCACTTCCTGGTTATAGATTCTGTATGGTTCAGTAGGATCAATGGGACGCATTGGGGGGGGGGGGGGCCCTTTGTCAACCAGCCTTGACATCCTGGTCCTAGTATCCACACTGCTGAGGACGCATGACTTTGTAGGCCATGGTCTTGAAGAAAATGGCCCCTGAGCTAAGCCTTTTTTAATTAACAGAACTTTTTGCACTAGGTTGTGCACCTCCCCTTTTCATATTGCAGGCTTACAAGCAACTTAATCACCCACCCCTCATACTAACCCATTTTTACCCTGTGATCTTTACATACACCAACTGAGGGCCATTCCAGCCATGGATATCACTTTAACTGTGTAACTGCTGCCGACAGTTGTGCACAATTTTATAACCTTCTTCTTTCTAGCCCACATCCATTATTCACTGGATGCCCAATGTTTTAGGCCAATACCCACTCTTTTATGCATTTTCATATCTGCAAAATTCCCTGCAAACAGCTCAATGTATTCATCCGAACTAGTCTGCCTGTATTACAAGAAAGCACACAGAACTGTGTCTAAATCAACCATGGGCAAACTAAGGCCCGGGGGCCATATTCGGCCCTTTCGTTTTTATTTAGCCCTTTGTCAAGACACGGCAATAAGTGGAGATAATACCTACAGGATGATTATAAAAGGTATCTTACTAGAGGCTGTAGTTTTTTAGATTTACGATCCAAACCTATTATTTTATATATATATATATATATATGTTTTTCTCCCTCCCTGGTAACCAGTATGATTATTTTATTTATCAATGTTTACATTTTCCATCCAGGCTGAGAGGACTTGGGACCTGGCCGCCCTAACAGGTTTATTGCACGCCCTCCGGTCAAACTTAAAAACCCATTGCGGCCCATGACAAAAGCCTGCTGACACATGCACACAAGGAAAAACCTTCCCTCATCCTGAATGAGAACATTCGTTCTAAACCCACACTGAAAACACCTAAGTTGAGCAAGTTAGTTGTATATAGTTACCCTGGGACAGACCTCTAAATGCTGATGGCTCTAAAAAATGTAGACAGTGGTTCGAGAAAATGAAGGCCCGGGGGCCGGATCTGGCCCATTTAGCTTTCTTTTCCAGTCTTTTGTCATCCTGTGAAAAAGATGTTCCCCTCTGTTTGCAATGAATGATTTTTTTTTTTTTAAGTGCAGGAAATGTTTAAAGATAACAAAGTCCCTGTCCCCTATTACACATCCCCGCCATCATAAGTGATGCTGGCGATGCATGTTATTGGCACACCTATGGCGGGTCGGCCATTACAGGCTCTTGGTCCGGCCCATTTATCAAATTTAAGAAGCCAATGTGGTTCGCAAGTCAAAAAGTTTGCCCACTCCTGGTCTAGGGGTAGTCTAGTAACTTTTGTTTCTTAAGAACTTATCTTTGATGCCCCACCCCCACATGGATGTAAAAAATTTCATTCTTACCTGTAGGAATTGAATGTGTTCATCAGAACAGTCATCCAAATCTGTGAGTCTTACGGTAACTGATGTTCCCGTAGGAGTATGTTGTGCGAGGTAGATTGTAGTTAAATCATTAAAACCTTTACCTGTAAAAATTCAAAAGAAGATTTCTAAAATCAATTTTACAACTGTCAGATGGACATATAAAATGTATAACGCAAACCAACAGTTCATGACAGATTATGTCTTCATCATTTTAATTTCAAAACCTTCCATAGGATTAGGAAATGCAAAGCACTCCTCTTTTGGAGCATCTTGGCCATTTCCATTAGTAAACAAAAAGCATGTTTAGACCCATCAGCTATTACCATGGGTGCAGTTTAAGCAGAGGAGCAAGCTATTCCATTACATCAATTGCTGAAAACAATGAACCAGTAAACAGTACTATACAGTAATCTTTATCAAACTGCACCCAAAAAGGTAGAAGATGATGTATCACAACTCCGGCCTCCTCATTGCATTCAAATCTGGTGACTGGTCATTATGGCCCAAGCACTGTTACATGGGGAAGACCACTCACTTCCCACAATCCAGAAGCCCTGCTGGATTATCTTTAGGAAAAAAACATAAGAACAAACATACCGAGTTCCTCATGGAGATCATAACTGGAGGCTTCAAGAGAGCATACTGGCACATCATTCCCTCCTGAAACAGGGGGAATCCAGCACTGAGGCAGCTCACCTGCCTAGAGGAAAGAACAAAGTATTTCAGAAGAGTTACTAACTTTTCATATGTACCAGACACATTTACTGTTATGGTTAGCATAAAATGAACTGCAAACCTTGAAATACATAATAAGACACATGAAGCATTCAATTACCCAGTGTGGATAGATGCTGCAAGTTGACTCTTTACTCTGGCTTATAGATTTCACAGGTGTCCGTCTCAGGCAGGAGCAATCCTATAGTAACAACATGGGATTTGTGAATGGAAATGTACAATTCTTTATATAGCACTCAAGTTTTTCTCTAAAAATAAGACTAATTAATATACTGTAATTTTCTGATTATAAGACACTTTTCTACCATTAAAATCAATAGGAAAACGTCCCAGCGTCTTATGGCCCGAATATGTAAAGAAAAAGATGATTATATTTATAGCCAAAAAGCCACTGGCAAAAGGGAGATATTAGCTGCATGAGCACTAGCAGTACCCATTCTCTGAACATGCTGAGAAACAATTTTACAATTAGATAGCATGAGTTGTGTATTTATATTACATACATATATTTTGTGACACAGATTCATATCTCCTCCAATATGTAAACAGCTGCTCATGGGTAAGTTGTTAGTGCCAGATTGTAAAATGTGTCTCTTCATAAGTTGGTCAGTGTGTTCAGAGGATGGGTATGGCTAGTTTAAAGAAACATGCTAAAGTTTCAGACCTGGCACTCTGCTGGAACTAAGCTCTGCCTCTGCTAAGTGTCACTTGCTGTTCTTTATGGAATGCAGAAGTGTGGGTGCGGAGTCACACTCAACTATGTCACTTCTGGCACAATCAGATACTTGTGATGTCCCCTCCCTTATATTTTCCCACCCTGTGCGCATGATGTGCAGGGTGGGATGTTAGGAGGAAGCATTACTCTTCCTCCTAACTTACCACTCCGCTTGGGGCATCAGTTCTGCTTGGTATGCTTGCTTACAGAGAACTCAGCGACCCCTGTGAAATGGTCGTTCGACCCTCAAGGGGGTCCTGACCCACAGGTTGAGAACGACTGATCTAAAGGAATATGTGATTTACCAGACAAGAACAACTTCTACTGTTGCTCAGTTTGGATGTCCACTTGTCCATTATGGGCACCCTCAGGCAAAGGAGAGAGGGAGACATTTCTTTGCTGGTCAGTACCACGTTTTTCAGTAATTTGTGAAATATGAAGTTGGCTGGAGAAGAAAACCAGATGGACTAGACTTCACCTCCATGCATGGTTACCAGTTCACTTGTACACCTTTGGACCATTGTTAGTAATTTCTAACAGAATACTAGGAAAACCCACAACTCCAGCAATATTGGAATAATAAGAGGTTTTAATGTTGTGGCTAATTGGTATGTAATCCATACCTGAACTAAAGCTAGCCATACATGGGTCGACTTTTGCTCGATTGATCACATTGTGCAACCAATCATCGATTGAACTTACTACCACACAGTGTAATCGATTTGTTAACGATGGATTTACGATTGCACTATGGAGCGCATTCATTATATGATTGTAATATGATCATAATACGAGCATAATTAGTAATGTAAACAAATCAATCGCAATACCTTGAAAAAATATTTGTACAATCTTGCAAAATTCACCAACATGTAAAATCACTATTACTATTGATTTCGGAAATTTTTTGGTCAATGGTACCAAGTGCGCGGGAAACTATTTATGATCAATGGACTAAAATATTGATAGTTTTAAGTCGATCAAATGGAAATATTAGCTTCCCTTAGTTACCGAAAGATTGCTGCTCAGCTTGCTTTATTTAGCACCATATTATTTATTAACAAAATACCTGGCAAAAAGGAATTTATAAGTTAATACAAACACTCTAGTGGGCTCATGTAGTTTCAGATTTACTTGTCAGGATTTGGTATCACAGGAAAATATTATCCTACGAATGTTTAATCCACAAATATAATTATATTGTTTTCTACAAACTATTAATTATGAATACTTTATATAAATGATTTTAGGATCACTCATTGAAAGTTTCCTTTAACTGCTCCCCTCAACCACAAAAGTGAAACTTCAAGTTGCTGGTGGCATTAAAAGGGACAATACCTGTGTCCTTGAGAATGCTCACAATGACATTTTTATCATTTATTTATATAGTGCCAACATGTTATGCAGCGCTGTACAAAATAATGCCTGTGCAGTAGATTTGTGCAACAATGGCTATAGTGTACTAAAATAAAACATTGTTTGAAAAGGAGTAACACATGATTATTAAAAACAGAGTGTGCATGTGGATTTTAACCTCCTGGGTGTTTGTCCTGCGTTAACTTGGGCTGAGTTTCATCCATCATGAAACTCAGCCCGAGTTAACGCTGGAGAAACTTACCTGTCCACCCGATTTCCCCTGCCGATCGGGAGCATTGGCATGCATGCTGATGCTTCTGGGTCTACCCCCAATCGTGTCACTGGTAGTGTTGAGCTCGAATATTCGAATTGCAAATATAGACGGCGAATATCGGCTATTTGAGAATTTGCAAATTTCGCGAATGTGGTGCCGGATATTAGCAATTTTGAATATTCGAGATATTTGCCATTGGGATGCCTATGGGCATGGATTGGGAATATATATTCTTCTTGAAGGTAATCACGAGGAGATTACAATCACAATTGCGAATATCCGCAAATATAGAATCAACTATTAGTAGATTTACAAAATATTGCGAATTCAAATATTGCCTATGCCGCTCATGACTAGTCACCGGTGGTGCGAAGGGGGCGAGGGTAGGTGGTGCACCACCGGTGACTAGTCATGAGGGGCATAGGCAATATTCAAATTCACAATATTTTGTGAATAATTCTACTAATAGAGGTCTCAATGTAATGGAGGGGGCGTCACCTTTTCCCAGTACAACTCTGGCGTCTCCAGTGACACCGGAGTTGTGAACGGGACCTCCGGACAGGTAGGAAATTGCGGCAGAGGAAAGTGTGCCACGTGTGTAACACCCAGGTGGTTAATAGAATGTGTGTATACATATATACATAGTATATAAGACAAGAAAGAACTTTGGATAAACAGGCACAAAGAGATTACAATTAAGTCTCTTTCCACAAAGGTATGTTTTTCATTAGGACAGGAATACATACAACCTATAGAGATTTTAATTTGGCTTACCAGACAAGACATCGAGACATGAAGTTATTGAGTGGTGGATCTTTCATGAGTCCACCCAGGTTCCTAGATTTAACATAAACATACAGATAAATGACCTGATATATAGGCATTGTATCTATAAACATGTTTTTTATGTATGGTTATAATTTAATGAGAAATGTGTTACAGTCATTAAACTCTTGTAGAGGAATTCACTTGTTAAAGTTTCCTTTAGAAATTCCCAAACCTATGTAGTGCCGGGTCCTCTGTGATCGATCACAGGTAGGCTTGATGGTTAAGAAAGTCCCTCATATTATATGGTTTGGGTAAAACAAAAGAAGATCTAAAGGACAGACAGAGAAATCTAAAGGTGTATGACCACTATAACCAATGCCACTCCTGGTGATCCAGCTAAAGCAGCCCATACATGGGTCAGATTTTCAATCAATCAACTTAAAACGATCAATTTTCAAGTCGAGTCCAAAAACCAGTCCGATCAAAAAACTACTGAATTTTCACTCAATTTTGATCGGATTAAGTCGATTTAACCAGGTGGGCAAAACTCAATTCTCAATCAATCGACTAAAAAAATGATCGTTTTAAGTCGATTGATTGAAAATCTGACCCGTGTAT
This sequence comes from Ptychadena robeensis, assembly GCA_036250615.1. Classification (NCBI taxonomy): domain Eukaryota; kingdom Metazoa; phylum Chordata; class Amphibia; order Anura; family Ptychadenidae; genus Ptychadena; species Ptychadena robeensis. Next base: position 47,243,236 of record CM070039.1, read on the forward strand.
GGGCTGCTTAAGAAGGATCTTAACCATCTTAATGCAAAATGGATAAGTACTCTTGTCTGAGCTTGCTAACTTCACAATGGAGACAAAGATAACAGGCGCTACCTGATTAAGAATCCAAGATCCATCAAATCCCAATTGGCAGTATGACATTTGGAAGCTTGTAACCTTTCAGCTGGTTCACACAATATTGTAATCTCTCCATCATCAAAAACATCCCTTCCAACATATCGCATGTGCAGATGTTATTATTTTTTACACCTTCTTTGTCATTAGAAATGGGGATTTAAAAATTTTATGGGCTGAAAGTTTTTTGTGGGTTTTAAAATATACGCTTAGTTTATAATAATCTCTGTAATTACAGATGTGAATTGCCCCCAAAATATAGATGGTGGTAAAATGTGGGAAAGGTAACAGTGCCATGTTTTTACATATGGAGTAGACTTGTATAAATACACAACATGTCTGTCAGACCTGTTCTGTCTGGATATCTCTATGTATGACCTTAATTCTTGCTTAGGACCGGGGGGGGGGGGGGGGGGGGGGGGGTTGCCCCTGGGGCCCTATGCATAAGCATATTCAGCATAGCAGGAGAAACAGCCCTCCCTAGAGACATACCTAGCCAGTCCAAATACAGTAGTTCAGCCCAACTGATCTTCTTGTTACCTAATCCTAAAATAATCAATTCCCTATCTTCCCTAAACATTCTGTATGTTATTTTGATTGGAGTTTCACTAGCCCTCAGGCTGTTCAGCTCACTTTTCTATAAGTTGTGTTTGTATGACTACATTGCCCTGCTGATAGTGCTTGCTATGATAAACCGAATGGCAGTGTCACTCCATTGGTGGAGAGAGGGGAGACACCATGACATAAAAGGGCAGATAATGTCATAAAATTTGCTGCTCCTGGTGACTATACTATGGCTCTTTCACACTACTTGCACTGTGGATAACACAACCGACTTGCCCTCAGTGTAGCATAAACACTGATATACTTTGTGTTGTGCTGTACAGTGCTTTATACATTGCATCCTACAGTTTTGCTGCACTGACATTTGCGGTAACAATTCATTTGTATTGCAAGAGCAAACTCCAGCGCATCCATAAACACATACAGTGTGAACTAGCCGACATTCATTGCATAATTGTGTGCATTTCCGGCAGTACAACACAGCGCATGTAGTGTGAAAGAGCCTTAACTGTGAATTCACCCAGGTCAACAACTTGCTACTCTTACCCACTGTGTCAATGTATAAACATAACATGTCTACCCTGTGCTTAGAGCCACTGCTTAAAATACACAAATAATCGACTGAGTACCAATCCTGTTATCAAACTCCTATGCTCCTTACTACACAGTGATAATAAAAACAAGCAGGTTCATCACCCTTTCCAGGTTCTTGTTCAGTCGGCTTTATGTTGTATTTCTCTGCAGCAACCAAGCCTCAGTGTGGAGAGCAGTAGCCAAGCCTCCATCTGGAGTAAAGGATCCAAGCCTCAGTCTGGAGAGAAGAATCCAAGCCTCAGTCTGGAGAGAAGAATCCAAGCCTCAGTCTGGAGAGAAGAATCCAAGCCTCAGTCTGGAGTGAAGGGTCCAAGCCTCAGTCTGGTGAGCAGACTCCAAACTGCAGTCTGGATAAAAGCATGCCCTGTTCTTATCACAGATGCAAACTCATATGTAGAGATGGTCACAAAATTACCACAAGCTGACTTTGTGAGTTAATTGCAAAGCCCCTGAACATGGTATCATCACCACAATTGCTGGAGATGTAGAGAGAGATTGTGGAAACTTTAACCTCCTGGGCATTGTGAACGTGGTGTGCTTTTTTAAAAAGTTTACCACAGGCGATCGCAGTGGATCACAATAAAATTCACAGCAATTTCCTTCCCTCTAGGAGAAATGCACTAAAAAAGCGACACCACCCCTATAATATGGAGGTCAATAGTGCCCTTCTGGCATCATATCTGACATCATTGGGATGGACCCAGAAGCATAGGCGGTTACACCACATTGCTGTCAACCTTGGGGGAAAAAAAGGGGGGACATACAGGAAGTAGCTGGTTCTTCCGCGTTCCACGTACCGGAAATGACGTCACTTGCCGAGTCTGGCTTACTTCTCAGCTGATCTAGCAAGGGGAGGGCGTTACTCTCCCTGCTGATGTCCCACCCCACTTGTGATGATAATGTGAGGGGTGGGACATTAGCAGGGAGAATTACGCCCTCTCCCTGCTAAATTAGTGTGATTTCGAAAATCCAGGTTTTCTTAAAATCTGGATTTGGCCGGGAAAGCCACATAAAAAACGTGACTTCCCTGGCCAAAATGGTTGACAGGTCTGGTACACCGATATGCAGAATTACAAATGTTACCCACAGTGGTCTCCAGCTGCCGCAGCCACTCTGTGTATGGGACTATGTTGATCCGAGATGCTTTTGTGTTGAAGAGTTCTTATTATTATTTGTAGTTTTGCTCAGAGAACTGTTGTATATTTTCTATTTCTTACCATTCTGATGCAGGTAATCTTGACAATTACTATTTACTTTTTTCTAGCTTTGGAGGACATATTAAAGGATTAAACCTCTTGTTTGGGGCTGTCTGCAGTGTCAGTATTCATGTTATATACAGGTAGTGTTTGTCCTCTGCTCTGTGTGTCTTTGCTGATCAGCCTGTAAGATATTTTTTTCCTTGAAACTTTCCTAAAAACCATGGGTGAGTCTAATGGTCTACTGGGCAAACAAAATATGGTATTGTGTGTCCCCGCTAAATTAAGACCTAGCTGCATTTTCCTCTGTGGTTCTAAAATAAGACCTGCTGTATTTAGCAAGGATACAACAGGAGGTGTCCTGTCACGTCTTCTAAACCCCATGCGCACCTGCACACTCTGTGTGCCCGAAAAAAAAAAGTTCGGAAGTCGGAGCTGAGCAACTGATCGGAGTAGATTAAAAAGTGACATCTTGTGGCCATATTATATATTACATCAAACTAATTTTATGTGAAACACACTGTACTGATTTAGTAAAGAAATTTAGTCCTTTATGTATGAAGTAAAATTACTTATTATTACTAAGTAATAATAAGACTTACCCAAACATTAGTTCATTTTTGTGGCTCCTTTTAATAATTATAAGAATATAATAGAAGTGTTTTATACAGTGACGGTTTTAGGCATGGGCAATATGGGTGGTCTCATCTCATTAGCACACCACTCCTACGTCTCCAGCAGTGACCCTCAAAGATGCAAGAGCAACACGAATAAAATGTGGTTATTGATTTAAGCAGAGGGCTGCTTTTGGTGCAGATCAACAGGAAGTCACCACAAACTTCTCTAAAAGCTGACAGGAGTTATTATCCAATTGCACTATGGGTAATGGGTTATTGTGCTCTGTGTCACAATCCAATACTAAGGGCTTGTCCGCACTGGTGAATCTGGCCAAGGCTGAATATATGTCAAAGCAGTCACTAGCGCTGCCCGTGTCTCAAATTGCAGCGCGGCCAGCTTCGCCAGTGAAGACAAGCCCTTAGACTTTCTATTACTTAACCCCCTGCCCTTCCTGAGGGTCCTAGCTACTCCAGTTCTGACCTGTCAGAACAGCAGTGGACGAGCTGGGTTCGTCAGGCAGACATCTGAGCCCCAGGAGTGCAAACTCACTGATCCGTGTGGCTCTGAGGCAGCTGCAGAACAATCACTCCCCCCCCCATGCTCTCCTATGTAACCTGGCACTTCTGCAGCGCCATCTAGTGGTCACAGTGCTAATTTACCTGATAAAGTGAATAAATGAAATCTTCATTATCTGATATTGCGAGTTATTCACCAAGCATCTGAACCTGTTATTATATTCAGGATGTCTACCAGACTCCTGTATGGACAAGTCTATGGTGCGCTTTTGATACAGAAATCTGTACCTCAGCAGTGCGCTAGGGAGGTTAAATAAATTAATAAAATTAATGAGGATAGAGAATAATGTTGATGGTAGACAGATTAGGACGTTCTTGGAAGCTGCTTATGAGGCTCACTGACTGAACAAACGCTTGTGTCTATCAATAGCAATGCAGAGGGCAGAGATAGGCCGCGCCACAATTTTCTTCACAATTAAAAATTCACGTGACTCATTGAAGTAACATCACGATGCCCTAGAACCGACTGTACTCCACATAGAGGCTTGGTTCTTACAAACTACATCGAGGCTTGAATAATACTTTCCGCCCCCACCCCGATCGAGGCTTGGCTCTTTCCTCCAGAACAAGGCCTGCCTTCACACTCCTGATCCTCAAGGAAGCCGAGCTCCTGCTCTCTCTAGAACGAGGCTTGGGATTTCTCCTCCAGATCGAGGCTTGGTTGTGTCTCTCCCGATCGAGGCTGGGTAGCTGCGGATGGGCAGACCACCGAGCAGGCTGAGCGTGTGCCTGTGAAGGGTGATGAAGCTGCCGGGGTTCGCCCCTATGTCTGGGTTACACTGAGGAAGCTGACAGTAGTAGAGGTACAGTCATGATTAGGTCTGTAGTGTCTGGTGTAATACCTGCCCTCTGTAGAATGATCCTGGGTTTAGGACTCAGGTAGGTGGCATGCATGGCTCATGCGCGGACTAGAATTGCTGGACATACACCGGTGACATCTTTATATCTTGGGTGTCTCCTGAGCTCTGATTGTATTGTGACAACATGGTTTCCTGTTTCTGATCCTGAGAGGTATACCAGGGAATAGATGTGCCCTGATTGGTTCTTTATTACAAGAACCAATCGACATAAAAGAAGTCTACATCAGTGACATGATATATATATTTATATAGCATCATGTGTTACTTGCTCTGGCGAAGTATTCTGGAGGAGAGATCTACTTACAATAAGGATCCTGCAAAGATCTCGATAATCATTCTTATAAATGTAATGTACTCGCTGATCCAGGAGTCATTCAGAACTAACCTGTACCTACACCTTATCTGCCCTAACAGTTACCCCACACCCCCTGGTGTAAGGCAGTACCCCTGGTGTTCTATGTTACTCCCCTGACATTGTTTGATTGATGGGTACGTAGAGACATGGTACATAAATAATATGGGCTCCCTTTGGACTCTGTGTGGTTATTACGTTAAAGATGCAAACGTGCCGCTATGAACAGATCTGATTGACATTGATAACTCATGTGTATTACATGACATAAGAGAGAAGAAACGCTGTCATTTACAATAGTTGTATGAATATGGTCTGTGACAGCCCATGGCTAAGATCTTCCATGGCAGAGCTGCAGACAGCATCTCCACCATCATTGTATGCCATGTGGCCTGTTCTGATCCATCCTCTGACCTCTACATCATCACTAGACACACTGCCCCACCTATGTCATGGTACTGTCACTGTATATCTGTCCTCTGCGTATATATTCCTGACATATGATATACATCTGTCCCTGGAAAAGGCAGGTCCACTGCAGGGTGTGAAATCTGAGTCTCTATAGTCAGAATAACATATAGGCATTGCTGTAGCATTGTAATGGGTTTGTTTCCACTATATGTCGGGACCCCCTGCCAAGCAATACTAAGCGGAAGGGTTCCCGGTGTATATTGGAAACAAACCCTAAGTCTTCAAAAGCAGAAAATGACCAAATTTTATGAACCTCAAAATGTATCCCTTGTCTAGAATGCCCTGACACCCAATCTGTGAACTTTGAGTCTAAAATTCTAAAGTACTGCAATAATGTATACTTCAGTAGGGGGAGTGGTAATGAATATACAACCCGCTACCCCTGATTTAGCACAGTAAAATATGAAGTCTTGATGTCACCCTTGGACAGAAGCTGTTCTTTACATGTATTGCAGTTTTCAGTGTTTTATTGTCAGATCTCCTTTACTTGTTGGCCTGACCACTATATAGAGGGTGTGCTCCTGCTGTACATCCTACATTCCCCTTTGTGTCTTGTTGGCCAAATGGCAGTTTTGCTGTATTTATTTTTCAATATTTTGTTGTGTAGTGCAAACCTTTTTCCAGTTTTTTCTTTTGATTTTTATTAAGATTTTGGCATGTACAAACAGTTATAGTAAATAACAACAGTATGATGTACAAAACAACTAGGGTATACTTTACTTTCCTGATGTCCACAAACATTGTTTATTACAAAGCAAACCGATGATGACGGAAGTCTGATATGTGAGCTGCAGCTCATTGTTGTTCAGGGTTATAATTAACAGGAACATTTCAGTTCATGTTGACTTGTTATAGGTATCGTAGGGTAATTGTTTAAACTGGTATACCTATTATCTGTACTTGACTGTTGTACATTGTAAGAAGTAGTGTATTCTGGAAAATGTGGACCTATGAACTGAGCCATGAATAGACAATACCATGTTTAAATATATTCTATATATTGTGCCCTTTACATACATCAAGGTAACTCTATTCACTTCTGTGCTATGGGGGCTTTACTTTCTCAAGCATGAAAGTGACTTACACAGTTGAAGTGTGTGTATATATTTATTTGTACTGTCTTACTAATGAAATAATTGTAATTCACCAATTAATTGTATTACAATTGTCAGGAAGAGGATGGATGTAATTTGCCTGCTGGAACCCAGGGTGTATGGGTATCACCGCATGCTGGAGCCAAGGATGTAAGGGTGTCGCCTGACTATTCAAGCCCAGCAAGTATGGGTGTCACTTGGCTCCTGTAGCCCAGGATGTATAGGTGTCACCTACCTGCTTTAGCCCAGGATGTGTAGGAATCGCCTGCATTATGCAGCCCAGGATGTGTAGGTATCACCTGCATGCTGGAGCTTTGGATTTGTGGGTGTCACCTGCATGCTGGAGCCCAGGATGCGTGGCTGTCACCTGCATTCTGAAGACCAAGATGTGTGTCACCTGCCTGCCTATACAGCATTGCAGAGATGTGTAGCTTGTAGTGTTAAACTTTTTGGTCACCCTGTATCCGGATTATCAGATGCGGAGGATCCTTGCTCCTGTCTAAACTACAAATGTGATAACTCTGGCCTTTCATAGGATGGCTTCTCCTTCTCGTCGCAGCTGATGGCAGAGGTGGGGAAATGAAGGAATATTGGCTTTAGTGATAGATAATAGGGGTAGTAATCCTATTTGTTTGATCACCATGGGCATATTTAGAGCATGGATCAGTGTAATTATTAGTAATATATTATATAGGAGACCATTTGGAAGTGGGTTGGTGGAATGGCCTGAAGTGCTGGGACTTTACCAGGCCATAATTTTATTTTGATGTCAGAGTCCGACTTTTGGCTACCACCTTATGCATTTTCAGCATATCCAGTTTAATAATCTTTAAGCTTCAGCAACAAGCCTCTTATGAGACTAAAGTAATTAAATTGACTTGAAAGGGGATAATCCTGCACAGTACTTGCTAAGCCAAAGTCGGCACTGAAAGGAGACCAGCGTGCCGCTGACAAAGGCCTCCTGGAAGCCCTGGTTGGTACACTTGGCAGCAAGAGTCATTTGGGAAATAAGATGTCACTGTTAGATCTTGAATCATGTTTATTGTCACGCATTCATGTCTAATGCTGCCCTGCACATATCTTCAGCCAGCAGGATGTCCTAGTTGTCACAGGAACCGCCACCGCTGCCTAATTCTAGCTGGCACATGGCGAGCTGCAGTGTGCGGGAAGTGTGGAGAGGTATAATGCATGCACATTGCTTCTCATTCCAGAGACGGCTAGCCGTAGTTCCTCTCGTTATAATCTTGAATATATAGGCGAAAAAAAGCCAAAGACCTCTATCAAGTATTTCCTTTTTATATATATATATATATATATATATATATATATATATAAGGACATACTAATCATCTTTACATGAGTTTTTCCTTTTACAAATCTGTGTTTTTTTCCGTCTATATATTCAAGATAATATCGAGAGGATAAATATATATATATATAAGGCTCATTTATTTGTTATTCTCTCTGCTGTCAATGCATGTGAAACATAAAAATCTAAGGAGTGTGGATCATTCCTATTGTTTCCAGATCTGTCTACTCTGACATAGAACATTGGGGCTGATCATCAAAGTTCACATCAGACTTGTAGAGATTTCAATATTAAGTGTTTAATAGGATAGTTTGGCCAATCGACAGCTGTGAGCAGATTTTAAGGGAAAATCTAAGCGTGTATGGGGGCTTTATATTTAAAATATGAAATATTATGGATGAATATTTTGTATATTTTATTTGAAGTCGGCAGATGGCTGGAAGGATAATTTCTTCTTTTCTGAAAAAAAGCCTGCTTACACAACGTGGTATCTGAAGCTCAGATTATTTGCAGAGCCAAGTTAAAGCTGGCCATATACAGGACGATTCCCACTCCGAGAAAATGTTGAGAGTCCCCATCCAAAGTATTGGCCAGGGAGTTCCGTCAACATGTTGTAATCAATCGCACAGGAATCGCCCTGTGTATGGCCAGTTTAATTTAAGAGACCTGATAAAGAAATTTATGCTAATGTGTTGCTCCTGCAGGTTGTGAATCAACCTAACTGCGCCCATTCTTTCCATATGACACTTTACCTCTGTTTGGCATCACCAAACGGATGGTGATCTCCACAGATGCATTGTAGCCCCCATAGCCTATTGTTTTTCTGCTCTGTTTTTTTGTGTGTTTGGCCAATAAGATTAAAGCGGGCGCATTAAAACTAAAAGGCACCCATGCATGACATGTCAATGAAGGACATTAAACATAAAGTCTTATTCACATGGTCCGCAAACTATGCTTTTCCATTGATTTGAGACCCTAAAACTGCAGCTGCCCTTTCAACATATTGCGCTCTCTGGAAGATTTTCAGCATCCATCCCACATGAAATAGCTGTACAAACAACTTCACTGTATCATGTATACACTACTGTAAATGTTACATTTTTTAGATTGCCAAAATTCTTTCAGTTTTTATTGTTAAATGTATGCACTTTATGTCACTTGGATAACCTCAGGGAAACATGAATAACTATGAAAGGTTGCAGTAAGGGGTGTGACATGGGGAATATAAATTACCATATATAAGCCGACCAGAGTATAAGCAGAGGTACCTAATTTTATCAAAAAACTGGAAAAACTTATTGATTTGAGTATAAGCTGATAGTGGGAAATGC
>CM070039.1:47267834-47297518 GCA_036250615.1 Ptychadena robeensis
CAAGGAATGAAGAGGAACGGAGGGCCACCCCTAAGGGCCGCTGGAGATTCTTAGGTCAAGTAGGTCAGTATGTAGATAAAACTGATAGTACCAAATGTAAAATAAGTGTTCCAGCTATGTGAGTAAATAGGTAATGAGGTGGCTCTCCTCGTACTCCCGAGTGCCCAGCAGGCTGTATACGGATGAACTCCTCTCCTAATGTGACCATGCACATCATGCTTCTTTATTAGACAGCTGTTTTATACAGTATTCTTCTTAATAGTGCTTTATTCTTTTTGTTCCAGTTCTCGGTTCAGAACGGATAGATCAGATGACTCGAAGTTACAATGACACAGATATGTTAACTCACTTACTGGCTGAGGTAAGACTATCTACTCTAATTTTTTTATTTAATTGCTAATGGGAGCAATATGAAATCTAATTCTGAATATGTCATTGTGTAACAATTGGGGAGAGTTTAGCATGGTGTAAAATGTTAAGATCATTCTAATCATATATAATTTGGAGAGTCATCATTGTATTACAGAACCTGCCATTGCTGACTTGTGTTTTATGGTTCAAATTCTGAAATTGTCCTCTAAATTCAGTAACAGAGATGTACATAGTTACTAATGAGTAACTGACCCAGAACAGTTGCATCTCCTGTAATGGTATTCTTTTAAATACCCTTTTTAAAGCACTTGCAAACGTTGGTTTAATCTAGTCATATATCAGTGTTTTCTTGGATTATATGCAGCAAATTTGCATGCAGACCTGAAGATGAACGGAGTGAGTTTCTTCTGTTTTAATTATTTCTGTTTATAGTCTATCTGTAGACCACAGCTCAAAACAATTTCTTGTAATGACCATACTAGTATGTGTTTTTTTATCATCATATTAATGTTATTTAATCTCTGTATAAAGTAGCTACTGTGTGTACATATCAAAGCAGACATATCGGAGATTAAAGGCTGCAATTGCTGCATAATTATGAAGAATTCTATATATCTATATCTTTTTTGTTCAGGCTGTGGTCCCACTACACTGTGTGTCCTAGAGAGGAGTTGCTGAATTTTCCTTTTTAGGTTGTCACAGGGTCCCGAACTTGGGAATGGAAGGGTAGAAACTGGGTGGGCCTTCCCATTCAACCATGGCACATACCAGGACAGGAGGTCTGACATTAATAAATTAATAAATGGAGTATAGTTTGAAACCCCAAACTAGGGGATATCCTAAAGGGGGGGGGGGGGTTAGTCTTGACTCTGAAACCCCAGTGGCCTTTGTGGACTTGGATTAGTTAGTAAGCTATTCATTTTATTTGCTTGGTAACAGCTCTTCTGTATATTTTGTGTAAGTGTAACTTTTTTGGTTAACATTCTGGGCGGTTTGCCCGAACTCAGGTTGAGCGCAGTTTGACCGCTGGCGCCATAGACCGGCGGTGTGTAGAAGGCTGGGCGGAGAGCCGGCAAGCACGCGGAGTACAGTGTACTCTGCCACGATTGCGGGTAAAACGGCTTTTAAAGGGTCCTTAAAAGCTTGTAACGCGCGGAGGGTTAACTATAAATGCATTCTATAAGGCATTTGTTTTACTTTCTGTTGGGTTAGGAAAGGGCAGATTTATATTTTCAATGCACGTTACTATTGGAAAATGCAATAGCAATCAAATGGTAAAATTCAGCCCAGCCACCTGAAGATGATCAGTGACCTAAAACACTAACTAATACACCTTACAATCTTTCCATACAATTTCTGTACAATAAACTTTTGTTCTACCAAAACTATGTAATATGAGGACCTTTCTAAACCTTCCAATCACTATGTATTCCCTTTAGGGAGGCCACTTTACTACACAGTTGTTGGTAGATCTAATGGAAATTGCATGGATCGATCTTAAGGTGTATGGGGGGCTTAAGATTAGGCATTCATTATTTGATAATACCCAAGTGTGAAAACAGTAACTTTTTTCTTACAGAGGGACAGGGATCTGGAATTAGCTGCTCGAATTGGCCAGGCTCTACTGAAAAGGAACCATATACTGACTGAGCAAAATGAATCTTTGGAAGAGCAGCTGACCCAAGCACTGGATCATGTAAGTATTTCTTCTATCTATATAACCTGGGGCAAAACTATAGTTTGGAAAATAAAAAGGAACCAATTACCATGCTTTGTATATCTTTTTTGTAGTGCAAAAAGGATGGGAAGTGTGATGTTGCAACCCTGGCATAAATATAAATTTTCTGACTTTCACCTCCCAGATCTCGAACACCCTTAGAAGTCTCACGCCCTAACTGCAACCAGAATTAATATTTCAATGTGGTTATTCAATAGACTGAGTAAACAATAAAAACTGGAACAATAAATTATTGTATTCTAAAAAAGGGTAACCAGTAGTGTGTGTGTGTGTGTGTATATATATATATATATATATTATATATTCCTTTCAATTGAAACACCCCTGCAATATCATATCACAAGATGCCTTCATTGCATTCATCTCTGTATATCACAGCTCCGGCTTTCTCCTTAAAGCAGACCTCCCACCTCCAATTCTGCTTTCTTTTATCGACACCACAGGTGCCAAAAATAGGGCAGATCGGAGGTCAAATGTAAAAAAAAAAATACTTATCCGTTAAATCCTTAAAAATTCCATGATGCTCCACCTCCCCTGTGATGTCGCACCACGGCGGCCCCAAGAGAACACGGGAAATTAGATGTCACTTCTGACATCTCCTTACCCATGCGCCCGCATCGTCTCAATCGGGTGACGCAGAGTGTTTCCAGATAGGTGAATGGAGTGTGACCGGAAGAGTGGCTTTCCTCTATCTTGAAGCCTAGAGGGCCGGACACTCAAGGCATGCGTGTGTGGGAGCCAGCAGACAGGAAAGGTAAGCATTAATTTTTTTTTTTTATTTTTTTTTGTTATAAGGGGTTGAGTAATGCTTTTTTTTTAGGCGCTTAAATCCACTTTAAGTTTTATGACAGCTGGAAAACATTTTTCTGCTTTAGGGGCCAGACTTTTTAAGCCTTGGAGGGCCATATATGAGCACCCATGATATAACACATGCTCAGAGATCAGGGTTTGATTGCATGTAAAAAAACAGAGAAATAAAATTGGATCAAGTCTACCTGTGTTCAATCGCAGAGGACCATATACTACCTAGTTGTTGATAGATCTAACAGAAAGATCTTAAAGGTGTATGGCCAGCTTTAGAAAGGGAGTCACAGAGAGTCTTGATCAGTTGCAAATAGGAACTTTGTTCCTCTCTGCTTGAATTTTACCATCATAAACATATCAAATCGCTGGCAAGTAAAGTTTTAAAATCTGAATCTGCTTTCTTCATAAGAATCCTGACCCCAAGATATTATTTTGTTTGTTACTGAAGTATGACTCTGCCATTCTGTACATTCCATCGCTGCCCTTTTTTATTCCATTGTTATCATGCTTTATTGACCAGATTTTATAACTTCATGATAAGCATTATCATAATTCTTATCACATACAGTACAAGACAACATATAGTTTGACCTTCTTTACATGTTATGTATCTTTATATAACCCTTTCATGTCTTCAGTTGTACAATTAATGTGCTGGCATTAAGCAAACATAATGAATAATGAACCGAATACTAGAAAAACAAGTGATATGTCTTATGTCCAGTGGTGGAGACCACCTAAACACCCCACCCTGCCTGAAGCTTGGTCACTGCTCTCACCACGGGACAGATCAGTAGCCCCAAGTGTAGCTTGGACTGAGTTTGCTCTGTTTAACAACCTTACCCTGAGCTATACTCAGGGGGACCACTAGGGAGATTAAAAAGCAGCTTTAATATTCTATTGTTGTTTTACTGCTATTTTTGCTTTCTGTGCTTTATTTTTCCCTCAATGTAATAAATCAACCTTTTTACAGGTAAATCAACTCCAACATGAGTTAGCCAAGAAAGATGACTTGCTTAGGGTAGTGTCGATTGCCTCAGAAGAGAGTGAGACTGATTCCAGCTGTTCTACCCCTTTGAGGTCCAATGACTCCTTCACCCTCACACATGGCCTGCTACAGCTTGATAACTTGCATGGGAAACTTCGAGAACTGGAAGAGGAGAATCTTTCTTTGCGCTCCCAGGTAATCGGATATCTGTTAAATAAAATATCGGCTATGAGTACTCCAGTAACTTTTAAACCATATATGTTGTGTAAATAGTGATGCATGTGTGACATTTTAGTATTGGGGGTATCTTCTGAGTATTAAAATGATCTAGAATCCAAATGACTATGCTCTTCTATTCTAATATATATTTTCATTTGGAGGAAATTGTGAAAAGAAATGACAAAAACACATCCATTGACTAATTGCAACTAAAAAGCAAAGTTGAATCTGCTTTTCCAGTGGTCCACATTGTAAGGGCAGTTTGGGGTCCAATGAAATCTCAGAAAGTTATCTTTAAGTATACACATGAACATGCATATTACTGTAGGGAAGCCAAGTCTATTCACTTGTTCCAGATGCATCTTGTTGAAATGACAGTTGATTGTTTTGGAATTATTTAGCAGATGTGTGCCAATTGCGCCAACTGCCCATACACTTTTGATTGCTGATGACCCAACTGTAATTAGATTAAGGACTGAGGATCTCTAGTCTGTGGAAGCTTTTACTCAATGCATCTCAATAAAAAGGACTTCATTTTTAGTTGACTGAAAAGTGAAAGGAACTTTTGGTAAACCCCACATACACAGGGTTTTGTCAAGCAAGATACTAATAGTATCAGCCACATATTAATTACACAGTAGGCAGACTCTTAGTTAGTAATTAATTTCCAAAGGTTTGTGTGTCTATAACTGTCCACCCATAGATAGTCACCTATACTGTTTTGTTCTCTGTTAAATGTGACAGATTTACCAGACATTTTATCCATGTGGTAGGTACTAGCTTATTGCATATATGTTGAAGGAGATTTTTTTTAGGAATCACATTTTCTTTAAAAAATTTATTAAATGCCATTCCAGGCGTTCAAAAAAAAAAAAAAAAATTCAACTCAATTTTAGTCAAGACTGACAGCCTGTCAGACATGGCCATTGCATGCATTTCTGCTGTAGATGACTATATATAACCGTTTTACTGAACTTAGTAGACGGCTATTTGCAATACCAACTAATATTTTTACTATGACTCCTTATATTCCTAATAAATCTTTTTTTATTTATGTCATGTTTTTGCTTATCACTAGAAATTACATATTTAGCAGATAGTGACAATGCTTATCCAATAAAAGGTGCACAATGAAAGGTGCATGTGTACAAGGTACATGGTTAAGGTGGAGCAGCATTTTTTTTCTTTACGTGCAATGTCAAGCAGATTTTATAATAGAAGTCTAAACACTATTCTTATTGGGACAGATTAGGTGCAGAGAAACTAGACTAAACCAAACAAAGGAACAAGTAACTTTCACATGTCATGTTTAGTTTATGGGAGCAGTGTGTGCAGAATGAAGTGCATACAGCCATGGGAACTGTCTGATTTGCGTTGAATTTTATAGGTGTTTTTACTCTAACGTACTAGGCTTGGGGTATATGTCCAACATTGTCTTAAGGTTGAACTCTGTGTTAACATTAATGGAAAAGAAGATATCCAGATCCAGCATATTCCCATTGTCTTCCTGTGCTCTGGGTGAAGGGTGGGTCATCACCAGCTCAAGACCACTAAGCAGAGTATGTATTCTATCCCTGTAGACCCAAACAAGTAAGAGTTGGGGCACTTACTGCAGAGATAGTGTTTAACTCATGAGGGTTACATGTGGCCCTTTTCACTATGTATTTTGTGGCCCTTCTGGCCACTGCAGCCCATTGTTTGTTTTTCCTTTTAGATGTTTATACAAACAACAACAAAGTTATTTCTGTTCCTTTTTTCTTTCTCACTTTCTCCTTTTTTATTTCAGTGCTTTTCATTCCTTTTCTCTCTGTATTTCTCTGTTCTTCTCTCATTTTGTATGATGGGGTAATGGATAGAAGGCTGCGAGGGACCAGTTTGACAGAGGTGGAACCTGCAGAGGAGCGAAGGGTCAGGTAAGTAAAATTGTTTTAGGTCTGCAATATGAATGAGCGCTTGGCTCTGGATATGAAGGGCTAGCACCACCGCAAGCTACAATTTTATCATTTGGCTTGGAGTTAAAATTTATTTCCAAATTTACAAAATGAAACTGACATTTATAAAATGTTGGTTGAGGTTCTGGCATTCTCTTACCAAGTCTAAAAAAGTCTACTTGATGTTAAAAGATCAAGCCCTCCATTACTGTCCCCATTGGACAGAGAGAAAGGGGATCTTTCTAGTGTAGCTTTTAATGGCATTTAAATCTTACAGTTGTCATATTATGGCTATGGATACATGAATTACTGAGCTATGACCTTGAGTCATATTTTGGCATCAGAATGGATGTATTAATGTTACATTTATTTAGAACCCCAGCTAGGTAGATAAAATATATTTGTTCAGGTAAAATCTTTGACAATTATTAACTTAATCATTTGGTGCAGCCCCCCTTGTTTTTCTGTTATTACCCCCAGTCTTTAACTTTAGCCATTACCATGTAAGTATGAAGGCAGCACATCTTAAATCATAAATCGGTGCATGTTAATAGACGCTCACATTTCTTATTCCTAAAAGCAGGAAAAGGGAAGGGGTAACGCGCACATAAAAAAGAACTCGCATTATACTTCAAGATCTGCTTTATGAGCTTTTTGATTGGCCGCTATTTTATCTTAAAGCAATTCCATTATCTAGACCAATAATATGATGGGCGTTAACTTAATTAGTGTACTTTTATTAAAAGATATGACAAATAGTTTGTCGTCATCTTGTCTACGTTCTTTTGATCTATTTGTTTTTTAATATAGGGGAATCTCAGTTTGTTAACCTGAATCTGAATTCAAAGTCCTTCCAAATGTCTGCAAATAAAATAAAGTTCAGCCAGACCTAGTTACATAACTGCTTTCTTCTCTGTAGTGTGATTTATCACTCCAGTTGTTTGATAACACACACTTCCACAGAATTATTCTTATGCTTCTATCCCTATCAATGCTTCTTTATTTTTTACTGTATATATAATGGTGCAAGCTAAGAATGGAACTCTAAATATTTTTTTATTAATGATTTTCTAGTGATTCCTTACCCAGGGATCAATGTGACAATGCTGTTGTCCTCTAGTTGGTACTCAGTAATAGTGTGTGTTGGTTTTTGTTTGTGGATATTGGTTTATTGCCAACTTATTGAAATGAATTGACCACCTTACAACTGTATAATGTGCAACATAACTCACATGTGTTGGAAACGACTGCCCAAGTCTTAATAAGAGATGTGAATGGGCTACCAATGCACCAAAACACATGGAACTATTTTTTCCTGATAGACCATAAATGGACTGAACCAATTTTTCATGTGTTGATGCTTCAAAGTGTATTTTTTGTTTTGCATGTGTGTTAAAGGTGTGCTGCTATTAACCCAATGCATTTCTCCAACACATTGTAGAGGCACTGCAGATAATAAGTGCATGCGGGCCTTAAAGCAACTTGCAAACCACATCAAATTTGTACTGTTTGTGCTTGTCTTTGTAAAAGCATCCTGTTTCTTTATCCACAGATCTGATTTTTCTGATTTTGAAGTTTAATGTAAAATTATTGAAACACCTTCTGATTCACATTTGAATTCACCCTTTTTCTGTTCTCTGCAGGCTACACATCTGAAGACAGAAACAATAAGTTTTGAAGAAAAAGAACAGCAACTGGTCATCGACTGTGTGAAGGAGATCCGTAAGTACTGAAAACAATAGGGTTTAAAGGCTTTACAATGAGAAAAGTGTTTACTTGCAGGAGAATTTCTTAGGGAAATATTTAGTTAATGGCAAGTTGTCATCGACAAGAGTAGAATTCTCCCAGAATTGGGAGTCTGCAATCAAGGTCTATGTCAAAGGTACTGGTAGTTTATTACTGCTTTGGTTTTTGTAATATAGACAATATGAGAATGTAACCTCAATGTTGCAGACCACAGGATTTTTCTTAATATAGTAGCTGGTACGCATATCTCATACATCCCTTCTTTTATTATTGCAACAGTGGTAATCTGACCACCACTACCATCCCCTCTGGTAAAGATTGTACTTCAGGGTGTTGCTTAATAACCAAAAATGTCCGGTGTAAAAAACTTTTTAGTGATCAATAAGCACCTTCAAGGCCTTGAGGAGTGAAGCTTAATTATTTTTTTTGTGATGGTATTTACAATGTATTTACAATGTATTTTGTCAGGTATTTACAACCTGACAATGGACTTTTCCATAGTTACATATTCGGTAAGCTAAACAAGCCCTTATTAAGCTCTGTACCTGCCAGGTCTATAGGCATTTCCCTGTTAGAGCTTAGAGGAGAGGAAAATTAAATTATTCTAGGAGGCCTTTCTCCGCAGCTCAGCTCACTTTTTGCAAACCAGGAACAATAGTTGAATGGAAATCTTTAAGCATTAAACTGTCTGTAATTCCAGGTGAATCAACTGCGCAAATCGGTAATCTCACTGAGGAGCTTTCCTCAAAGTCAGAGGAGATCATACAATACCAGGAGCAGATCTCGACCATGCTGTCACAGATGGTTGATTTTCAGCACAAACTAAAAGAGGTAAATATGTAGTCCTCTATCACGTTATTACTTAATTAAAGGTGTGCATGCATAGATAGATTTTTTCATTTGATCAACTTAAAAAAACCATAGTTTGAAAATGGATTCCTTTTTATGGTCTAAATCAAACATAAAATGGAGAGAGCAGTGATCCAACATGTTGGTAAATTTCAGTCAATTGTTCAGGTATCTGGCGGATTTTCAAGATATTTAGATCAGTCTGTATCCTATGGTGGTAGTATGGCACGTGCACACAAGGCTAATGAAAGTTTTGAATCTAATATATTATTTGGTGGGGAAAAACTATTCAAATGTATTAGGATCGACCTTACTATGATACTTTAATTGTATTTTAACCCATTATCTCCCAAACTAAGGGTCCCCATACACCAGATTTCCTTTTGCTTTACCAGAACCATGTTATATGAGGGACTTTCTAAACAATCAAGTCTTACCTGTGCAGAGGACCCGGCACTACATAGTTGTTGGTAGATCTGAAGGATATCTGACAGAGAGATCTAAAGGCCAGCTTAATATGGTGTAATATAAATACATATATACATAGAACATGTATAACAATGGAAGATAATGGGTAAAGTTAATCAAGTGAAAAATCTTATGCCCAACTTAAGTCACCCTAGCAGGGAATGTCAGAAACTGATGTTTGATGTTGAGTATTTAAATTTTTTTTTTCTGTATCACTACACTGTATAGCAAAAGGTGAAATCAGCATAAAATGTCCCACAAATCATCCTCCTTGTGGGTGAACATGTAGGTTAAAAGCATGATTCACCATAAATCTATATAATATAACACATCTGATTTACTCAATAGAGTGCAATTGAGAAGGAGGAGCTGAGAATTCACTTACAAGCATCCAAGGAAGCACAGAGGCAGTTAACTGCTGAAGTAAGTTATTGTTTCTCCTTTTCGAAAGGTTTTTTTCTTAAGGCATACATCCTGTACAAGCACTACTTGGGCACAGAGCCGTTCTACTGACTTTACCATGTTTGTTGTAAAACTGTTGTGGTTATGAACAGTCCTTTTAGGTGACAGTTGTTGAGCATGTGTATAAAACTGTAATTCAAGCAGAAACTTTGCACAACATTTTTTCTATGTACTGCCTAACCTACTGCTAAGTAGCCTTACCTTTTAAAGAGCCAATCCTTTTAAAGAGATATGATTGCTTAAGAAATAAAAAATTTTAAGAAGATTTATGTTTAAATTAACAATATGTCAGAGCTAGAGCTGCTGCTAGAATTTTCAGCATCCTGTTCTTCAGGACAATGTTGTTGCCTATGTCTGCTCTGTAAAGGGGCACACAACTGATTGCTTCCCAAAAGCCACAATGAGAAACAAGATACAGGCATCTGAACATGACATTATTGTAAATTGTTATATACCTGCTGAGATCTGTGTAAGCTTCAATATACAAATGGCTTCCTCTGCTAATTCCAACAACCAATGAGCACCCAAAAGCATAGGTGTCAAACTTGGCTCCAGTGGGGGGGGGGTCAGTTTTCCCCCAGGATGCAAAAAAGTTTGGCCTGCGGTAAATCTGCTAGAATTGCCTTTCCAGCAGACCCCTTCCCAGTGAACTCGCTGCCCTTCTGTCCTGAATTATGAGTCCTGGCTGCTCAGTGGTGCATTGCAGTGATGTCACGGTGGGTATCCAATGCCTGGAGTATGATGGGATCTGGTTTTCTCTACTAGACTCTACTAGAGTTAGAAGACAGAGGCATGGTGAATGCAGCTAATACAGGGGGTGCAGGGAAGGCAGATCTAGGGAGAGGTTTACCAGGATTTATCTGGGGTTGTACACACACAAAAATGGCCTGCAGTGTAATTCTATTTTTAAATTAATATCAAGGTTGGCCCACAACTTTATCTAAATATTTATTTTGACACCGTCTAATTTAGAGAGCTAATGGAAATAAAGGAGTCCTAACAACCATTGTCCCGCCAGTATAATGAATATACATTGTTAATGTGCAGAGCACCATCTAGAGGCTAGAGAAGAAATGCCACCATATTCCCCTCTTCCTCCTGCTACCAGAGATACCTCTGTCCATGCCTATGTGCTGGAAATAAGTAACCAATGTATTTTAAAAAAGGGTTTTAAAATTTGACGTGCAATGAGTGCTAGTGGTGCAAGTGGATATTGCCTCATTTCGTTTTTGAAGTTTTATGCACTGCAACAATAAATTATTTTGCTAAGATATTCAATGTGTAAGCCCTATCTGCAAATACCTGACCTGCAGGGATACTAATTAGGCCAAGAATATTAAATACATAACTTTTCATTCCAGCTCTATGAACTACAAGATCGCAATGCGGAATGTCAGGGGATTCTGCAAGAGACTCAAGATGAACTGAAAATGCTGCGATGCAAAGCCAGCCCTTCTGCCCTTCTTCGGAGGCCCCAGTCATGTAGCGTTTTTCCTGTGGTAAGATCATTCTGCTTGTCAACATTGTCTCTCAAGTGTTAAATAACAAGTTGTATGACCCTTTTGTGGCTGAAATTATTTATTTCTGCTCTAAAACTACTTTTACTAAAATGGTAAAAAAAAAAAACTATGACTTATGACATTTCCTCATTATTTCACACACCGTTATAGTAAAATTCTAGTTAAATATATTAAAAGTTCATGGTGTAGTACTGTCCAGTAGGGTGGTATGCATGAACATTGTAGACCCGGTTTCTGAACTGCATATGAGGGAGATTGCTCTTCAATTATTTTCACTGGGGCTTCAACAGTATTGCTGACAGGGGTTCTAGTTTCCCCCTACTACTATAAAAAAAAAAAAATACATTTAAAAAAATAATTTTGTCTGTGATCGTAATGAAGGTTTGCACCCTTCATGTATGAATTAAATGACCATGTTCTAAAGTGTATCTATATGTTTTCCTTAAGGATTCTTTAGCAGCAGAGATTGAAGGTACTATGCGGAGAGAACTTAGTATGGAGGAAGAGCCAAACTTTGGAGAAAGAAAGTAAGAAGTCTTTTGTTAAACCCTACTTCTATCAAACCATTATAGAACATGTGTGATGCCAATTAAGGGCTTGTTCCCGCATTTTTTTTTTTTTGTCATTACAATTAAATGCAGCCGGCCCCAGACCGCGTCCATAGAGAATCAATCACGTCCACACACGATTTTTGACTGCTTCCATTCATGTCTATGGGGGTGATTGGTTGCAGCCGTCCCCCGGCCTCTGGGCAAAAACACAGGAACCCGTCTGAGTGGGGACAAGCCAATAGACATGAATGGAGGTGGCCACCTGTGCAAGTGGGGACACGCCCTTCGAGAAAAATTTAAATATACTGCTGGGACTTCAAAAAGATACAAATGTTCAAAACAAATATACAGGAAGCAGTATTTTTTATTTATTTTTGGTAAAATTAGTTTTATGGAAATACAAGATACACTGAGGTTATATACGCATCAAACCTGTGCATAAATACATTAAGGAGTAAATAACTAAAAATATCACCATCAGGGAGATAACAAAGCAGAGATTATAAAAAACATTTGCACCTTATTGTTTCTACAGCCCATCTCTGTGATGGTGTTGTGTGGCTTAAGTCAAAAGCAGTAATAACCATAGGCAAACAGTAGGAAGAAGAAATATCACCGTAAATATTATACATGACTTGCCCCTTCTGAAATATGTAAGCGATCACTGGGACAACAGGGCTGACATGCTTCAAGCATTCAGAACCCAGATGCTCAATAGCATCTATATGGTTCCAAGTATTACTATGGAGTGAAAGTACCCTAGTAACCTCAAATAGTACCCATAACAAAGAAATGCATGTAATGAAAAAAAGAGAATGGGAAACACAAGAGTAGTGGGAAGTACACAGGAAAAAAAGGGGTGGGGAAGGAGGGAGGGAAAAGAAGGAAGAAGGGATAGAAGGATTACAAGAATTGATGCTTCTGTGGGGACACCTGAAAGTACAACTATGGTGTCCAGGTTTTGCCGAAAATTTCATGATGGCCTTCCTCTTCTACCAGTTGCTGTTCAGTGAATCTTATATGATCCAGTTCCTCCATTCATTCTGATATAGACAGGGGGTGAGGTTGACACTTTTATATTGGTTAGGTTGACATGTATATGATATTTTCTACTTAGACCTTGTCCTACATTTTCTTTATTACAAATAGACCGATACTATTAAAGAATAAGTGCACTTTATTTTAAAGAGCATACTTATGTCCTGCAGGCCCATAGCCCTCTGTGGAGCAATCTCTGCTCAATTAATACCTTGCAGCATAGCTCCATAGGAACGTATGGGTCGTTAATCAGCAAGGTCAGGACAGCTTAGTCTTGTGATGCTGTTGGAAAGGTGGGTTAGTAAAGGAAATAAATGTTTTAAAATTACACACTGCCTTTAAGTATTTTAATACACTATTTTGTACTAGGGGAAATATAAAATAAGTAACTGATCCTTTCTTCTTTTGCAAGCTCTATGAGCTGTGGGCAGTTAAGTATTATAATTCAGAGGTATAGACATATGGCTGTGAGATTCCAGTCTAGTAGAGTGAAAGCCTACAATATTTTTGCCCCATTTAATCCTGTTGGAATGGGTTTGGTTAACAATTCACACTGAAAATCTTTCTTGGTAGAAGACAGCCGAAACGGGTGTTTGATACAGTGAAAGTGGCGAATGAACTACGCTGCCGATCTTCTTCTGTTGCATCAATACCTGGCTCTAACCGTTCTGGACTTATGATGACAGCCCTGCCTTTTCAATCTGGAACAAAGACTGAGCTGAAGAGGCCTGAAGTCTGTATAACTGAAGAAAGCACTAAGGAAAAGTAAGTGGGAAACAAAGGGTTTAGGTGGCTATGTGATAAGTGCCAAAAAAGTGACTAATCCTTAGTTTTGTTGCTGGGTGGGCCTTAAATAGATTACGGAGAGCAAATGACAACCCTCCCTTACAGTCCTTCGTGATTGGCTGTCCATTAATACTGCTTCTTACACTGACCCTACTGATAATAATAGGACAAGAATAAAAGCCACAACTGTTTTAAAATATGTTTTACTTCTGCAGAGAAAAGCTGGGAGATGATAACTTGGAAACCGCATTACACAGACTTCACCTTAGAAGGCAAAACTACTTAAGTGAAAAACAGTTTTTCAAGGAAGAGTGTGAGAGGCGGTTAAAATATATAGAAGATGAACGAGAGCAGAGTGGTTGCAGCAGTCCCACTGGAAGTGTCATGTCCATGTCTACCCACTTTTCTGACTTCACAGACTGTTCTGCTACCTCTAGTACCGTGCGTAGTCTTCTGCCAGAGAAACTGCAGATTGTCAAGCCACTGGAAGGTGTGTATCAGCTTGTTCTTAAGCGCAGCACATGCATTACAATCTGATTGTACAATCTTATTTAGATCTACTAATTTATCATTTAGAACAAACAGTATTTATTACAAGGGGCTGACTATTTGTGCAGGTTCCCAGACTCTCCACCAATGGCAACAGCTAGCACAGCCCAACCTGGGTACCATTCTAGATCCCCGTCCTGGTGTAATGACCAAAGGTTTTAAACCTCTTCCGGAAGATGCTGAATACCATTTGTGTGACTTAGAAGAGGATGAAAAGGAAGAAGAGGATGACGATGAAGAAGGGATTACTTTCAAAGTACAAGAAAGAAAGGAAGATGTGCCAAAATCCACTCCAAGCATCTTTTTGCCGCCCATTACCGGGTCATCAGCATCAAGTTCTGGTTAGTGATCTATAATGTGCCTTACAAATGTTGAACCTTCGAGTACGATGAGCTACAATAATTACCTTTCCATAGCTATACTTTCTTGGCTCTTTTTTTGCCCTGTTACCAAGAACATTTACAGTCCTCCACACTTGGGGAACTGTACATTGAACACAAGTGCTTCCATTCCTTCAGTCTTCGTTTTATCTACTGTGTTGTATTTGGTAGCCTAGCACATAACTTTTGTCACCTCTGTACAGTGTAGTTTTTGGCACATTTCCATCACTAGACTATAAACATTTTAGATTTTGCAAAACACATTATAAAACCATTAAATCTCTTGTGTAGCTTAAGGCGTTGGCTTTCTTTTACAGCACATTCATTGTTTTGAACTTTCAGCACCTTGAGGCTTCATAATGTACAAATAATTTATGTCTGATTATTTCCATTACAGCAACAAACCCTGGCAAGTGTCAGGGCAGCACAAACTCAACATTTACATTCACCACTTGCCGAATCCTACATCCCTCCGATGTCACTCAGGTTACTCCAAGGTAAGCTCAGTCCTCTAATCTGTACATAACAGATCATTTAGCGTTTAAAACTGTTGGTCGTTAGAAGCCTCCTTTATTTCTAGGCGAGAATAGTTTTTTTTGCTATGTTGGGAAATTCCTATTCTCTTATCTCCAGACATGGCCCTGAAATATTTTCTTATATATGTTTATCTATGCCAACTCCACCATTTTGGCTACAGTTACTATGTCTATATATATTTTTGATTGTAACATGTATCATTGATCTGTTTATTTATGTGTGTTCATGGGCCATGGGCCTAACAACTGTTCCTTTTTTCATATATATTCGCTGATTTAGATATCTGCTTCTAATAAAGACCATTTTTATCTATTTCCAAGACTAATTAGTGAATATTAACCACCCCGTACCCGCAACTGCCAATTTAGATGTCCCTACTCACTGGGACAAGGGTGAATTTAATTATTTATTTTCACCTTAGGGCCTTGTTTTTTCTTATATATGTTTATTGACATTTCTCAGTTAACACAATGAATAAATGAATAACACATAGACAGTGTATTGATCTTATAACCATGTATCTGGAAATAGTTTTGTACCCATACCAATGTGACGCATTGTGACACAAAGTAGAAATAAGCAAAAAAACACTCGCGCAAGTAAAATATTTTCTTAACAAACTTTTGCTACAATGAAGTAACTGGAGAATTAGTGAATTCAACCTTTTCAATAATAAAATTGTAATAGTAAACAATTCACTTTGAGTAGTGTGGTTCTGTTTGCGGACTGTCCTTTTGCAAGATATAAGTCGCCTGCACAGCAGTTGTCTGTTGTTTGTGTCCCATTGGTGAGGCTTGCTTTAAAATGTAAACACCAATAAAGCATACCGTTTTTTTTTCTTGGGTTTTGTATATACACATGATGATACTGTCTCTCCATTCTAGTTCTACAGCATCCTGCAGTCTTTTAATGTGTTTCAGTCACTCAGAACTGGATATGCATTGACCTATATGAACAGTTGAACTTTTCAAGAAAACAGGAGGCATGCTGTTTTTAGTCTTTGCTTCCGTATGAGGGACAGTAACTGATATCACATGATTGCATTCCAGAATAGAGCAGCAATATAGTGTAGCTAATGCTCAGGTCTGCCCACATACATTTTCTTAGCAAATTATAGAAGAAATATATTACCATAGAAAAACTGGTTATGATATATTCATTTATTTATACTACTCAGAATCTAGTGATTTAGAGGATGGTGGGTTTACTGATACAAAATATATGAGGAACATGTACACTCTATTACTTTAAGACATGTTTTAATGCATTTAATTTTCCATTTCTTACAGTTCTATGTACACATCATCATCGTTTGGGAATGGTAGCACTTCTTCAGCCAGCACAATGATGAGTTCTCCTGCTATGTCTTGTCGGCTGAGTATTGGAGAATATTTTAGCAAGGGAATAGATTCCAAGTTAAACAGTTCAAGTAACTTAACCAAACTACTTCAAGAACAAGGGATCTCTGCCAAGGTAGAAAGCGTGAAGGAAACAGAGAAGCCACCAAGGCCACAAAATTTACTTCTTCCCACCACACCACCCAATTCTCCTACCCGGTCTCCCTGTACGTCTCCTCTCACATTTGAACCAAGACCAAATACTTTAG
This sequence comes from Ptychadena robeensis, assembly GCA_036250615.1. Classification (NCBI taxonomy): domain Eukaryota; kingdom Metazoa; phylum Chordata; class Amphibia; order Anura; family Ptychadenidae; genus Ptychadena; species Ptychadena robeensis. Next base: position 47,284,379 of record CM070039.1, read on the forward strand.
AAAACTTTCTTGCAGTTTCAAGACCTGCAGAGAGTTTTCTTCAGGAAATGTATGGTTTAAAGTCCACTCGAAGCCAAGCTGATCTGGGGCAACTGAAGATGAATTTGGTGGATCGATTGAAGAGGTTAGGAATTGCAAGAGTAGTTAACCAGCAAGGCCAGGCTGACCAAATACAGACACCAGCACTGAACAATGGGTTGAAACGGCAAGAGTCTGCTATGTTTGTTTCAACCAGCAGTAGTCTCTTAGGTGGTCTAAGAAGGAACCAGAGTCTTCCAGCTATTATTGGTGGGCTTGCACCAGCAGCAGCTTGCATTTTTCCTCCAAAAATGGGCAGTTTAAAAGAAGATTGAGCTCCTAAAGAAAAAAGACTTAAGTTTAGTGATCTCTATTCAGAGAAGGAGGTTTTTGAAAAGTTGTAGAAGGTTTGTGCATGTGAAGAAAGAGATAAAGAAGATGTTATAGGAATGGTTTCCTTCTGGAAAAATTTGAAAGTTGAACTATGTAGAAAGAAATTGTAAAGTGATGCATAATGCAATGCAATGAAGAGAGGGGTATTGACCTAGACAAAACATGATGACTGCAGATCTTCTAAGCTGAGCAGGAGCAGCAGGATCACGCTGTCCACACCCAAAGATATTTGTTAAGCAGTCACCTGTATTGCCATCAGTTTCAGGAAGAATGATCCATTGAACGTTAGCAGGACTATAGTTTTAAAGAAGAGATCACTAAATAACTGTTACATAAAGTGTTAAACATTCTGAAGATCATCTGTATATAATATTGAGTATTCCCGCCAGTGCTCTAAATATAAATGAATGTAAGAAAATATAGCAAGTTCATAATTCTTTCTGGAATTGGTAAAAAGAAATTACGGCGATTTGCCTAAGAAAACAAAACTATTTATATTGATTAATCTTTATATAATTCCTTTTTATTAACAACTATCTTAATTGCCTAAATTATTATGCTCAATGTAACCGGCATTTCCTTCTTGGTTTTTTTTCACCAATTTGCCCCCCAACTGCTGCCTTACTTTATGCCTTAGTTTATGTTAATATGATGAATTTCTGTTTATGGAATAAAAAGAACTATAAGGCAGCACAGGGTGGTCAGTTGGGGACAATAGGTGGGTGGTTTCCAAGAAAGCTTTAATTAGGATAAGCAATGTTTTGGTAAATTAGGCAATTCCTTTTGAAAGAGCGCTCCTATTGGCACTTTTTAAAAGAAAATTAAAAGCACAAAAGTATCAGTTTTATGTACTGCGAAGGAAAAAAGAATGTTATAGACTTTTTTTTTTTTTTTACTCTTCTGAAATAAAGGTTGCAAGCCTTGATATTTTGCAGATATTGTTATCAACTAACATTTATTCTGGTGCAACTTTGTGCAATATGTCAATATTCATTACTTGTGTCAGTCTGAAATATTGACCTGTCGATTCACATGTAATGGCATGCTTATGGGTAATATACAGTTGATATTTTAGTGCTTCTTTCTTGTACAGCCATGAAATACAGTTCTGAATACTTGTTTTTGAACAAATGAAGGGTTAGATGCATGAAATATGTATTTACTTTCTGTCTGTGTATTCGGACCTGCCTACTTTACCTTGATAAACCTTCTAATGTCAACATTAGCTTTCAGCAATGTAATGGGTAGGGATGACTTTATAATACTAGACGTAGGTGTAGACTTTCCATGTTCTATTCTTGTGACCTAACCAGCTATAGAAAAAACATGTTCTTGCCATTCTAACACTACCAGAACACTACCAGATTACTTCCATTGTACATAAAGGCTTTCTAGAATTATCTAAATGAGTCTTTTTATCTCTAGAATGTAATGGTAAAGCAAGGTGCAAGAGACGGATTCTAGCAATGAGCTGCCATATTGTGGACCTTCAATGGATAGCAGACAAAATGTATATAAATTGGGCATACAACGTTGCCAAACCTGCAATGTTTTCATTAAAAAAATATTTATTCCTTAAACCCATGCTTTCTATGGGAGACAACAGTATACCCCTTCCCCATCATGGATGGTGAACTGGGTGCACTCCGCTCTCTTAATATCCAGTAAGGTGGCATTACCTTTTCTCCCTGCAGCGTTTAGAGGTCAAGTCTGGAGAAAGATCTCTTTTTATTGCTTTCAAACAGAATTTTGGCAAGTTTTGTGTCCTTTTTCCCCATTAATATATTGTCATCTAATTCTCATGGAAGGTCCACATAAACAATTAAATATCTAGTTCTACTGGACTCAATGTTTTAGAACAGTTTATTCTGTTTAGCTAGTTCTGTGCAATATTCCTATATAAGTATAGCCAGTTTAGTTTTATGACTGACCAGTGTTCAATGAACATTTAACCTGCTTTACTTCTATATGCATATATGGTTTCTTTTCTGAACCATTGCAAATTACTTTTGTGCCATTTTTTTCTTTTTTTTTAAGAAAAAAGCTTTTTTTTTGCACTAAAGATTATAAATGCATTATTTTTAGCTATATATTGTGGAATACTTGATATTTTTATGACCGTCTGTATTTTGGCCGTTGCAGACTGCCTCAGGATTATATGTGTAAAGACATAGATAAAATTGTTTTAAATAGTTTAGCTTCTAACAAGTGACAGAAGTTGTTACTGTGATTTTAAAATGTCTTCAAGGATCCATAAATTTAACAGAGACACTGAGGCATATATAAGGCGACAAAGGGAATGACTTTATAGTGACAGAGGAAGAACAGTGGAAGATGATTTCTGATTGATCTTTATCAGTTACTGGACTGTTGCCCTTAGCCAGAATGGCCACAGTGTTGATAAGCTGTTTGTAAAGCACTTTGGCTTTTGAATTGCCACTAGTAAGCATTAGTATCTAGTTAACATACTAGGTATGTAAGTGTCTTCTTACCCCACATGCCACTATTTTGCTTTGTTTTCCTTTGTCTTCCTTTTGGGTTTCACAACTTTTTATTTAGGCACTTTTTATTTTCTCCATGTCATGCTTGTTACTTTATGCCTGCATCTCTGTATTATACTAGTCACATGCAGTTTCTACACAAGGAACTCTTAACTTTGTTACTACAAAGCCACTTATTTTATGTTCCATGTGATTTCATTATTTGCTGAAATTCTGGGAGCGGATCATTTGATCTTTAAAGCCTCACAGGGATTCTTCAAGGACTGAATCACTTCCTGTCCCGTATGTTAATCAAACTTGTACACTTTTGGTACCTTCATGTTGATGCTCTGTCACTACCTAACACTCTTCCTATTGATTCTTATTCTGTGTATGTTTTAAAAAAACAAAAACAGAAGGTCCTAAAAAAATACTTTATAATTGTAGTTGTCTAGATGAGGATCTAAATTTGTTTTACAATATTTAATTGTGTATATATCATATTGCATTATTGTTTTAAATATGTTGAGTATATAATATTGTATACCTTGTTTTTATGTTTCCACCAATAAACATTTTTGATCTTTGTACATTTTACATGATGAGGAGTTGCTTTTTTTATTAACTGATTTTTGATTGTTAATATGTTCATTGTTCTTCTAAACACACTAGTAGGTTTTTATCTGCTATTCCCCAAAGCACTGATTTCTATTAGACAGTGAAGCAAGATTCAAACCTATTTTTACCAACCTCTACAACAGGGCCTGTATGTATAATCCGGACCACCAGGTCTACCAACCTTTACAGCAGGAACTGCATACTGATGAGGGCAAAATTATTAGCCCCCTTTAATTAGATTGTTTATGTCTCCAAACAAGTGTTTTTCTTTTGGATACAAATACACTAAAAAACAATGTCCACTAAGTTTAATTAGGATATTTTTTGATACATCCAAACTTACTTGTCTCCCTGGGCAATAACAGTCAATAGTGAACCATTTCTGAGCCAGATTGCGTGCACTTGCATCTATCTCTCTGCTCTTTATTGCATATATATGAAGATCTCTGCTGATATAAACAATACAGCTCCTCCACCTCCCCGGCAAATCTTCCTGGTGGGAAAGCTGGCGGGGAGCCAAGCCGCAATCACCCCATGGCTGGGTGGTCATGTATTCAGACCATAAGACTCAGGCACTAACCGCCCCCCCCCCCCCCTAATTTCTGTCACATGAGTCTGGCTGGCCAATCGGTGGACGGCTTACTCAGAGGACGGGGACTCGCCTATGACGCATTATTATCTCCATTATCCATGGCGCACCACTGTCCCTCTGCACCATGGACTGTCTAGCTGCGAGATGCCATTACATGTAAAAAAGGGCCAGAAATATTACTGTGCTTGTGGCTGATCGCCCCCAGAAGTGAGGTGAAACTGGGTCTCTTAGTCTTACCTCACTCCGGAGGGTGATGCTCGTGAGGTGAGGGTCTGTTCTGGACTCTATTCATCCACCCCCCATCCACACATCTCCCTGCTAAAGCATCTTTACTCCCAGAGAGAGAGAGCGGGAGGGGGTGGTGAGTCTTCTCCTATTTCCGCGGGCGCGCTGTGAGAGAACGGTTGGAGACATTTGGGCATCGGTAAAATTTCCGATGCCCAGTTACCGCCCAGGTTGCCCATGCCTAAAACGGCCACTGCGCCAGGTATATCACAAACCTCTTGTCCAAGACTGTATCTGTTAAAAGAGATTTCATCTTGCTTCCTGTATGACACAAGACAAGTTTCTGGTTAAAGTTTTAACCAGAGCACTTTAGTAGTTTATATGAAAAGAAAACTAGAGTTTTCAGACTGTATTATCTTGCCAGAGCGAAGCTAGAAAATACTTGGAAAACTCTTTAATGATGTAAAACGTAGCTCTTGTACATAGACCTGCATTCTCTGGCACAGAAGCAGTTAACGACAGGCCGTCTACTTAGGCTGAGAGCTCTGCAGTGACAACACAATCAATGGCTTGTTGCATTATTGCTTCTATGGTGACCGGGTAAACCTGATTGCTCAAGCAGCAGTATTTTATTTCTTTCCTCAGTCCATTAATCCCCTCCTCTAGAATGATGATCAGGATGTGTCTGTGGTCACTACAAAGGTGAGTACAACCTATCGGAGTCTCTGATATACATTTGGTTTCTACAATTTAGTGTGTTCATGTGTTCACACTACATACAGTCTGATCAGAGATTTCAGCAAGTGTTCCTAGATGCACGTAACATGGTTGAAGGAAACCTATGGTATACCTTTATAGGCTGCTAAATCACTCTGAAGCTAGCCATACACGTGTCGATTCCTGAGCGATCGATCGACAATCCGATCGATTCCGGTGAAGTCACAGGCATCGATCAATCGACCATACAAGTCTGTGCCTACCACCTTAGGCCACCGATTCCTGGGCGATTCTGTTACCAGTCGATCGATTCACAAATGTCAATGCCCCTTGATGTGTGCCCGATCGATCAGATAACACCAACAGGTTGGTTCCCTGGCCGATCCGATTTGGGGGCCATGTCGATCGGTCAGGGTCGATCGGTCAAGGTGGGCTGCACTCGATTCCTCGTCGATCGATCGACGTGCACGTGCCTGGTGATCGATCGGCCAGGAATCGAGTGTGAAATCGACCTGTGTATGGCCAACTTAACATCAGATACCATCATTTGTTGCCTTTCAGTGTATATTCAGCAACTTCTCAGTGATCTGGTCATGTTTGCTGATGAAGGTGCACAATCTGGACAATATGTGTCAGCATGGCTGAGGTTTGAAATCAATGGCCTTTAGTAGAGTGACAACACAAAAACATAGCTGGTTTTGTGTTAGCACAGTTGTCCACCCATGCTGATACAGTATATGCCTAAACAAAGACACATGGCATAAAGAAAGCTCTATTAATATGTTAAAGCCTGAATGAAGTTTTATAGACTGGGTCTAGTGTAGAGTAAAAACAACAATTCCATTATCTTGTGAGGCAAAGAGTAAACATTAATGCAAATGTTAGCGTAATTCTGTCATATACAAGATAAGTAGTCATCATTTCAAAACTGAATGATTCCTGTGTGCATGCTCCATAGTATAATCCTACTTATATAGGTACTTATATAATTAAATGAAATTTCACATGTCTGATCGCTGCTCAATTGATTGAATGTAAAAATCTAACCGTGTATGCCCATATTAAGTTGGCTCAAAGTATTAGCTCTGTGTATATATACTGAAATTATATTCTGAACCAATTTACATTAAAAGTGCTTTAAAAATATGTAACATCCACTAAATAGTGAGTTTTCCAATAAGCATCTCTAATGGAGTTTATTGTAATATTAATTATGCTGATCCTCCTTTAGGACGCTTTGATGTCTCATTAATTTAGTGTCATTGATTCTACCATACTTCCATGTAGCTGATTTCTGTGCAACATGTCCAGAGACCAGCTCTTTCCTTGGGCCCAATATGTTGCTTCAGAGATTACAAATGGCAACCAACACAAAGAAATACCTTCTGGGAACCGGAATAGACCACGGTATGTCCGTCCATCCAATTTATGTGCAAATCATTAATATTTTATATGAACCGGTGTACTGTGTGTGTGTATATGTATGTATATATATCTCAAATGTCATGTAATTTACAGTTTACAATGCCCTTTTGTAGCTTTAACCAATTCACTTATGGGCTTCTTAAAATAATAGATGTAAAAAAATGATATTCAATATCATACACAGTTTTTGTTGCTTGTAATTTTGTTAAGTTTTTGTTAAGTTTTGCTGCATGCTTGTGGGCCCCCAGCCCACTGCAGAATTGATCCATAAACCGCTTGGATGATAGCTGCTCAACTCTAGTACTAAAGTTACACAGTAAAGCTCAGCATAGATTGGCCGTTTTTCCGTCGACGGCTCAGCAGATGGACTGGCCGTGATGACGTCATCATGCACAGCCTCTAGTGCCGAGAATGGGCTGGGCACCCTTTGTGTGCCGGCCATTACTTTGGATGGGGACTACCATTCCCATTCAAACTAAATAGGATTGGCTGGGAATTTACTGGCATGTCGGATCTCCGTGCGATCTGACATGTGGCAGATTACTGGTCAATTAGACCAGGTGGGCGCACCCGATTTTTGTCTGATTGGCTGAAGAATTGGGCAGGAATCTGCCTGTCTATGCCCAGCTTTAGACATTTGCAAGATGTTAGATTCAATCAACTTGTGAGATTTAAATATCGACTGCTAGTCTAAAGCTGGCCATACACCTTCAGATTTCCTTCAGATCAGATTTTGTTTTACCAAAACCATGTAATATGAGGACCTTTCTACACCTTCCAATCACTATGTATTCTATCAGGGAGGACACTATACTACATGGTTGTTGGTAGATCTGATCTGATCTGAAGGAAATCTGACAGAGATCAATTGTAAGGATCCTCATACACAGGTCGATACTCTTTGTGATGTTGCTACCCTTGGCTCGAGCGTTCATTGACCGAATGGCAAATCGATGCGCACCACTATGCGTAAACAATCCCACCCAGTACTTTGAATGGGGACCCTGTTCCACATCCAAAGTAATGGCGATTAAACAGGGATTTACCAACATGGATTTACCAAGCCCAAAAAGGATGGCCACGCTCAATTCCCAAATGATTAATCACTGTGAACACACACAGCAATTGATTGTTCGTGAATAGAACGAAAAAATAGAACACTTCCCATCCATCCTGATGGAGCTTGAGAGGTGCTGCAAAAATGAATGGATGAAACTGACCAAGGATAGGTGTGCCAAGCTTGTGGCATCATATTCAAAAAGACAAAGGTTGTGAATATACATGTGTGTATGAAATGGTCTTTCACGATTTTTTTTTTTTTATTAATTTGCCAAAATCTCTAGTAAATGTTTTCAAGTTGTCATTATGGGGTGTTGTGTGAAGAATTCTATAGGGTGTTGGGATAAGGCTGTAACATAAAAAAATGTGGAAAAAGTGATACGCTGTGAATACTTTCCGGATGTACTGTACGTTTAAAAAGTTTATTGCCAAGATACAAAAGTGGATGGGTTGCAGGTTGCCAATGACATATATGTGTACCTAAGGCTGGAAAGTAAATCACTTCATACTATATTGCTTCACATCAACTGCATTGCAAAGTGTTGTATTTCAACACATTTGTATGGCTTGTAACCATCAAGTATTTAAATTAGACCAGACGTTGGTAGTTATTTATATTGCCGGCAATCAGATACCAAGTATCCTACTTCACAATAATTATCTACTTAGCAACATTTATGTGAGCTTGTTCAAAGTCTCTACAACCAGAGCTTTAATTGTATGTTGCATCTGTAGGACCTCGCCTGGATTTTCTGCTATCAGAGACCCAGGAAGGGATCTAGCATCTGCCAAATCACGTATGCTTACCAAGTAAGTTTTATTAATTTACTTATTGTTTTTCCTTTTGATAACTACAACATTTCCTACACATGTATCCTACAGAGACCTCCCAACTAATATCCCAACCATTTAGAAATGGTTTTCTTTCTGTAGCTTATGTCCAGTCAGGGTGACTGGACATAAGCTACAGAAAGAAAACCATTATAGGGTATTTTTGGGTGTTCAAAATGTGTTGATGAGTACTACAGTTATAAAGCCTTAACCAGTGTGAACATCTAGAATCCTGGGAAAGAGACACCATAATATTAGTAAAGACCAAGGAAAATGCTACATTTGGAAAGATTGACCGTACTAAATTACAATTACATTTCAAATTAAGGATCACAGATAAAGATAACTAGGAGGTGATGGTTAAAGAGGAATCAAGGCTTAAATTGTGGAAGTGGAGGATGAGTGAAAAATTAGGTAATATAGAGACAGAAAAGGAAGAAGTAGAATAAGAAGGGCAAGACAGATTGTGGAGAAGTAAGCAACTTAATGATGAATAACTTTTCAGTAGAAGGGAGCAGGATCATGTATAAGAACATGGCCAGTGGGATATATGTGGTCTACCCATTCTGTTAAAGCAACATTGGCATCACTCAACTAATATTTATTGTATAAAAATATATTGCCATCACTGTCTGTAATGCTTGTGGATATTATTGATGTGTCTGACTCCAATATTAATGATTGTTATTGCTGTCACTGATCCTCATGCTGCAAGTTATTATAGCTTCTCCTAAAAAAAAAGCAAAAAAAGTTATAGTTTTTCCAGCCCTAATGCTTGTAGATGTTATTGCATGGCAAATATTGAGGTTATTTTCTCATACTTTCTCTTAAGTGTGTTGCAGTTTGCTTCAAAAACATTATGCAGGGCTAAAACTTTTAGGTTTTGAGTTGTATTACAATTTTTTAATGAGTTGCCAAAGGGTGTGATACAAAAACTCCACCATTGCATAACCCTTTTTAATTTTGACGCACACTGGTTGAGAAGGAAGGAGCAGCAGGAAAACGTGTAAAGAAAGGAGAAAAAAGAAAACTAAGAAGTTGAAGAAGGAGGAAGAAGAAGAATATCTGAAAAGGAGTGGATAACATTTTCGAAACAAGAAGCCACACGGCAGAAATAAAGAAGCAAAATGATGATGGAGCAGCTCAGAATGAAGGAGAGGGAATTCTGAGACATGAGAAGCTAAAGAACAGTAGAGAAAGCTGAGAACGAAAAATATAAAAAATAGGACAGTTTAGATGTAAGGGTAGTTGAGTTTAGTAGACAACAGAAAAAAATGTTCAGAGCGTTAAGAGAAGGTCAAGGGAACACAGTTTAGAAGGATGGGAGCAGAATTCTGAGGAATTACCTAAAAAAAACATTTTCATTTTTTTTCATTTATTCATTCTTTCTTTTTTAGGAAATGGCCATCCCAAAGACTTTCTGCGTCCAGCCTTAAGTGCAGAGGATCCATGGAAGTTAGTATTGCTAGTAACTTTAACCTACATACAGGAGAGAGAATTAAAAGCTTCTCCATTTAAAGCCAATACCAATCTCCCTACTTAGTACTTTTGTTTTTAATTAACATTAAAGTAGATCTAAAGTTAAAATCCTTTGGGGGGTAGTAACTAAATGGTAAATTTTTAGCTAAATTTGTATTGCTAAATAATACCGTTAACATACAGTTATGCTATTTGTGTCAATTGTGTTTTTTTCTACAAGGTAAAGCTTCATGAATAGTTGCTGAAATGTATTTATACATACATTAAATGTGTTTATTCACACAACATAAAATGACTATAGGTGTTATATATTACATTATGTTTTTTTTGTTTCAACATTAAATGTGTCCGTACTGTTTTTTTAGACTGAAAGTTTTCTGACCATTTCACCTGGTTACACTATAAAGAGAACCAAAGACCACATTGAAGTGACATTGAATGAACAGTTTTTTGGGGGTGCTTCACCACCAGAAAATGTAAAATTGCCAGACACACCCAGGTAACTAACAAGTGCAGTATGGTGCATTAACAGCAGGATTGTTCTTACGATATCCCAAAATCCACCTGTCTATGATGTTTTCTATAAAATAAGTGTCAGTTTCTTTTTACTTTATGCCCCAAAGGTGCAACAGGAAATGAAAGTATTTTTACAGGTGTTCACACTGGAAATGTTCACCTTTTATTGTTCTAGAGCGCTACTCTAAAATTATTTTATTCCCTCACTTTGGGAATGGTTATCTTCATATATGTTGGTTGACTTAAGCTAGGCATAGAAGCTATCCACACGCAGTAAAAAAAATCAAGAAATTTCAGTAAAAGAGAGGAGAGAGAGGCCAATACAAACTTGGGGGACTGAAGCTCAAACTGAAGTTGAAGTTAGTTTATTTATATTGGTGCCTTTTTGTAAATCGGCTTTGTGTTTTTATGCTCTATTTATAGATCACTAGTAGAAAATACTATGTAAGTATCATTTAAAAGCAGAAATAGATCACATAGATTGGTCTAAATATCTGTCCTCCTATGTTAGTCCTGATTGTGTTGCTTTCTTGCTTTCAGCTGCTGCAAATTCTCTAATCAAAAATACTATGAAAAATATATTGCACAAGTGCTCCTTTGCAACTGTATTCAATATGTACAAAGGCATTTATCATTTGTTGTAATAAACTAAAACAATAACAGTAAGAATTACTAAATTGTTTGATATTTGCAATCATCACCCAACCAAGATTGGGGGAAAAGATCCAAATATTTCATCTCTAAACATTTGACCACTTTGGGCACCTACCTATTGCCCATAGTTTTATTATATTAATAGGTAATATTACTTGTTTGTATCAGGTTTCACCAGCAGTTTGTTGAAGGCAAATTGTGCAATTCCTGGCACCTCTATATCCATTCTGGGTATATCCTCATCTAGCTTACTATTCACTTCTTTGCTCCTCATGACAGCTCTCTGCAACAATCATGCCCATCGCTAAAGCCAGGATATATAACTTGTTGATAGTAGAGAAACATGTATTATATATGTTCCATAAAATATATTTGGGTAGATTTCTACACATGTTAACCTGGTATTTACACAAAAAAAGTAGTTAGCCCTAACTAACTGGTCAAGAAAAATAGGGATGGCTAAACCAAGGGGACTTAACCTGCCCAGAGCTATTGAGTAGAGCCCACACAATGATTAGAAAATGAAAAACAACTTTATTGTAAATCTAACACATAATCACTGAATAAATAGATAAAAAAACTATTCAATAAATGGTTGGACAATAGGTCCTAGTAAAAAAACTGTTAAATTTATATTATTATTGCAAATATCTTACCAATGTAAGGCTTTGTTTCCATTGAAGCATTCCCGTGCGGTTGCAGCCGTGCGGCTGAACGCATGCCTAAAGTTGTCACGCGTTTTCGCATTTTTTTGTGACGCGTTTTTTTTTGTATTGCAGATGCGGTTGGGGCGCGGATGCGTTTCAAAACGCTGCAGCTAGCGTTCAGAAACGCGCCCTAAACCGCATCCGCACCCGAACTCGCACAACCGCACCAGTGGAAACTATATTGAAGTTTCCAATGGATGCGGTTGTGTGCGGGGGCGGCCGCGCGGCTGCAACCGCACGGGAACGCTACAATGGAAACAAGCCCTTATAGGTATTCTACAAAAGTAACATATTGGATACATTTTGCCATTTGGGTTGGTAAAAATAGCGCCCTGGTTTCCAGAGGTGCAGTATCACCCCCTAGTGGTTATTGCAGGTTAAAATGCTTTTACATGATAAAAAAGATTCTATGTAGGTAGTCTATGAAATTATGAGAGAATGATCCTGGTATGTTTTAGTTGTGTACCTTTTCTGTTTCTACATATTTAAAAAAAACACTTGTGATGTTGCAAAGGTCGCATCTTAGAGCTGAGAGCTAGACCTATTCATAAAATCATTGATGTTAGTTATATACTACACATTAGCTTCTTGGCTAATCAAGGTATGGCTATTTAGCATGTAGTGCCTGCTCTTTGTCTGCTATGATATGTGAAAATGACCTACTTAAGTTTAAATTCTAGACAGTTGTATTCCAACAACAAACTGACCAAAGTGCCTGCAGTGCTCCCTAAATGGTGATCACTACATTTTTAGTTCTCTATTAAAAAAAAGATAAGTTTAGTCTATAGGCTAGAAAGGCAGATCTCGTCTGTGTCTTTATTTAATATTCCAAAAAGACAAATGTTGATTTTATACTTTATTGCTGCTTGTAATACTAGCACTTGCATATAATCACATGATCTTCTTCTGCATGACTTAGTTTTGCTTTCATAATCACTGATGAATAATGTGCCACCAAGCCTCTGTGATTTCTATTATCTGATCCACAAGCTGCCTGACTAATCAGCACTGCATGAGAAATCTATATCAATAAACATAGAGAAAGTGAAAGGTTGCACCCAATGTGACTCAGGGAACAAGCCCTGGTCACCGATGGGAGGGACTTTTAAGGCAAAAAGTATGAATATAACAAAAAATTTACATAAAGTTTATGCATGGATATTCAAGGTTACATACATATCATGAACAGAGTAATTCATGTCTGTGATTCCATTTGTAAAACAAAACAAACGTTACAAGTCTCGGCATGTTTCGTGAGGTTATCTCGCTTCTTCAGGAGAGTAACAAAGAGAGACCACCTTGAATCATCAGTAGCTGGGGATGCAGGAAGAAATGTGTATAAAAATAGGGGTATGTGTTCCCGTGGGAATGCAAATTGTATTGAGAGTAGTAATAATTATTCCAGGTGGAAACAAAGTCCATCGGA
>CM070039.1:47301498-47313701 GCA_036250615.1 Ptychadena robeensis
TCCGATGGACTTTGTTTCCACCTGGAATAATTATTACTACTCTCAATACAATTTGCATTCGCATGGGAACATATACCCCTATTTTTATACACATTTCTTCTTGCATCTCCATCTACTGATGATTCAAGGTGGTCTCTCTTTGTTACTCTCCTGAAGAAGCGAGATAACCTCACGAAACGCGTCGAGACTTGTAACGTTTGTTTTGTTTTACAAATGGAATCACAGACATGAATTACTCTGTTCATGATATGTATGTAACCTTGAATATCCATGCATAAACTTTATGTTAATTTTTTGTTATATTCATACTTTTTGCCTTAAAAGTCCCTCCCATCGGTGACCAGGGCTTGTTCCCTGAGTCACATTGGGTGCAACCTTTCACTTTCTCTATCTTTTTGGGATGTTGGCAACTTACTTTTCCTAACGGGGATTTAATTCCTGGCTATATCAATAAACATGTTATGGCATAGAAGTGTCTTAATATTCACTGTGACCACTGTAGACAGAATAAGCAAACAAGTTTACAGAAGCCAAAGAAGAAAGAAAAATCATTAATAAGGTATGGACAGTTGGTGCTGGATGTATAATAAATCATAACCAAATTTAATAAATAAATAATAGCAAGTATGCACTTTGATTGTCCACCTAATAATTGCTTTATATTGAATTCCAACGGATTGAATTGTTGTTTGCATCTTTGGGAAGTCACAAGGCACCATCTTCTGTTTCTCCGAAGGCAGTTTCTTCCTTTGGTGCATTAAGATTTAATTTTAAAAATGTTCTTGAAATGCTTTATTTTTTTCACTTGATAACCAAAATGCAATGGGGTGTTGTAAAGTGCCTTATTGGTTCAGATATTCGTTGGCCAAGCTCTAAACCTCCTCTGGTCATACCATAACTGAAGCCAAAGGGTTGTAGAAGCAGATCTAGAGGATGGTAAATTCTCACTTTGCGATAGTAGGGGTGTGCTCACAAAACAAATGAAGTACATACTTATTAGAGCTATATTTTTATTTTTCAAACACTTTTTGTTTGCAGTCAAGGTTTCGTGGAAGATTTGCAGGAACAAATTGCTAAGCTGACAGCACTGCTTGAACAGGAAAGATCAGAACACCAGAAAACACGGAGAAGAGTGAGTGCATTCAGATGTCTGCACTTGCTATTGATTGTAACGCAAGGTTCTTCTCTAATGTTTAACATACTTTTTAAAAGGACTACAAAGATCAATTTTATTATTTAGCTGCCTCAATCTCCCTTCAGGGTCTTTTTTAATCATTTAAATTTTATTGGTAATGAAAAACATCATACAAAACATTTGTATATAACTTAGAAAATAGCATAAATAAATGCTCAGGGGGAATCAGATATGCTCACACTAAATTCATCACATAACCATATATTCCACAGTAAAGAGATTGGCAGAGGACAACTGTTTGGTAAAAGTATAAAAGTGAATACTGAGATTAGTTATAGAGATTAACAGAGTGTCCCCATCAACTTTAACAAAATAAAAATTAACATAAACCTAGCAAACCTTTATAGCTAAAAGAAAAGGCTAGAGAGGAAGAAGGGAGAGAATAGAAGAAACAAAGTGAAGAGAGGAAGAGAGTAGAGGAAGGTAAGAGGAGGATGAAGGGTTAGGAGGGGACTGGGTTTAGGGGACAGCAGAGGTCTTTATGACTTCTTCCTTAAAAACACACCCGGGAAACTGCAGTATATATCAAAGAACTGTCAATAATATAATAAAATAAATACCTATTTTTTCAGTACCTCATTAGTGCATGTTATTGAACTATTAATATTGGTGCTTATCCACCACGCACTCACAAAATCTGTTTCTATAAAAGTATAGGCCAGCCATTCATGGCTATGCTCACCATACGTAAAAGTTTATTGCTCCATATAAAAGGGCACAAAAATGTCTCAGGTAGGATGTTAACATATCTATGGTTTAAATTCTGTTTAACTGGAATATGAAAATTTGCTGAAAACAGACTAATGTCTCTTTCAAATTAGCCCACTTTCAAACCGCACTGCGAAAAGGATACAGTGTGATTTGGGGTCCTGCCAGTTAGCTATGTATTTTACATGTGTAAAATATATTTCATTATTGGAAACAGAAATGCAACCAAATACAGGTTTCCCCTGGTTACCACTGTTACCGGGCAAAAATTGCATCCCAGTGGCTGTAGTGTGAAATGGCCCTGAAAGAGCCCCTATTCTCCTCCATTATGCTGTCTTTTGTAGAAAAAAAAAATGTGTGTGTGTGTGTATATATATATATATATATATATACATACAGTATATATATATATATATATATATATATATATATATATATATATATATATATAGTGAGTTCCATTGTTCGTTGTAGGTCCTCATTTTATTTTTATTTTTTTTAAATATTAATACATTTTTTTTCTCTAGCTCGCCCATCAGCTGGAGGAGAAAGTTTCAGAGCTGCAAGCACAAAAGGAAGAGGAAATCAGGTATATGTTCCATGCTGTTATGTGGGATATATGTTTTAACTTATTTCCTTTCATTTGAGACCTACAACTATTTTTCAACTGTTGTATCATTTAATTAATTTTATTTGTAATTTAGCTGTATAAAAATATAAAAATATTTAATACAAAAACAAACATTGTAGCACTGAAATAAGTGTCTTAATTTTTAAACTTATTAAATGTAATTTATAGAAAATAGCTTTTTCCTGTTTGTGTGTTTAGGGCTTGTTCCATTTTACGTCGGGACCCCTCCATTAAGCGTATGCGCTTAGCAGGGGTCCCGACGTGTTTCACAGACATTGCCTGCTCGGCGGATGGTCTGTTTACACATCCGCCGGTGCAGAGGCTGAACGTACTCGACTACGTTGGCGGATCGGCTCAGTGCAGTGAAGACAGAGTCTCCGCCAAGCAGGTAAGTAAATCTTCTAAGTGAGGGGCCCCGATCTAATGGAAATTTAGCCTAAGTCTCCAAGAGTTGAAACTTTCTTAATATTCCATTCCGGGGTAAGTCATAACTAAATGTCCAGTAAAATGAAAGCAGGTGGAACCTGTTTTTGCCTAATTTACCAGGTTAATTAAACAGTATGGCTGTAAGTAGTCTAATGAAAAGGCTTCAATAACAGGAGCTCAGATTACACACACAGCACAGTAACTTAGAGGAACAGAAAGTCATCTTTCTGTTCTGCAAATACAGCTGTACTGTATTTTCGGTAAGTATGTATGTAAACATATCCAATTTTTTGCAGGAAACCATCTTTAGTGATCATAACCAATGTCAGAGGAAAGAGCAAGCTTTGTACATACAGTGGTTACCCTCTTTAATGTAACAGGGAACTCCCATCCTGGGCCGACGATCTTGGGGAGCCTGGGAGGTCTGCTACCCGGATTCATGCTCCTCACACTGTGCGCTGTCTGACAGCTACCACATTAAATAGCTGTTCACTTTATAATTTATACACAACTTTAAATTTAAACGGTTAGATTGCCAACATTCTTTCAGTTTTTATTATTAAATGTATGCAATTTATGTTACTTAAATAACCGCAGGGAAACATTAATAACTATGAAAGGTTGCAGATAGGGGTGTCAAATTGGGAATGTTTAATTACTAATTTCAAAAAAAGATTGGACTTATACAGGTGTTGGAGATCTGGCGGTTGAAAGTCAGAGTAGGCATAAAATGTTTTATTTGGTGTGCGTTGAAAGAGGGATAGTCTTATACGGTGAGTATATCCCAAACTCTATATTTTAACTAGAAAAGTTGGGGGTCGTCTTATACGCCCAGTCAACTTATACACCGGAAAATACTGTATCAATATGTATCAATATAAATAAGTATGAGGGTAAAAAATTGTACAGATACCAAAAAACTTTAAATGTATAAACTATAAAATGTTACTATATTTGTGTTCGAAGGTTGATAATATAGAGTAATTTGTTATAAAGCAGCCATAAAGCAATACTAGTTCATAGTTTTGTCTGCCTTAAGCAAACAACTTCTTGCCTAGTAAAAATGTAAACATTGCTTACTGTTCAGTAAATGAACCCTTTTAATAATAAAGCTGCTGGATAAAAATCTGTTTACTGAAGCCATATTATTTGAATGTATTTGGTTTAAGGATTCTGCAGGATGGACATGCTGCCAAGCTCTTTGCTCTTAAAGAAGAGGACAATGCTAAACTATTACAAGAGAAGGAAGAAGCTGAAATTAAATATGGTAAATCCAAACTTTCCTATGAAATATATTTAACATTATAAGTAGGGTTTCAAACCAATAAAGAATGCAGGGGGCTGTGAAAATGTAAAAAAAAAATCTGAGCCAGCTGAAGGTAGTTGTAAGAATGGTAGTGTTGCGTTTGTAGATCTGACTAATTTAGAACAGTAAACTAAATAGGACTTTCCCTGGGACTTTCACAACTGGCCATCATAAAATCATTCTGCCAGAAATAACTCTGTTTACTGTGTTGCAAATAAGTTTAAGATTAAATTAGAGATGCCATTAAAGTCCCAGGGAGGTACCCATAATGGTACAGAGCTAAGCAGTGCATGAGAAGGGCGCAGAGCTGGGCAGTGAAAACCTAAAGTAACACCTGCTCACTGTTGCTGGCACAAGGAGATAGGTGAGGTGGGTTACCAGAACTCTTAGCCCAAATAAGCTCACATCATCTAGGCAGCACAACAGAGAGTCAGGTTTTCTAAATGCCATTCATTTCTGGGCATTCATTTCTTAAAAACAATGTCATAAGTAATTATGATTAGTGAGGTGAAACGTGTGTTGCAGCTCTGTATTCATGTATGTATTCAGTTAATGTAAAGCATGCATGTTCCTTTAGCACAGGGGTGTCAAACTCATATACACAGTGGACAAAATTAAACACCTAGAAAAAGTAATTTGGCAACCTTGATATTTATTAAAAACATTTCTACAACTGAGGAAGTTTTTCCTTCTAATAAGATAGATCAATGAACCTTTTCATATGGCTCAGACTGATTGTTTATCACTGTGTAAATGGACCCTGTCCAGCAGTTAAAGGCTCCCATTGTGTGTTCTGGAAAGTAGTCCCTGATATTGGATATAACTTAGGGTTGATGAGTGTTTTAAGTTTGGTTACAGGGTCCTGGACTTTGTAATGGGAGGGAATAAATTGTGTGGGCCTTCCCATTACACCCAGATACACCTGTGGGACCTTCCCAAGGTAGCCTTAAGCTAAAGTGAAAACCCTTTTCTTGAATATTTGCAAATCAACCTTTGTGTGGATTGACATAATTAAGAACCTCCCTTTGGTGTTGGACCCCCACAATGTGGAATATAATTTAAGATTTGCTTCAACATATAATCTGGAACAAGTAAAGTGTAATAATATAACATGTGGCAATTAAAAAAATATATATAAATGTGGCATTCGTTTCTTGATAAAATGTTTTTAAAAATCTTGCAGGACAAATATCATTACAATGAGGGCACTTTGTAAGTCACAACACTTGTCTAGAGGATTATAGTGTTGTGCTTAATATTACATTGTCACACTTTTTTGTTTCAGAGTCTCTGCAGAAAGAACTAGATCTACTAAAAAGCTCATTTAAGACCTATCAGGTAAAATAAGGAACTGTCTTTACCAGGTTCATTTGTTTACATATTAAGGAGGTTTATTACATAATTTCATATCATTCCACTTGGCCAATGAAAAAGAGCCACAGATTAAAGTGCCATACACTAAATCATTTGCAAAGACCTATTACCAATTTCCTTGCAAAATGTCTATATCATTGTTACATTGGATATACAGATCATGCTGGCACTTCCCTGAATCATGTGTTTTCGTGTATCTGTGCTATCTGTCCAGATCTGCTTTTTGGTTAGTGCAATGTAACTTTAAAAGTAAACTGATGATTTTGCTGCAGGAGAGCCTGTCAGAAGAGGTAAATGAAGAATGGCTGAAGAAGGAGGCCAAGTGGAAAGAATCAAGTGAAGAACAAAAGTTGATGGAGCTGTCAAAACAAAGTAAAATCATCTGCCCTTTAATAAGCTGATTTCATCAACTAAAATATTTCTTAAAGGGAGATTGTGGCTTAAAAAGCGTTTTGACAAGATGATAAAAAATATTATAATTAATATTCAAGCGATGTTAACACAGCCATTTGTTTCTATTAAAAAAACATTGAAATCAATTCAATGGGTACATTAACACTCCTATACAGTCACTTTACAGGGGATTCCCATTGAAGTTCCAACTCATTGCTGACACGTCTCTATGAAATTTTAAAGGACACATAGAATTTTAACACAGTATAGACTTGGCCTAAAACTGAATGGGAATACTTACATTTGTGTACAAATTCATATGAGCTTACTAATTTATATGTGTGCTTTCATAACCGCTTATCAAATAGCAAAGGCCTTAACCTGGTACAAAGCTGAAGACTATATAGAGAATGGCTAATCAAAATTTTTACTTTCTTGTCCATTTTCTTTACACTTAATGGGTGGAATGAAAAGCTTTTCATACTTTGTTCCATAGGACAGTCACTGCTGGATATGTTTGAGGTACAGAAAAAGGAAGTCCAAAAAAGAGCCTTAGAAGAACAAGCCATGGTACAACAAAGTCATGAAGAACAGATTGAAGTAAGTTTTGTTGGACAGAGCCTTAAATTGTAAATTCAGTCTTATGCATATCTGGCAATTATACATCATTAGCTCTGTGGCCAGGCCTGCTGTTATGGCAATGAAGACAATATAAGAGGGAGGAGTATAAAACAAGGAGCTGCTGTCAGGGGCGTAGCTAAAAATGACTGGGCCCCATAGCAAATTTTTTTTATGGGCCGTCCCTCCAGGCGCAGCACACATAGTGTGAAAGGGCCGTAAAAGGTAAAGCACGGCTAGTGTGAGAGCCCTGAAACGTACACTGCATTAACACTATCCATGCTACATTGTGGTTCTGTACCACAGCTAAGCCACAGTAGTGCTGAGAGCAGCCCTGACATTACACTGCCATTAACGCTCCATGCTACATTGAGCCGTTCTGCTACCTCCGCTACGCCAGCTAGTGCTGCCAAAGCAGCACTAAAGACGTCATCAGTTCATTAAAGAGGGCACTACCACCCCACTCTGTCATTAACCCACAGGTAAGGAGGCAGGAAGTGATGCGATGGGATGCCGTGGCTCCAATTGTCCAGAGAATCAAATTCAAAGTTCTGTGCCCTTGCTCAAATACTCCTGCCTCCTTACATCTCGAACCTGCGTACACAAATACACCCCAACCACCCTCTCCGCTCCTCCGTGACCTACTAATGACATCCCCCACCATCACACCTTATCACATGCACGCTCCAAGACTTCTCTAGGGCCGCCCTACTCTCTGGAACTCTCTCCCTCGCCCCATTAGACTTGCTCCTACTTTGCCACTTTAAACAAAACCTGACAAACCCCCCCTTCAGTCTGCCTACCTCTTCCACCCCACAACATCACCACCATGCCGTCCCCCCCCCCCCCACCATTGTATACTCTGTTCCCGAACCTATAGACGTAGCCCTGTCTGGCAGGGTCCTCACTCCTCCTGTGTCATCACACCCCCTCCATCGTTCCTGGTGTATTATAAGTGTCGTACTCTCCACTCTAATGTATTGTTACGCGCGCGTAATATTTGGCGGTATATAAAAATGATAATGTGTTAACGACCATCCGCCAAGCATGTAAGTGATGTGCTACGTCGGGACCCCTGCAGCCATACACTAGTGGAGGGGGTCCCAACGTATAGTGGAAACAAGCCCTAACCCCAGTCGTAGCTGTAGTTTTCGGCACAGACCAAGGCGGAACATGGAAAACTAGTTCTTCATCCCGACTGATCCCCCATCCTGACTTATCCTCCAATGCTGACTGATCCCCCCCATTTTTCCTTCCCGAGGCCAACGCACAAGGGCCTTTTCCGGGCACCCTCACTGTAGACCTTTCCCCCTGCAAGGCCCCCCCCCCACTTTCCCATATAAATATGTAAATAGTTGATTCAGAGCAGTCAAAATAAGGAGTCAAAGGTAGATCCCACCACAGGGAAAACTCATAGTAAAAAAGTCCAAACAGTTCATAGATCCCGCAAAAGTTCTCCTTTATTCTTCACGTTTCAAAAATCAGTGGTGTGCTCTGTCCAAGTTGGCAGAGCCCTGTGTCCAGTGAATCGATGTAGTCCGAGAATCAAACGTATCCAAAACACCCAACGCGCGTTTCACGATTTCCCAGGACGTTGGAATTAATCTATTGCGAATCAGAGTCTGTAGTAATTTGGGGGGTTCTGGTCAAAGATATATGGAAGTCACAAGGGGTATGAATACTAAGCACTCACCCTGAGATAGTGTCTACGGGTATGCTCATCGATTGGAGTTCCTGGGGAGAACGAGGGGGCCTTGGCACGGAATAGCTGAAAAGACGGTGAGTGAGCGCATTTTTCCGTGTGTTAAGGGGGGGGGGGGTTGTGAGGGGCATGTGAGGAAGTTCACACTCACGTGATCATTAGATCAAAGCTGTATCTACTGACAATAGTGTGTAGGAGGAATCAGGTATGCTGGTACGAAAAGTTAAAAGGTGAAAAGTCCAAATTACAGTTCCTAGAATCCGCCTCTTTAAAGGTTTCTCCTTTATTCTTCAAGTTCAATAAAATCAGGGTGATGATGTCCATAGTTGGCAGAGCCCCTAGTGTCCAGTTAACGAGTATGTCGAGAATAACAGTATCCAAAACACACCTCAACCGGTTTCACGGATTTCCTCAGGAGGTGTGGAAATTAAAGTTATCGTATGCGAATCAGTGTATGTAGTTAATTTGGGGGGTTCTGGTCAAGATATATGGACGTACACAAGTGGGTAATGAATATAAGCACTCCACCCTGAGAGAGGTCACGGTGATGCTCATGACGGAGTATGGAGTTGCCTGGGGAGAAAGAGGGGCCTTGGCAAGGAATAGTGAAAAGACGGTGAGTGGGGGCGCCATTTTTCCTGGTTTCCAGAGTTTATGTATAGAAAGTTATAGAGTGATGTAGGGTAATGAGGGTGCTGTTATAGTGTCATGCCAAGTTGTGAGAAGGGGCCCATGAGGAGGTGAGGGTGAAGGGAAAAGGAAATTATACCAGTGAAGGCGATAGTTGGGGAGGGAAGTGGAAAGGGACTGTGTGTGATTGTGAATGGGAGGTGTAAGTGAAGTGCTATGCATAGGTGTGGGGGGGGGGGGGGTTTGTTGTTGGGTGGTTGGGCAGTGCTGGAGTGTTTGCTCAGAAAGGGGAGGCTGAAGTGAGAGTATGGAGTGTGGTGAGCAGGCTATGCGGGAGCCATATAGTGAGGGGCAGCCTCGGAAGAGGGGGATGTGGACACGTGAGCAACCAAATAAAACATAAACAAAGAACACCAAGCTAAGCGAAATAAGTGAGAAAGCCTGAAAAAGCAGGTTGTTATGTGAGAGATGTGGAGAGAGAACAGCATGTGTTTAAGGGGGGGGGGGGGGGGGGTTGTGAGGGGCATGGTGAGAGAAGTTCAAATCCAAGTGATAATTAGATCAACTGTATGTCTACCGGAATAGTAGTTGTAGGTCTAATCAGTATGCTGGTAACGAAAAGTTAAGGTGAATTAGGATCCTCCAACGTTATCCTCCACTGCTGAATCATCCCTCCATCAAATTTCAGATCCTTCTTCTGACGACATGCCTATTTGACAGATATCTAATTGGCATATTAATGCCGCGCGGCGCTGGACATCATATGCAAATTATGGGGCTGGGAGAAGAGACATAATCGGCAAATGTCATAGGGCAATGACTGCAGTGCCGGTTGATTTCGTGCACAGCACACACCGGGTGTGGTGACAGTCCTGCTAGGACATCTCCAGAATCTTCACACCTCGCCCGCCTCTTCCGCACTGATTGGCTGACACCCGCCCTGACTGACAGCTCCCTGGAAACATCCGAACCTCTCCATCTCCCTGACGGTCACCGGCAGGCCAGCGCCTCCTGATGGACGGATTGTACACAGCCGGGGAAAAGGGTGGCGAAGTTTCTGTGGATCGGTGTTGATGCTGCCTTTGCAGAGAACTCGGCAAAATTCGGGAAGTTAGTATGATACGGAGAAGACAGAAGAGAGAGAGAGCAGAATTAAAGGAAAAAAGAGTAGAAAAAAGCAGACGAGATCGGGCCCCTAGTGGCTGCGGGGCACCCCCCCATAGATGCATGTCTGCAAGAAGTACTGGTTCCTTAGCCACTGGCTGCTGTACAACATTCATTCGAAAGTGTCATATACTGCACTCTAGTTGGTTGATTATAGCTGATTTTAATAAGGTACAGAAAGGAACTACAGGGATAGTGAAAACATATCAAATACAAAAGGGACAAAGATGTAACAATATTTACAAAAAGGAGATTTAAAGATTCCAAAATTAAGGATAAAAAAATAAAATAAAATTATTCAAGTAATTAATAAGTAATATAAACAGGTCAAATTAAGATTAATAAAGAAACACAAAGAGAATAACTTGGGTAAAATGGTGCAGGTGCATTCTGGTTTATGGTAGTAATGTGAGAAAGATGCTTTGGCTATCGTAGCTACCAGTAATACAGTAAAGCTAGTATAGTAAATAGTAAATGTAAGTATCTTGGGTGTCCTCATTGGAGAGGTTTTGTTTTACCTGAAGCTTTAAAATGACAGGACTGTGTACTGGTTATGGACAGGAGCATGCTATGCAGTTAATAAGACACTACCTTATATAGAGCTGTCACAGTTTTCACTACCAGTACTTTCAATTTTCCAGCTAGACAAAAAAAGGGATTGCAGAGCAGGGAATTGCTGACTGCTCTTGAAACTGGGAACTCCCAGTTGGCTGGTTGCACCAGTTTCATGTTTGGGCAACCAGCCTGGAGGATTGCTGGGCCAGGCTGTTCAGGCTCAGCCACAGGTGGTCATTCCTTTTGTCCATAAGATGCACAAAGTTTCCCCCCCCCCCCCCTGTTTTGGGGGGAAAGGTTGCAAAATATGCTAAGTTGTTCCCCAGTACACAAGGGGACTATGTTTTTATAATTTGCTACCCAAACTCTTATCAACTGCCATAAAAGCATGTTGAATACCTAACTGTTGGTCATAGTTCTCTGTTCAGTAGTTTGATTTCCTTTTCATATTTCCTGTTCAAGGAAGCCTGGAAGAAATACAGAGAAGTCACCCAAGAAGCAAAGATGCTGAATGTGTTGAAAATGGTAAGAGAAAGTTGTCACTTAGAATGTTTATCAAGAGTACCAGAGAGAGTTTTTTAGTGAAATAGTATGTATGATTTATTTGGATTTTATTAATTTTTAGTATTTGACCATTTACACTATTATTGTAATTCTATTGCGCTGTTTTTGGGTGTGTTTTTTTTTCAACTGAAGCAGAGTCATATAGCAATTTTCTTTAATAGCTGTAAGCATTACATTCCAAGTAATATACATTACCGTTCAGATAGTCTAGGGTTAGGATCAGACTCCTCTCTATTCAAAGAACCATAAGTAGACATTTTATTTATTGGCGATTTGTAGTCGGAGATTGTGTAGGCTATTTTTTCTTTGTTAATACAATTATAGGCCAGTATTAAGCAGGCTACAGACATACAGATATGGGCCAGATCGATGGCCGCTTCGAGCACTGTGCCCATATAATATGCGGCCATGGCTTGAAAACAGCCATATCGGACATGACTATTAATACGGCCGATGTCCGTTGCTTTGCCTAGAGAGCTGCTGCAGAAACCATCGGATGGCTTGAATATCGAGTCGGCTTTACCCTGCTCTAGGATATCTGTTTGTGGCTGACAGCACTCACTCACTCTATTCTATTTATAGGAAAGCAGTGTTGTCACCCTTGAAGAAACAAGTGTGAACTAGGATCATACATAAATGTTCTATAGTTCTCAAAAGAATGAGGAACAATGCTAACTGTGTATTAGAGACCAATGGCAGGGGCAAGAAGTGACCTTTTGCAGATATTGAACATAAATAATAACCACATTGAGATGTTCTAACCCCTTTTTATATATATTTTTTATATCTTAACAGCACCTGCAGACTGAGGTTAATGACAAAAATGAAGTGATTCTGTCATTGAATATGGAATTAAAGCAAGCCCAGGCAGAGATTGGAAAACTGGTAAACATTGGAGTAGAATAAAAACCATTAATACCACAGTTCATTGTGTTCT
>CM070039.1:47326987-47354105 GCA_036250615.1 Ptychadena robeensis
GACTGGGGCGGAGGTTCACCTTCCAGCAGGACAACGACCCTAAACATAAAGCCAGGGCAGAAATGGAATGGTTTAACACAAAACATATCCATGTGTTAAGCTAGCCATACATGTGCCGATTCCATGGATGATCGATCACCCGTCCGATCGATTCCGGCGATGCCACAGGGGATTGGATGGGCGATCGATCGCCCAATTAAGTCTGTGCCTACCACTTTAGGCCAACGATTCATGGACGATTCCGTGCCCGATCAATCACTTCACAAATGGCAACTCCCCTTGATGTGTGCTGAATCGGATCAGAAAGACCAGCATGTTGGTTCTCTGGCAGATCCGATTCAGGGGGCCATGTCGATCGGGCAGGGTTGATCAGGCAAGGTGGGCTGCACTCAACGCGTGCGGTGATCGATCGGCCAGGAATCGTGTGCGGAATCGTCCCGTGTATGGCTACCTTTAGAATGGCCCAGTCAAAGTCCAGATCTAAATCCAATCGAGAATCTGTGGCAAGGTGTGAAAACTGCTGTTCACAAACGCTGTCCATCTAATCTGACTGAGCTGGAGCTGTTTTGCAAAGAAGAATGGGCAAGGATTTCAGTCTCTAGATGTGCAAAGCTGGTAGAGACATACCCTAAAAGACTGGCAGCTGTAATTTCAGCAAAAGGTGGTTCTACAAAGTATTGACTCAAATGAAAAATTACGCACATCCCACTTAGCAGTCTATTTATGAAAAAACATTTGGAATCATGTATGATCATGTATGGTCTTACACGTGGAATTCCAATAAAATTGATTCATAATTGTGGCTGTAATGTGACAAAATGTGGAAAAGTTCAATATTTTTGCAAGCCGCTGTACCTTCAACCAGAATCCAGACTCTCATTGGAAGCCATAGGAAGTAATTTCAGCAAAAATAGGATCTATTAAATATGAAGTTAATTTCTTTTTTGCACCTGCCTAATTTTTTTTAACAATTATTGCCTTTCTGTAAACAATTATTGCCTTTCTGCTTTACTTTCTGTAAATCCTATAAACTTTATTTCACTTCTCAAATATCACTGTGTGTGTCTCCTTTATGATATATTTAATTGAAATGTTTTATTGTAACAACCAGTGATTTATGCAGGAAAATCATGAACATTGACAAGGTTGCCCAAACTTACACAACCCACTGTATATATCTGAAATATATCAGAAATACAGTCCTTAAGAAGCCCCCATTTGAGGGCCAATCTGTCTGTATGACTTTAATAGATCATCAAACAACAATTATGTACCAGAATTTGGAGATTCTAGAGTTCATTTCCAGTAAATATGTTACCTGCATCTTTATTTGTTCCATGTCTGTTTTCTAGGTTTGGTTTGTTCTGCTCATTCAGTCCAGCCTTTGTGAAATCCTCATTATTCAAGATAACACACCATCCATGTGGATTTTTGTCCAGTTTGTAATGTTCCAAAGTCTGTAATATTAGAGATTTTGGTTAAAGTCCATACATATCTTAATGGAAGCTTACATTAAATGCTAGCCAATATAAGAACAGTATGCAAAGCATTTCTGTACATCACTCTAGGTATGTATTTGGCTGATGAGACATTAAGGAAGGATTTGCATGGCTCCAACAAATTGTCATTTTCGTTTTCCTGTTGGGATTTGTAATGGGACTTTGTTTCAAGGAGGGTTGACTGTGCTCTGTCTGTAGCCTGAAATGCTAACTTTGATGGGAAATTTTCAGGACATGACAATCAAAACTATTTACAATTTTGGATGGTTTTGGCAATTTTGTTTGGTTAAATAAAACACCATTCAAATTGCCATGTTTTATACATTCATGAAGGAAAGCTCCATTGACCATTGATCATAAATTCTCCGATTATTTTTTGATCAAATATTTTCCCAATTTTAATAGTTTAAGGTCGATCTAACCATGTGGGCTGCCATAGATTTTCAATCAATCAACAAAAAAAATTGATTGAATTAAGTTGATTAAACGAAAAATCTAGACATGTATGGGGGCTGCTTGTCATCTTCTTCTATCAAAAAACCCCCAATATATTTAAGATAGGATGTCCATGATTTTACTTGTGACAGGCACGGATCAACCATCAAAATCACCTAAGAAAATATATCCTGATGGACTGGGGTGAACATTTGTTGTCTGTATAGCTGTCAGATGAGGTACCCAATGCCCACTGTATCCTATGGGTGCCGCTTGCTCAACCTCCCCCTATCCTTCTACATAGAACTGAAGCAGCACAGTTTATATAGCGCTTATATGTTCTATGTTTACTGAGAATGCTGGTTCCTAATAACCAATTTAGGCATCTCTGCAAAGCTTTAGGAGATAATGTAATGAGTGTCTAAATTTTAATAGCATTTTTTAAATAAACCTTAATGGTTTTTCATGGTTGGAGGTACTGCATAGAAAAACCATAGGAGGTTCATCTTATGAATAAGAAGTGAGTGGAAAATGTGACTTATGTTTGTGGCTTATGTTAAGAAATTGTTAAGGTTGCCATACATGGCTCGATTTTTGCGTTCGACCGACTTACAACGATTGATTTTAAAGTCGATCAAATTCGATTTCGATTTCTGCCCAGCTGGTGCTATAGACCAAAAGTAATTGTCATTGAACATAAAATCGATCGAAAAGTGGTCGGACATGTTGGTAAATTTTGTGCAAATGGAATTGATTCCTATAAAAATCAGATTGATGATCGAATCGCATAATTATTGATCCGTGTATTGCTAGCCTTACTTCTGTCAGCAATCTTTAGAAAAGAAGAGTAAATGAAGATTTCAAAACTGTCCCCACTCAGTGTGGTTGGGTCTGGTCGCACTCAAGTCGGCTGTGAGTAACCAAGTATTTGGGTAGCTTAGCCCTTCCATGGGTAAATAGTATAGCTTTCTGTTGAAGCTTTCTCTGGGCTTGGAGTGTTATACCATTTGCAAAAGGCAATAGCAACTGGACTAGCCTATGGGAAAAAGACTAGTGTTGAGCTTGAATATTCGATTTTCGAATATTTAGCTTGAATGTCGTCATTTCGCGAATATATAATCGAATATCTGACATAATTGTGATTTGTCGCGATCCCATGCATTGCAATGGATCGCGATTATATAATCGTGATGCGATTTTTTTAAACGGAAATGACGGATAATCTCCCAGTGGAATATCCGAGCTCCATTGACTTGCATGCATTGCGCGTATTTGATTGCAATTGCGATTTTTAGATTGCAATTCATGTCCACAAGTGCGGATATTCGAGATTACGAATATGGAATCGAATATTATGGCGGATAATCGCGAAATTACGCGAATTCGAATATTGCCTAGTCGCTCATCACTAAAGAAGACCAATATATTTTTGCAACCTGAGGAAATTCTTTTTGGTTTATTCCTCTATAAAGTCAGTGTTTGATTGGCTTTTGCAAAAAGGAACAAATGTTTTCTTTGCTTATGTGGTTAGCAATGGTTGGATTTTTGCTAATAAACTACCATCAATTGTGGTGGCAGTTTTTGTCTTAAGAGTGATTATATTTATTGCTATGGAAGCATTGCAGCCAAAGTTTGGGGGAATCACTTACCATAAGCCAGAACCAGGTAAACCTAACCCTCACTATGATCAAAACAAACATATTTTTTAATCTGCTCTTTTTTATCATATCTTTAATAATCTTTATATCCCAAATATGCAAAGAACTTTACCTTGCTTTTTTCAGAAGCAGAACTCAGATTCTCTGGCTGATTAGTTGGATTCACTAGACAATAATAAAAAAAAAAATTAATGTGATATTAAAGGCGTAACTTGAATTTACAGTTAAGGGTACCTTGGGTTGATGTCTCTTCCTGCTTGGAATCAATGTATGCCGCTTGTCTGTCTGCAAAATGTAAAACATATAAGGTTTTATATATACTGCAAAACTACAGAGGCATACAGATACATATTATTTCCTTAAGGGCTTGTTTCCACTTGAGCAATCGGCTGCGACGCAACGCAGTCGATCGCGCCTATACATTTGAATGGGGTCACCTCCACAGCTGTGGTTGATCGAGATCGGGCATGGACATGGTGCAGCCCTCAATCTGTTTTGGATCACGGAATGCGGACGGTTTCAGGATGCGTGTAGCATGGATTCTTACCGTGCCCATTTACTCTCTATGAGCGTGCACAGCCAGGAAGTGGGAGGGGTGGGACAGGGCATTTTGCTACATACCCCCACTTCCTGCCTGCAGGTCCGTGCCACAGTGTGAATCACTGGAGATCACGGGAGATCACTGGGTGCTAGCAATCTCCCGCAGGCATCATTCCACGATGCAAACCGTGGCAGAACTCAGGCGCGATTGACCAAGCAATCTTGACCCGCGAATTGAAAAAAATAATTGTGTCAATAGAGAATGAATGGACACGATTTTTCTATCGCGTCCACACATGATCAAAAATCGTGTCCATTCATGTCTAAGGGCACGATCACAAAAGAATTGCCATCACGGCCATCAGGTGAGTGAGGACAAGCCCATTTAACTGAATGGACGCAATCAACGCTGTTTACCACGCCCAATTAAAATCATGAGCACAAGGCGATTAATCGCCTATGTGGGAACATAGCCTAAAGGAGCAGCTAGGAACAGTAGAACTACCGCTTTGCAGCCAGGCCTGGAGCAGCTCTTCCAACAGTCTATCACCAGTAGCAGGGGCAGCGCCCCTATTGCAGGGCGTTGCACCTGTCCCAATAAAGTTACCACACACGATTTCTTTTGGTGTAAGATCCGATACCCTTTTATTAGATGTCATCACGGTACAGCAATACAGTCCATGCCCCTAACCCGGGGACACACTGCTGGGCTAGGGTAACCCTTGCCCCCTAGCTGGGGGGAACGAGGGTGATGTCTGTACACACGTGTCTGCCTCCCACTGGGACCAACAGTGCTACTCTAGCTGCACTTTCCTCCTGGTGAAGACCTAGCTCCACCCTTTAATGGGCCTTATAATACTTCTCCCAGGCTGGTCACTCTCAGATGGCATGTTACAGTTACATCAGAAAGTCTTCTAGCATGTTCCTTGACCTTTAGGCTTAGGGTATATCTCCCCAGCGCTGTGTGGTCCGTCAGGACCCCCTACGTTAAGCGCAGTGGCAGGTAAAGTGTATGTGATCCCCCGGGACCCCTACACTTAATGCAGGGGTCCCTGACGGATCACACAGAGCTGTGGAGACATAGCCTTAGGCTCCACTATGCGTTAAGGATGAGCTGAGTTAACGGATCCAATAAACGCAACCTATGTATTAGGGATTCGTCAGGGATGTGTTAAGGCTATGTTTCCACAGCGTTTTGTGATCCATCGGGACCCCCTACGTTAAGCGCAGTGCTTGGCGGGGGTCCCAACGGATCACATACACTTTACCTGCCCGGTGGATGGTCTGTTCTCACAGCACTGAGCTGATCCACTGAATACATGTCCCACTTCCTTAAACACCTACTGTAAATAAAAGCTAACTTTCACTGCAAATCAAACTACTGCAAGGTTTAAAAACATCTTTCTGCAAAATGTTTTCCTCTTTTGAGAACATACATTGGATTGCAAATGTATCCTACAAATACTTCTCTGATATAGACAGTGTCAAGTTAATCAACGTTTATTTAAAACATTTGTGCGCCTTAAAAATAAAATAAAGTACCTTGATTTTCAAATGATTGAATTTTCTCACAGAGGTCATTGCGGCCAATCACACGTAAAGTTTCATATAATTTTCTTAAGTTATTTTTGGTCACATATAAATCTTTTTCCATTTCAGTAAGCACATCCAGCATAGAGCCCTTAGAAATAAACGTTTAAAATGTTGACATTGCTTGCATAATCAATATCACCATATACACCGAATAAACCATATACACCGAATATATATCCAAAAGATTGTCTTAAGTCATACCATAATAGGAGGTGATTATCAGAAAAAAATAATATTATAAAGTTAGCATTTATAGAAAATAAACAATAATATGTCCTATAATATGAAATCGTAATTTTAGGTGTGTAAAGGGTTTTACTTTCTGTCACTTATCTGCCTTCCACTTGCTGTTACAGATCTGCCTGCCACTTATCTTCTAGTTACTAATTGCCCCAATTTTTTTAAAACATGTCTATCACTTTGTGTCTGTTTATTGTTGGAAATTGTTTTCCATCTGCCTCCCACTTAAAAAAGTTTTCACTGACATACCTGTGTGTTAGTTGGGTACCTAGTTTTGAAGAGTATTCCTGTCTCTGGAGTGACACACAGATCCTTCCTTGTTTGTGGAATGTATCTATTGTCATATAAGGTATATATTTCTGTCATTGATCATATCTGCAGGTCATTCACATCTGCCTTTACTTGCATTATTAGTATGTCCTTGCCATCTTGTTTTTGCTGCAGTATGGTATTATCTGCATATCATTAACAATTTAGTATAGTGAGTGTGAAAGCAAGTTTTATCTTCACATCACTGGAAACTTGTTGTATTTTTGTGTGTAATTAGAATTCCCCTATTATTAATATTATGTACATGATAAATGATGGTGGTATAGAGAACATTTATGCACCTTCAATCTGCATTGATAACCAGCCTTGTTTATTCTATTAGCCGTGCCCCCCACATACAATATGTGGACATGAATAAAAATTAATGACCATATGTGGGTAACCAAAGTGCCATTGCAACATTTAGTAGCATGGCTAGGCAAATGAGGGGCATAGCCATGTTGATGTGGGTGTATTTTGCAACAGTGAGTTTTTTTAATTACTTAATCAACGTTAGATATGGTGCTGACTGACCCTGGCACTGGTAATCACTCCCCACTGCTCCTGAAATTTGTGTAAAGTAAAGGGTGAGACGTGTTTGGTTGATGGTGAAATGCAGAATTGAGGTAGGCAAGAGGATATGTAAGCAAGTATTTTGAAAAGTTATTCATGTCTTTCTATTCTTGTCTAAGCAAGTGCATAAGCTGGGGGTATAGTCAGTGAGTTAGGAGAGTTGATTAGACAGTGAAGACATGATTGCTAGTTTCTCCTGGAGTCCTAGCAGAACAAAGAAACTAATGTAGCTCTAAAGAACTGTCCTATTTGGGATAGAGCAAAGAGCTTCCTCTATCTATTTGCTTTCCCAGGAAGAAGAATGAGACAAGAGTAGTGTGACTGAATGCTGCACCCTTTGGAATCGTAATGGTCTGAAATATGTTTCCTGTTCCAAGTTTACCTATTAATGTGATTCTTGTGATGTGCAACATTGAACGTTGTGCCAGAATGGGACAATTCATGAATAACTTATGCTGGATAAGAGGTGGTCTGTAGCAAATCCACTTCAACTCTGGGACCTTTGGTGGTGCGGTTTCTGGGCAATATAGGAGTCAGACAGCTGGTGGGATCCATGACCCTGAAAGTGACTTTGCAAAAGTGTCACTTCCTGTATTTGGAATACAGAAGTGCTGGTGTGGAGTGTCATTTCTGTGTTCCATTTAAAGGTAAGTGTAATGTCCCATCCATCCTACTTTCCCATCCCGCTTGTGCAAATGATGTGTTGTTAGCAGCAGCGTTGATGCTTTCAGTTAATGCGGCAATACCTCTAAAAATGGTCATTCAACCCCAGGGGGTCTCCCAACCCACAGGTTGCCCTAGAGATTATTGTTTTACAGGTATCTCATAAAATGTCGCTCATATTGCCACCATCTGGACAGTTATGCTTTAAAGGGTTCAAGAAAGTTGACTAAAGTTTGAGCAAAGCTTTGTTGATATTATCCATATAATATAAACATTATCCAAGCTATTTTAATAATAAATATCTTACTGTATGCTTTAATTTAGCCTTTTGATTGTACACATGAAATTTCACATTTTTCACGTCATCAGATCCTAGATTTTGTGAAATAAAATATAGTAGTGACCTGTAGGATTCAAAAAGAAAATGAAATAACTCATGTTTAAATATCCTCAAATTAAACACATTTCCTTTGTGGGAAACAGAACATTACAGCCTAGTTTTCCGTATAGACAATCCACACTTCAAATGAAATTCCAAACTCCTTTATTGAGAATATAGCATAATACAGTAGAAACACAAACTCCCCTGGGGGTCTCCTCCTCACTAACGCATTTCGCCAATTAACAGAAGGGATTATTCGTAGAGATAAGGAGGTACCTGTTGAGTCTACACATTTACTCAACAGGTGCCTCCTTATCTGTAGGTTAGGTTTTATTTTACATGAGCTAAATTATCAATTGTTATTGCAAAATACTTCAAAGTAGAACTACATCCAAAAAATTCATTTTATGCAGAGAAGCAGTAACATAGCAGTGTTTTTGAGCCTTCTATGGTAACATAGTTGTATTACCTGTTACTCCTGTTAGGTATTTTTTGTTTTAGCTTCCTTTAACATACATGTTTACTCTACAGTTTCCTTTAGAGCTACTAAAAACTGTGTAGCTCAGGGCCTCCTTGATTCCATGCAGATTGAGTGGATAGTTTAGAAAGGCTCTCATATTACAGTTTAGGTAAAAAGTTGACCTACTTTATTTCTTATATTTATAGCCTAAAGGTGTCTATATTATACAATCTATCTTCGATTCAATTAGCTTGCTTAACAATCTGCTGGGCCTAGTACAGACCTGTCAAGCCTCCTGTTTTGGCCAGGAAAGTCAAGTTTTTATGTGGCTTTCCTGGCCAAATCACGATTTCAAGAAATCCCGGATTTTTCCCGGATTCTTGAAATTGAGCTGATCTAGCAGGGAGAGGGCGTTACTCTTCCTGCTAATGTCCCACCCCACACATTATCAGCACAAGCGCGGTGGGACATAAGCAGGGAGAGTTACGCCCTCTCCCTGCTAGATCAGCTAAAAGGACGCCGGGAGTGATGTCAATGATGTCACTTCCGTGGAACGCAGAAGAACCACGATCTATATACCGGAAGGGAAATCACTGACGTCACTTCCTGTATGTCCCCCGATTTTTAAATGCCCAAAATTTACAGGTATGGCCTGGTACACAGAAGAAGATCAACTACCAAGTTTGGGCTTCAGTGATCAATGTGTATTGTTTTTACTGGAAATGAAGTCAAACAATCTGTGCACAAAATTTGATTAGGATGTTCTTAATTGTGCTGCCTGATTAGATTACTATTTTTTTCTTTTGTACTGTATATCCTCAAGTTTTAAGCTGACCCGAATAAACCAAGGTACCTAATTTTATCTACAACAACGCATTGACTCGAGTATAAGCCGAGGATGGGAAATGCAGTCAGTCAAATAGTGGAATTTTCTAAATGAGAAAAATATAGAGAAAGCACCATTGCTAATAAGTTTCAATTTAAAAAGTAAAGTTTTTAAGCTTAATTATTATTATTGGGACCAATACATGGAATGTAAATGAAAACTTATTTTGATGTTTCAATCATAAGTAGTGGAGTTTTCTAATTGAAATTCAACCTTCTCCAGTAAAAATTAACAAATAGTCCACTAGATGGCGCTGCCGTGCCATTTGTTTATATTTCACCAGCTGATCTCTGGAATGCTGTCGATAGAATATTGAATACACATTGGACCATTCACAGAGGCTGCTGGCATCTGCAGGGAGACAAGCGAACACTCGGACAGGTAAGTGGGGTCCCTGCCTCTGACTTATGTATAAGCCAAGGGGGACTTTTTTAGCACATTTATACGGTAAATATTTTCTACCTGTTTTAAACCTCAGATTTAACCTAGCATCTTACACCTAAAATCTGACACTACTATTTAATTTAGACTCTTAAATGGCTTCTTTTTTCTCTAATATTTTTCTGAGGTAAAAAAAACTGGCTCAAATTTAAATTTAAACAGAACAGTTTAAAGTCTCGGCTAATAAAAAAAATTTCACTGCAGCCTTCTTTGGATTTCTACAGATAGTTGACTCTCACTGACTTCCACATCAATGCATTATTGTTGTATTTTGAGGACAGGCTTAGGGAAGCAATGGACTAAGCACGAATGCATCCTCTTGCAGTTTGATAAAAAATTTTAATGAATAGAAAAAGGTTTCACTTTGAAACCCCATGACCTTTTTTTTTTTCTTCAATCAACTGCCAATCCGATTTTTTGTTCGATGTTGTTGTATAACATTGTTCGTCCATTTATCAAATGTAACATTAGATTTATTGTTTGTTCATCCCGATATCAAATGAAAATACAACAACAGTAAAAAAAATTCCAACATGTTTGATGACCTTTCGAACGATTTTTTGTTCGAGCCCGAACAAAATGTATCCATCGAACAAACTGGCCATTCTTGATTTTTGTTCAATCAACCAAACAATTGTTTGTTCTTCGTTGATCGAATGAAAAAATCTACACGTGGAAACCCACCTTTAGCATGCCTATTGTACCAGCAACAAACGCATTTGGATGTACTTTTAGAGAACCTGAAAACAACGACGAGAGACTAAATAAAATGGCCAACTATAAAGTACTCTTTCCCTAAAAGTAAGCAAACAACGAAAGCTTTGTCTCACCTGTAGGGAGAGATGTGTCCTTCGGATGATTGCAGTTTCTTTATTTCAGACTCAGACATTAACCAATGTTCTTTTAGAATATCAATTCTGCCTACTTTGCAAAGAATCTCTTTTAGAAATGATAGGTCATCCTGTG
This sequence comes from Ptychadena robeensis, assembly GCA_036250615.1. Lineage (NCBI taxonomy): Eukaryota > Metazoa > Chordata > Amphibia > Anura > Ptychadenidae > Ptychadena > Ptychadena robeensis. The sequence continues at coordinate 47,337,633 of CM070039.1, forward strand.
ACACCAATCCTTTTTTCTGTAGAGCGGGGAAGAGTGTTGCACCATCTTTTATGCTCTGCCTTTCTGTAGCCGTTAGAAGGTCTACACATAGAAATACCATTTCATTCACATTCTGATCCTCAAGGGTCATGCTTATTTTTACCAGCAGAGTTGGCAGATCTTGATTCATTTTCAATACGCTGTGTTTATATAAAATGCAAATATGGTAAATTATTCCTCAGTAATGTACATTTAGATTTAGCAAGATATTTATTAAGTTTATAGAATGTACAGGAGATACATGAGAGTGAAGTACTAAAGGCACCAGTCTAATCCCTTGTGACTTGCATGGGAGGCCAACAGGACAGAACAGCCAAAGTTTTATGGTCCCCATACATGCTGCGATCGGCGGGCGATCAATGGGGCTTGCGCTATCGGCTGCAAAATCGCCCACGGATCGCAGGTGCCGTAATGGATAAACCGAACCATGTGGACAGAATTCTCGATAGGCCAGGAAACCGACATGTTGGAGACCAGTGTCTCCATTCAAAATAATGGCCGGCACACAAAGGGTGCCTGGCCGATTCTCGGCACTCGCGGCCATGCTTGATGATGTCATCATGCACAGCCGGAAGCTGTCCATCTCCAGGCAGATCTAAACATGTGTGGGCACCTTTACAACTTTGTGACTTCCTATAGCAGAAGGAAGATGCAACTGTATATTACATGTATTTACTTAATTTATGTGCCATAAGCTTTTGGAAGGTTTCACATTGCAAAGTTTTTTTTAAGAATATAGTTTATTTATCTTTAATACCGCTAATCCCACTGTCTCTAAATTTGCAGTAACTGTAGTTATCCACAAATAACATTATAAATGTTAGAAAATACAGATGAAATAGAAGGCATAAAAACAGCACATCGTCAGGAAAGAGTTCCTGCTCATAGAGACATGTGGACCGTTGGTCCTTTTTTGTTGGATCCAAAGGCTTCATTCAATTGATAACATGACTTACCATGCTCCCTCTTGGCTATAACTACGGCTCCAATCATGCACCTTTCTCTTTTTCCTTTCTTCCTTTTCTCTTTCTACCCCTTCTCCCCCCTCTTGGTCCCCTTTCTTACTCTCTTTCCACCCAATTTGTGTTAAAGTTGTATTTCCCAAATGTTATGTGAGATACTTGATATACCTCAATTTTTTATATTTTACTGCCAATACTCTACCATGTTGTAGCACAAACAACAAATAAAACAATGAGAATGTTACATATGTATTTTTCTCAATAAAAATTTATAAAAATGTTATTGTTTAAAATAAATAAATAAATAAATAAAATAAATCTGTTCATAAAAGTGTATGTAAACTGCAAACTTGAGTGCTCCAATGTAGGTCAAATGTGTCCAATAACATTTAACCTTCCATGCAATCGCATTTAAATCGATCACACTGTGTGGGTACAATGGATCGATATTAGACTGATGAACGATTTGGCTAGCTTTAGGTGCAGGCACCCACACATATCCCCAATGTTAGTGATGTCAGCCCCGGTGTCAGCATCCCAAGAATTCCCCGTCCCAAGAATTCAGAAGCGGTAACTGGCTGGATTTGCTGTAGGACACTGCAGGTTGCCTGGAACAGGTAAGCTACTCCAAAAGTGGTAGAGGGTTATAACTTTTTGCCGTGAAAATTTCACCAAGGAGAAAATCACCAAGCAGTTTAAATAAGTTAACCTGTCTTTTCCAAGTGTATAGTTGTACTTCTGTCAATTGCACCCCCTTTTCAACTTGGTTACAAGATGCTTTAGCTCCCCTCCACTTGTTCCCTGCAATGAGCAGAGAAAATGTCTAGAGGTGACCGACAGTTTCTATGGGTATGTACCAACAGCACATAATCACGCCGCTGTGTGGTCCCTATGGTGACGGGATGCCACTGGGCATTATCTACACTCGGCGCAGGGATTAAGCAGAACAGAACCAGTGCATCTTGTAAACAAAGTGACAATGGGCCAGATTAAAAAAGTTTAATGGCCCAGATATAGCCTGTAGGCCATAATTTGCCTATGTCTGACCTAGTCTCTTTGTCTTCGAAAACAAGAATTACACCAGAACAATTAAAGAATTTGACAGTTTTATTTCTATTATTGTAACCATTTTGGAAATGCTTGTAAAGGGCATAATGCAACGTCTTCCAGCTAAGTTCTCTTTCTAAGTTCCTTTGGGACAATTTTTGTAGTATGCATTCAGATAGAAATGAAAGTAAAATCTGTTTAAAAGCTTGTTGAGATAAATAGTTTCCAGGTGGCTATAAAGCTGTAACTAGTTAACTTAAGTCACCCAGGAACTGTCCAGCTACATAGGACACAATAATCCCTTTTGTAATATTACCTCCTGTATCGACATTTTTTTTTAATGGGCGTTGTTGTGCTCTCTGCAAATGCTATTACCATTTGTTTCATTTCTCTGACTCTATTTTTTCTGGCTCAAGAATTCCCAGCATTGGCTAGTCATTTTCTCAGCTAAACTTTCCTTGACTTTCATTAATAAAATTTTCAAAATGTTCAGTAGTAGAGGCTATGCAGTACATATCAGTGTATTGAGTGGTCAGCAATGCAAATACAGGAAGAGTCTTAAATGTAAACAGGAAATGGGAAATCCTCCCATGGTGACACCCATTTCTGAGAATTAGAAAGAGAGGTTCTATACTGCGGTTCTATACTGCATATAATCGACATAGTGCTAGTGGCAGAGAAATCGTACTTTCATTTTCTAAACCAGTGAATTAGAGTTATAGGAACATTTCACTTACTTTTGAAAGGATTCTTAAATGTGTTAGTAGCTGTCTGTGTGTTTGTAAGCTGTTACTCCTTCTCAGGAAGAAACTCTTCTGGTATGGAGAGATGAAGCGTGCGTTTTATCACCCTTCCTTGTTCTAAAGTTGTCCCGCCCCTCCCTTAAGAAAATTTATTTCCTTATACAAGTCTACACATAACATGTGTAATGTGCTTCATGTAACATTACATATACAGTACACCTGGAAAGTATTCACAGCGCATCACTTTCCCACATATTGTTATGTTACAGCCTTTTTCAAAAATTAATTTTACAACACCCTATAATAATTGTATAATGATAAGTTGTCATTATACAAGACCATACACCCTGAATTTTACAACACCCTATAATGACAACAAAGTTTACTTGAGATTTTGACAAATTTGTTAAAACTTAAGTTAAAAAGCACATATATAAGTATTCACAGCCTTTGCCATAAAGCTCATAATTGAGCTCAGGTGCATCCTGTTTTTCCGATCATCTTTAAGGTGTTTCTGCAGCTTAATTGGAGGTCCCAGAGTTGACATTTCATGTCAGAGCACAAACCAAGCATGAAGTCATAGGAATTGCTTGTAGATCTTCGAGACAGGATTGCCTTGAGGCACAAATCTGGGGAAGGTCACAGAAAAATTTCTGCTACTTTCAAGTTCCCAATGAGCACAATGGTCTCCATCACAACCACAAAGTTGAAGAAGTTCAAAACTACCAGGACTCTTCCTAGAGCTGGCCGGCCATCTAAACTGAACGATAGGAGTTAGAAGGGCCTAAGTCAAGGAGGTGACCAAGAAATGGTCCCCAGAGATTCCTGTGAAGATAGGAAAACCTTCCAGAATCTCTGAAGCAATCCAGCAATCAGGCCTGTAAGGTAGAGTGGCCACTCCTTAGTAAAAGTCACATGGAAGCCCCCATGAGTATGCCTGAAAGGCACCTGAAGGACTCTCAAACCATGAGAAAGAAAAGATTGAACTCTTGGCTGTGAATGCCATTAGTCATGCTTGAAGGAAACCAGGCACTGCTCATCACCAGACCAATAGCATGCCTACAGTGAAGCATGGTGGTGGCCACATTTTTTCCTAATTATAAAGGCTTCTGGAGGATTTCAGATAGCATGCCAGTCCACAACATTGTGTAGAACACAAGCCCTTTATAAGATGCTGGAAATGCACCCAGTACCTGCATGACACACACAGTTGCCTCACAGGTCTTCTCTGGATCATCAGCTGTAGCACAGCAATACGCAGGAGCAAGCTAAAAAAAAACAAAAAAAAAATTCATGATCTCCATCACAAAGAGTCAATGGCAATGAACTCAGTATCATTTCCTGTTATACAGACTTCTTGCTTCCCACAACTCCCTCACTTCATGTTACCCTAAAAACCACTAAAACACAGGAAGTTCATGGCAACCTGCTCTTAATGTAGTGTTCGTGGCCTGAGAAGTGATGATGACATCCGCTCTTGTCTCACTCTAAAACATCAGAGATCCACTGCAGTGGTTCATAGTAGTGATGGTGTACTCCCTACTCCTTAAGGCAGTGTACACTCTTTAAATACAATGTTTTTGTTTTGGAATCACCAAAGGGACCATGTTCTATTAGTTATTAGGCTTGTCTGGAAGCTGTAGGTTATCTTGGAGCATTGGCTCAGTAAAACTTTGTTCTTTCAGCTTATTAATGGCGCCTTCTTGTTCTTTATATCTTGAATATCAATACCCCATATTTACATTTCAGCTTAAATAGCTTTTAAGTTTTTTCTTGCATGTGGACACCTTTTTCAAGCTGTGGAGTTTCTGCAACCTTAGTTGGTCAACCTATCTGTGGATTGGCACCAAAAGAACCCGTAACTTTGCACTTTTGTATTTGAGTTTCAGGCAGACATTTTCAGGTCTCTGAATATTTTTTTTATATCCCTAGTATAATACTTTTCTAAAATCCTACCCTAAAATAATATTCTAGTTATATCCTAAAATAAAAGCAGCCTTTTCTTGCCTCAGCTTTGCCTTCTCACAGACATTGATTCCAGTCACACAAATGACATGGTCCAATTCTGGTGATCACATGCTTATGCTCAAAAACATGCTTATTATCACTGATGGACATCTTCTTAATGCATTTCGCCACAACGACTTCCACAAGGTGATCCAACCAACGGTGTAATATACAACATGTGTCAAGATAAAATATCCAAAATCACTTATCATATTGAATCAAATGGGGGGCCTTGCAGGGCCAGCTCTCCTCGACCAGAAATTACTGCAGAAATCAACAAGGTATAGTGTGCCCACATCTCCCCACTGGTACCAACATCATGGCCACTGATGGTTAGAAATGGTTGTCAGGTTATCTCCCATGTGTTTCCTCTTTTCCCATAGGAATGTCGGTGAAAACTGGTAAAAAGTGATGAGGAAAATAAATGTCAGGTTGCTTACTAACATTGGGGGTACACATGGCCAAGTAAACAGGGTGGGGTGTAAGGAGTTCTATAAACAGGTTAATGAAGTCCATTGGTCAGGGAAAGGGCCACATGTGTACAGGGAAATGGACATAACCTGGCAGCTTGGACAGTCCCTGGCACTGATTGGTGGGCCCTGGACCCATGGCAAGTATCATATTTAGGTTATTTGGTACACTGTATATCACACCCGTGGAGACATTTCCTCCATGGCAAGGGAATCGTATTGGAACTTGGGGATTTATATCTAACTTTTTATAATGTAACAACTGATTTGCTGTCCAGATAATCACCCATTGCACCAGTTTTATCACTGCACCATCCACCTTGACTGGGGTTTCCATTCCCTCCTGAGGTGCCCGATGTTAGAGGGCTAAAACACGTCAAGGGGGTCTATGGTGTTAGGGGGGACATTTAGTGCTTCCCTTTTACACCCCAAACTTGGTCTTACCTATATATGCATATTTATAATATATTGTATTCAATTCATCGTGTACAGTATGTATATTTATTTATTTTGCTGTATGTGATGGATTCCATTATGCAATGTTTACCTAACATGAATGTGTCCTGCCTCAAGCATACGATCTCTGGCCACGAAAAAATCCCCTGAGGCTAGCCACTTCACACAGTCAGTAATCACAACATGATTTACATGTCTAGGTTACAAATAAATTGATTCCTTAGGGCATTGCACAATGGCGATGTTTACATGAAGTTTAACAAGAAGTTGGCCCTCGTTGTCATTTGAGGGCCAAATTGGCCAGGGGGATACCAGACTGAAAAAGTGCAGAGAGCTAGTCAGTTACCCACAGAAATCAACTGCAAATAGAACCAATAGGGGCCGAGCACTTTACATTTATCCTACCTAATTTAGGACATTGAATTTAATAATTCACAATATTTTGATGTATGCACTGTATGAAATCAGGACCTCTCCTAGTACCTAGAAAATATTTTGGGTTGAACATGCTCATTGTAGTCAATGGTCAGCATGGATTGTGATATGCAGTAAGCTGATATGCTGTTCTGACACATTTCTCCCCTAATAAGCATCAAGTTTGTTACCACCAATTTGAGCTACAATAGCTCTTCTGTGGGATTCAACCAACAAGCTAGCCTTTGCCCACTTATCAGTATATATGCAGATCAGTGGTCCTTGGTAGAGATGGTAATTTTTTTTTTTTAATTCAACCATTTGGACAATTATGAGCTAATTGCAAAGACTGTGAGCATGGTATTATCACATAACTTGCTGGAGATGTAGAGATGGGTTGGGAGTACTGCAAAAAAAAAGTATTTCTATAACACCTAGGTGCCCAACCCATGACCGCATGCGGCCCTTTGGGTGTTCTTCAGCGCTCCTCTGCCTCTCAGTCCTCCACTTGCGGCCCCCAAAACCTGTTAATGCATAGGGACTCACCTGTCCACCGATCTTGTCTGGGATCTTCTTAAGCGGGAAGAGGAGGACAGGTGAGTGACTTGCTTAGGCTCCGGCTAATCACTGTGATTGGCGTACGTGAAAGTCAATCAGCGACCCAGATGGAGCCCGAGTTAGTCACCTCTCCTCCTCTTCCCGCTCTAAGAAAATCCCGGGGAAAGAAGTGTTGGTGGGGGATTGGCAAACAGGTGAGTGAGTGCCTATGCTCCCACAATCCCACTAACAAATGGGGGATGATTGTAGAATATATATTGCAGCACATCAAAAGTCAGTATAGATTGAAAATGTTATGTGCGGCCCTTTAGTGATGCCGATGGCCGCACTTGTGGCCCTCCATGCCAACTCAGTTGGCCACCACTGCTCTAACACAAATAGTGTTTGCATAAATTAAGTTCAAAGTCAAGTAAAAGCTTCAAAAATCTACATTTAATTTCTGCAATAACTATGTGTGCTAGAGCAAATATGATTTTTTTTTCAAATGTCCCCATAGCCCTTTTCTTCATCTACAGACATTTTGGTGATGATATCATTTTTAGAGGCTTTGCAATCAGCTCACAAAATAATCAAGTCGAAAAATGTGATCATCTCTACTCTGATACTGTGGTCAGTTTACAGGTTCTCCTTCACTGGATAAGCCCATGGTAGCTACCATCCACTTTATTAGGAAAACCCCTTTGTTTTAGCAATTCTCTTACTATTTGGCAGAAGATTAAACCTGCGTCCAGTAGAATTCAAATGTTAATTGAAAAGTTTAAAACGTCTCAGGAAGGTTCTCCCTTTCTGTCTCATTCTCCTCTTTCTGATTCCATGGTATTGGTACTGTTAGTAGTTTGCCGCTCTTGCCGTTGTGGTTTTGCATTGCTCTTAGCACAATCACACTGTTACCTATATGAACATCGAGTAGATCTCTGAGTGTATGTAGCCTTGTTTACTATGCCACAATGCCTTGTTTTTTATTTCTTTAATTTATGTTTTCTATACTTATTCATTTTTCCTTTCTTGTTCTTATGTACCTGTTGATATCTTTGTTAAAATTATTTTGAACAAATAAACAGTTAAACAGAAAAGTTTAAAACTTACAAATCATATTGACACACATATAGCCACCTAGAAGGGAGGGGGTAACAACATTTACTGTATATAAATATGGAAATTACATTTCTATTTATATCATTATGGACATGTAATGAGCATGTTCAAATATATAAAAAAGGCAGATGTGCAGAACAGGATGAGCGGAAGTTAAAGATTGCAGGGAGAGAAATATGTAGGCTTACAGAAGGGAGGTCAAGGTCAGTTGACTGGAGGAGCCATAGGGGAAGTCCTTTCTAGGGGCTTCTGGGAATTCTTTCTGGAAAGTCAGCAAATAAATAACTGGTCCCCCCCAGCCACCCTGTTTGTGTTTAATTTTCAAATAATTTTTTTCCTTTTCTTTTCTTTGCTGTGCAGTGGCAGTTTTACATATGGGCACTATGGGTGGTTGCCCAGGGCGGCATCCACCCAGACTGCCCATATGTAAAACTACCCATCTCCTCTGCATGCCGACATACAATTTTTGCTCAGTCAGTGGGGGGAGGGGCCAGGTTGGTCGGAGCTCATCCACCATCCGACAGCAAAACCACCCCTCCAAGAGCCTGAATGGGCATAGGGTGGCATCTGGGCTCTTCTCCTGCTCGGCCAGGGCGTGGGTCTCCCTAGGGCTGCCCCTGTTGCAGTGTATATATTTCGCCATAGCCGGCATGTCAGTAAAAGGGGTCTATAGAGGTCTGTTTAAAGCACATTTATGGCTACAAGGTGTGGGGTTCAAGTGGTTGTATGGTGCTCCCCCCGTGTGGATCTGTTCTAAGATGTGATTGGTCCCATTGAATATAGGTTTGTTGTTAATAATAAGTTAAGGCTGCCGTAGCCATTCATTATCTATATCGCGCAGTCTGTGTGCTTTTTGGGGATCTGGTACGGGAGGTACAAAATTAACAAATCCATCAGTCAATGAAAATAAAAAGGAAACAATGTTCTTATTTCAGGAAGAGACTGACATTATACCAGTACAGAGGAGCCGCATTTAAAGAAACCAAAAGACATATTTTTTAATAGTCTGTGGTGTCCCCATTTCTATGTGATAGAGAAAGTCCACTCCTTTGTGCTTCCAACAAAGCATCTTAATAGTTCAGTTGATGTTTCTAAATGATATCTAAACCCAGGAAAGTTTCTAAAGAAAATAACAAATAATGCTATTAATTTCACGTTTTTTCTTTACAGGGTGACTTTTATTTAAACCTTTTTTTAATAATACATGGGCTTAACGTTAAGGCTGATCAAAGTAGTGTTCGTACCAGAAATCTTTAGTGTTTCAAAATAACCACTGGTTTAAGCACTGGGAATGAAAACATAAACCCAGTCAAACCCATAGAATGTGTGTTTCCATGTACTGTTTTGCAGCTGTATATGTTCTTTATAAAGGTTATTAAGGCTTTAGATGTTATTTGTACAATTTCCTCTTCAAGTATAATTATCAGGGAGGAAATATATCTGGCTATGTACTAATATCAACTTCCTGTATATTTTGATCAGTAGGATAATGGATGAGAGGGATGTGGATTGTGATCATTCAAGTTTACCAAGTAATTCTTCTTTCCTGGACATGCATTCAGCAGGGCCTTTCTTTTCTGTATTATTTCTACAGCATCCATAGCAATGATGGCAAACCTATGGCATGTGTGCCAGAGGTGGCACTCGTAGCCCTCTCTATGGGCACACAGGGCTAAGAGAGGAGAGAACTGCAGCTTATGCTCAATGCTGTCAGTTCTCTTGTGATTGCACATGGCAGCCTATACACTCCCCTAGCACTGCCAGCCAATCAGAAGCTAGAGGAGGGACAAGCAGTAAGGAAGAAAGAAAGAGATTATTTTCATAGGGTGACAACACTCTGTGCCTGAAAAAACGTACAATGTTCTTGGGCTGCATACACGAGCTCAAGGGATGGTCAGTCCCCAGAGCCTTTCTAGGTGCAAATAAACTCTAGATGATACAGATATGACAATAGTCATCATTTAGAAATAATTAAAACAATGTCCATACAGGTGCAAATAAAACCTGGATCCAAAAAATGGTTCCTCTAAGACAGTCCATAGTCCTTTGCAAGTCTTTGTGGTTGAGTCGTGTTTCACCCCAAAAAGCGGTATATCCCAATTGCTCTGGATAAAGTTTGTATGACGTAATGTCTAGTGTTGAGCTTGAATATTTGAATTGCAGATATATTCGGCGAATATTGGCTATTCGAGAATTTGCAAATTTCGCAAATATGGTGGCAGGATATTCACAATTTCGAATATTCTAATTCGAATACATTGGGGTGCTTATGGGCATAGATTGCGAATATAAATATTTTTAAGGTAATTGCGAGGCGTAGTAATTAATAGAATAGAATTAGTAATAGTAGAATTATTAGCGAAAGATCACAAATTCGAATATTGCCTATCACTCACAATCTTCATTATAAAATGCTTCTACAAGTCAGTATAGATTGAAAATGTTAATTGCGGCTCTTTTAGTGATCCTTGTCAACTCAGTTGCCTACCATTGGTGTAGGGGCTCAGAAAGATTAATAATAACAACAGTTAAATCGAAGGAGGGTTCGATTATAGGGAGGACCCAAGATTGTCACATGTTCAATAGGTGTGTAAGAAGTGAGGAACTGGTGGCTATAAACAGGGTTATGTGTGCAACATAAGTGTATAAAAGGTTATGTGGGATGAAATCAGATATGGATGAAATTTTTTGTTGGTGTTAAAGTGATTTATATATAGTAATTGATGGTGGATGAGTGTGCTATAAGTGAGGAGGGTGTGACAGTGAGATAATGTGTTACTATGCACAGGCATTGTAGGGAGGTCATTCAAATATGTTAAGAACAAGGTATTTAATAAGAATATTTCATCCATTCAGATCTAGGATGTCTTATTTTTGTGTTCCTTACCTGCTATTCTGTCAAGCTTTTGTAGTTGCCATTTGCAATATTGGGAATTTATCTCTTTTCTGGGGGTTAATGCAACTGCAGTACCATATATGGACACTAGACAGGAATGTCACAGGACTGTAGCTCAGTGTTTTTGTTTGTTTGTTGCACATAGAATAGGGGTTTCACAGAGAGCCAACACCCTTCGATCGTTATATCCTGATAATGGTTTCAAGTGATTCATATCTAAAGCCCCCCATACACGTGGTCGGGAGATTAATCGATCGGGATATTAATCGGATGCGGAATAATGTACCCGACCGATCCCGATTTCTAATCGGCCGAAAAATCGGTCCGGACCAGATCGGACCTGTAAATTTTGGTCGATCTGCTGTTAATAAATAGGGTCGGGCTGATCGATCAGTGATGATTCGAATTCCGATTTTTCGTGCAAGCCGACCGACCATAACATTTTAGGGGAAAATCGGGTGACCCGATCGGGCGAAAAATCGGTCGGGAGAAAAATCGGAAGGTGTATGGGGGGCTTTAGTCTATGTTCCCACATAAGCAATTAGTTACCTCGTGCGCACAATTTTAATCCAGGCTTCGCTATGCACAGTTGATGCCCACGCAAGCCTTCATAACGTTACTATGACTATTACTACATTTAATGAAGATGTATTTTTGTATTTCTTTTCTTTTCTGATTTATTGTCCATAAGGTATGTTGGAGACTACACTCCTTGGATTAAATAAATAAATACATATAAAAAAGCATTCTGGATAAGGAAGTATCTATATATACTTATACTATATATACTTCTATAAAAGGAAGTTTACTCTTGAGAAACCTTAAATATACAAATATATATATAAAAGAACGTTTGTTTGTTTGTTTGAGTGGGTATGTTTGTGGTTTATTTTGTAGCTGATCATATCTTGGTCCAAATGTAGGATTGACTACTTCACATTGTATCACAGTGTCATATCTTCAGCGTTGCAACGGGGAAAGGGTTTTATAAAATATTTACCACAATGGCAGGGATCTATTCACTTTTGTTAGATACACTGTGTGTGTATATATGTATATATCTTTACACACACACGCAGTATCTAACAAAAATGACTACACCCCTGACATTTCAACCATAGGGGTTGAAAAAGAGCTCTGCTCGAAACGCGTCCCATTGTTCCTATTGAGCCCCCCAGTATCTGTAAGCAGGAAGCGATCTCATCCCCAACCAGGAAGTGAGGTCCTCCTGGAAAGCACATGGCCCTGAGAGATCCACCCTTGTAAACCTCTCTCAATGTGAGTATCTTGTCTGTTGTTTTGTCTCATTTTGTTTCAATTTGTTTTATCTTATCCTATTCCACATTATTTAACCATTCGTTGTACTAGGTTGTGCGCCTCTGTCCTTGTACTTAATATTTTCTGAGACCATGACAACAGTTGGCGCAATAATTCATGAATAGAAGAAACAAAAAATAACTGTCAATGTCCCTAAGGCTATGTCTCCTCATCCGTCAGGATCCTCTACACTAAGTGCAGTGCTTGGCAGGGGGGTCCCAACAGATCACATACACTTTACCTGCTTGACGCATGCTGTGTTCTCACAGCGCTGAGCCAATCCACAGATGCAGGGGTTAACATAATGCAGTACGTTAATCCCTGCATCAGCGGATGTCTGAACAGTGCATCTGGAAACAGAGACAGCATAACCCCTTGGATCACTAGTATTAATTAAATATATACAATGGAAGAGCTTACCTCTGCCCTTCACAATACAAAAGGGGAATACATTGTTTAACTGGGTTGTTTTCACTGAAAAGGATAAATACCAAGATAAGATGATAAAATAACAAATTGAGAGGTAGGGTGGGTTTACAGGAGGGGGGGGGGTTGAGGTTTTTCTTTCCTTTGTTTTTGAAAGGTGGAGGTGGGGCGCGAAAGATTGTGCACAAAACATGTTCAAAGAAATGTATCTCAGGTAAAGGTGAGGTATTGTTGTGGTGTATTTATAAAATCATTTACAAGAAAGAAATAAAACTTTTGAATTTGAAAAAACCCTGGAAAAGGACAATAACACAACATATTTGGTATTGAAGTAAAACATTTATAAAAATGTCTTCTGTGTGTGCCTAGAGTCTTGTGAAATTCATATGGTTGCATCGTTTAACAATCCAGCTACATACTGTACATCCTAGCTGTACTTGGGATACACTGACTTGGACTGTTGGAGTACAATCTTAGGCCAAAACATAAATTGTAGTGATTGTGCATTTGGTACACAACACATTCCTGCAATGTGTGCATCCCATCATGGCAATATTTTTACAGCTAAGTGATCCGCATTCTAAAAATAGTGTAATTGAATGAGGAGCATTCCAAACACACAACCACTATGGTTTTGCCATTAGTGGAGTTTTGTCATTACTTTGGGAAGAATTCACAATTACGTGGGCTGTTGTCTTGGCAGTTCAGTCATTTCTTTCAGGCCAGACAGGACACTCTTAACATAACATAAAACCATATTTTGTATCTTTATTACAATACATAATATACACTTATTGACAGAAATCAATACATTTAACGGATGACAGCTGTCAATGTTGTAACACAAGCTTGAAAACTCAGTAGTAAGGTAGAAACCAGAGCATGTAAAAATATTCACTTTCAAATTGTACATTGAAAGCTGTGATTTCTGTTTATTTGCAAAAAAAGTTAATCAAAACAGAAAACATAAAATATAATATTTAAAATTGGAGCACTGAATCGGTAGCAGTTGAAAACAGCTTCAAACTTCATGAAGCACCTTTAGTTTCACTCAGAAATGGAAAGCAAATACATTTCTACCATTTGTATCCAGCCCGAAAAAAAAAGAAAAAGAGGTTTAAACTCTCCCTATGTATATATATATATGTGTAGATATATATATATATATATATATAGCAGGCCATAGATGCTACGATTGGGCAGAATTCGCGGACCGAAGCCGTCCACCTGGAGCAACCAATCCTGGAGCTCCATAGATTGATTTGAGGGGCATTAATAGCCCTGTGCAAATGTCAGGCTAACTTGATCTTGAAAAAACTTGTTTTTTTCACACTGTATATAAAGCATATTTATATTGAACCACTATTTTACAAAATATAAAAATTTACAGTGTATGCATGACAAAACTAACATCAAGTTGCCTTTCAGGTTCTCTCAATGAAACATCAGGTGGAGGCAGGTGGGGAAGGTATGGGAGGAGTCACTGCTTTGACCTGCTTCATTGTGTGTAGTTTGCACTATTGAGCTATGTAAACAACTTATTTCTTATTCTTACAGAACAAATCAGGCAAGTATACAATAAAATGTGTTAAACTTTGATCAATGTCTACCCTGCTAGCGAAATACAAGAGCCTAAAATATTCACACATTTCATATAAAGGTAAATAAAAAAAAGTAAATGTAAATAAGAACATTCCTAAAGAAAGACATTCATGTAAACCCACAATGCATTTCCCTTTAAGTCACAGTTTATCAAACTGAAGAGATGATATGAATTCACATACTGCAATGTCTGCTCTCATTGTTTATAGATATGTATTATTTTCCCCCAGATTTGGTTACAGGCTATCACATAAATAACATTTTGTCCTAATTTAAAAACTTTTTTGTATGGCTTATGTTTATGTATCAATGTTAAATTTGTAATATTGTTCTCTTCTATTCACTATTCATCTATTGCAATATGTAAGTACTCCTGACTTGGAATTCACTTGTAAAGACGTTGCAGAGTGATTTTCAGGCATTTTTGGAGCTATAAAACTGACTGGGTGAAAAGAAGAACTTCCTAACCCTGTTTTTATACACCAATTATCTTTTATTACTGCCTATAAATTACAACTGCGCAAAATCACAGAAAAAATTAGGTTCTACCACTTTTAGCTACAAGAGGGTTCTCTGAGAATGATAAACAATGCGATTAACAACCGCATGAATGCAGGTTTTAGGACTTGTCCCCACTGGCGAAGCTGGCTTCGCGGCGGCACGGTTCTGAGCCGAAGGCGGCCGTTTCCATTCATTTCAGTGGGCTTGTCCCCACTTGTGCGACTGCCAGCAGCACCCGCGTTTTTGGCTGTGGGCGTTATCTGTAATCTATATGATTTCTGGTCATAAGACTAGAAACAAACAGCATTTAAAATAAATCAATTTTTTTGGAGGAAGTTTAGCCATTGATTACCATCTGGCATGACACTGTCCTGGTGATTGCACCATTTTGACCCTTTTTATTGGTATTTTGGCTATAAAAAATGACCTGAAGGTTCGGCGTGAATATGCGCATGGCGGGTATTTGCAGAAGTTCCATTCGCCTGTTTGGGAACAGCCGCAGCCGATGTTCGGCCATCATTAAGTCTTAATAAAAAAAGACTGTACACATGATAGCAACTTTGACACTTTTTAGGCAAACCAATAATTAATTGGGGGAGGGAGGCTAAAGTGCATTTCGTGTCACAATTAGATATAATAGTGTAAGCTATCATAATACTGATCACTTATCAAATAAATGGATGGCACACAAAAGATTGATGACTACTGTCAAGAGAAAATCAAATCGTGTATGCTTAGAATTAGACCCATCATTTAATCATATCAGTCTACAGGAGATGGAGCACCCGTTCTTTAGAGAGCTCCTCATTGGAGAGTATGCTACATAATGTATGGACCAGCTGAGAATGTTTTAACAAGTGGCTTAGCAGAGCTTTTGGCTGCACCTGTACATTGCTGGGTGGCAAAAGAAGATGCTAATACTGCCAAGTTCAGGGGTTTGCTAGCAGGTGTAAAGTGGGTCCTCACTGCATCTAATTTTTGGTATAATAGATTGGAGAATAGTGGAGACCCCATTCTGGATCTAGCATATAAGTATACCTGTATATTATTTAGCATACAAATATGGGGGAGTTATGGAGGACTAAGGTAAAAACAGAGAAGAAAACAGACAATTTACATGGTTCTTCTAATGATGAAAATATATAATGCATATTGGAACTGACTCAAAACCTCAAATGCCTTTGTACTGTTTGTATAAATGTGCAAGAATTAGGTATGTTAAGCCATCCCTTACAAGAGGGAGGAAGTAAAGCAAATAGTTCTAATATTTTCAAGTTTAATTTTCTTTTGAACAGCTGTACTGACTACTATTGCGTATTTGTAGTAACTGAACTCAAGCCAGCTACTGTGACTACAAAGAGTCTTTTATGTGCTGTCTAAGAGGAGGAAACTAGAAGAATCCATTCAAATTGGCAGAAGGCATAATATGACAATTACTAAAAACCATCCCAAGATAATGGTGTGCAATCACTGCATACAGTGGCATGGATGCAGTTTCAGGTAGGTTGCTGAATGACAGACGCCCTAAAACCAACCATGTGAATGTAGCCAAACAATCACTAAGCAGCAGAAAACATTTCCTGAGTTTCCTTAAGAGCATTTACACTCTACATCATAATTTTACTACAGCTCACATAGTAGCAAAATTTTCAAGTAATAATAAAAAAAATGCCGGGTGGTCTTTCCTTATCCCTAGTAATGGAAAATAAAATTGTCAAAAATGTAAATGTTTAAAATAGATTTTAACATTCATAAGAAAATTATGATTCTGCCACATATACTGTATAGAGGTATAACTGGAGTGAAACAAACTACATCCTGCATGGTAACTCAGAATTGATCACCTAATTTATCTTTATAATATATTATAATACCATTTAATATACAAAAAGCTACACTCTTCGAATGTGTAAGGCCCACATCCCGAACAATATAGATAA
>CM070039.1:47354205-47365912 GCA_036250615.1 Ptychadena robeensis
CCTCCAGTTGATTAACTCTTATCTATTATAATACCATTGTTTATAGATTGGTTTGGGTTTCATAATTTTCCATTAATTTACAGGAGCTTTGATTTTATCTGCTTGTCACGGCATGACTTTGCACTGTGTTTGTTTGCAATAGAAGGTGTTCAGAGTTTTTTGTACCAAAAATGGAATTTGATAAACATTAGCAGAAATATCTAAAACTTTGGCAATCATCACCATGTTGTTTTCTGTCGGTGAAATGGTTAATATTATAGCTGAAATAATGACGTAGGACGTGTGGCACCCTTACAATATACCCTGGAAACATCACAGTGAAAAGAAACAAGGGCAAATATCTGCCATGCTTCCATACTCCCTTGCAGCATACTACACATACTATTTAATGTTGGTGCTTGGTATAGGGAACACTAGTTTCATTCGAAGAGTGTAAGACGGTTGAGGCATTTGTTTGCACACCATTCCCTTGTCTCGGTGCTCCATCTCGCTGACTTCCCTGTTGACGTTTGTCAGAATGGACAAGATATCCTCACCTCTGTAAAAAATAATATTAAAATATTACAATCTTATTTTTAGGAGACAAAATATTGATATTGTTCATTGACAGTTAGCAGGAGTAACTAATGCACTTTTCATCTGGCCTTGGAAAAGAGTGCATGTTATTTTATTTTTTTACAGTATTGGTATAATGTTGTAGGGGCTAAGCTACTTGGCCATAGCACTTTTTCAACATATTATCCCTGTCTGGCTCACAATACACTTGGAATTAAAGGGGGTATACTTTCTTTATATATATATATATATATATATATATACACACACACACATGATTTACCTCCTGTGCTGGTAATCACATGTCATATGTATTATATCTCTGATAGAAAACATTAGATTATAAGCATATTATCAAACATTTACAATTGAACCTGTTAGTCATATATAATTACATCTTTACTTTGTGTGTCACTGCTTGTAAGTCCCTAATAAAAGAATATGTTTGGTTTAACTTTTGTTGAGTGGACAATAAACAATATTATAAAGTGAGGTCAGCAGTAGTATGCAAACTTTTATCACTGTTGTGAATAAAGACACTTACTTTGGAACCATTTTGATCAGGTTTGAACACAGGGCTTGGATATACCACGTTCCCATTGCAATGTGACGGTATGAAAAACAACCATCAACAGTTGACATTCCAATCAAGACATCTGCATCATCTGGAATGGTTTTAGGTGAAACAGCATCTTCTTCAATAAAATATGCAGGTTGTGCCTTTGTGCCTTGGCATGCTTGTATAAAAAATAACTTTGGTTTGCCAGCCAAGGTTGTGCAGTCCTTTGACGAGAAATATGATACTATGCCATTTATAGTTACAGTTTCACTGTCGGTGCCAAAAATTGCTTTTGATTCTCCATGTGTCAAAATACAACAAACAAAGCAATCTCGGTCAGTGTGGTCCTTGTTCTGAAACTCCTTCATAATGTCACGGATTTGTTGTGCCCCTTGCTCTTTGTGCTCCACCACATCAAATCCTAGCCATGTGAATACACGTTTAAGGAACTCTAAAAGATTAAATATTGTTTATGAATTGTATTGAATACAGGAGAATTAACACACACACACATACACACACATATATATATATATACTCAAGTAAAAGCTAAGTTTTTCAGTCCCCAAAATTTGCTAAAAAAAGTCACCCTTGGTTTATATTCAAGTGTAGTGCCACAACCAATATCAAAGCCCTTCTTCTCTGATCGGGCTGCTGCTGCTTTTTTTTTTCTCCTCTCCCAGTTGAAAGTGAAAGCAAAACACACAGCCAATCACAGCCCCTCCTGCTGCTTGACTTTGCTGCTATCAGTTTAGGCTATGTTCCCACTTAGGCAATAAATCGCCTGCAGAATCGCCGTCGGGCAATCGCCTGGCAATTGACCAGGCGATTTTCGCAAATCGCCTCTATTAATGTCTATGGGTACGAGTGAAAGAAAATAATCACCGTCGGCGATGTCAGAGCGCGGGGAGCCACGATTTGATCGCAGCCCCAATTGCAAACTCATGTGATCCTTTCAATGGGGACAAGCAAATCGAAACTTGTGTAGGCGATTGGAGGGCGATTCTGCCGGCGATTGAAAATCGCGAGCTCAGGCGATTAATCGTGAAAAGAAAAAAAAGTGGGAACGTAGCCTTAAACACAACTTGATTAGGTTGTAGCAGAGTGGTATTTTGGTGGACTGTAGGGATAGTCACTTTTAAATGTAGGTTGCAGTTGTACCTTAAGTAGTAAAGGATTAAGTGTATTTTGTACTAGTGTGTTCCTGTCCAGTTTCTGTAACCTGATCCTGCTGTTTGTCTCATAACAGGTTACTGCAGCTGCTCTGTGTCCTGGGGCAGCCTGGGGCAGGTGTGTTGCTTAGCCAGAGGTTAAAAATATTAGCGATAAGGGAGTTTCCAGAAGATTCCCCTGGAGTGACCAAAAAAGAGAGCGGTGGGGACCCTTCACCAGAGCTAAGGATTGAGGGTACCTTAAGACCATTCCCAAATCATTACATTCTGGGGGTTTGTTATGTATAGTGTCCACACATTGATACAGGGTTGTAGAGTTACAAATCTGAAATGGTTTGGTAGATAACCAAGAACAGACAGCCTTCTACAATAATAATAAACATACCAAGCTGCAATAAGGCTAAGTGTCCACTGCTTCTTTTTTTGCAGAAAGGAAGTGTTCACACTGTGTTCTCAAAGTGTCGCGCCGCTTTGTTTAAAATGCTGTATTGGTAATTAATAGGGCTTGTTCCTGCCAATGGGATGGGAACTTTGCGCTTGATTAACAAGATACCCCCAGCTTCAAATTTAGAATGAAATTTGTATTTGTTTTAGATTTATTGGACCTCTTAGATATAACTTACCAGCATCTTTTTCAGTTCCTGGCCTTGGTTTATTTCTACTAAATGTGGAATTATTTATGACCAGACAGTAGCCTCTGTGTTTCCGATTCATAGGATATACCTTCAAAATAAAAAAAAATAAAAAATAGTAAAAAGATTCAAGCATGGAATATCAAGTGTGACAATAAGTACCCGTATTAAGGATATTGAAACTAGTAAAAATCATACATTCATAAATCAAATGAAAATATTCATTTTTTTTATGTGCAAACACTGTACGAAATCTTATTGCATGCATTGTGGTTCATTTGTAAGTACTTTTCACCTATGAATTTTTCCCTATTTTTGCATCAATGGGAGCACATGAAAATGTTTAAGAACCTTCTGTATCATGTTCTGGTGGTGCACCAAGCAAAGAAGGCTGGTGGCAAACAACCTATCAGTTATAGTGAAAATACAACTTATTGTCCGATCTCCAGGAGACATGATATCATTGTGGTGATTGAGTGATAAACCTTAAAACTCCCATATATACAGTACTCTGTTCTCAGATATTGATTTCAGCATATCTAGCATTGCCATGTCAATTGTAAAATGTGATTTTTTTTTTCTTGCGTGTATATTTGAAATGACATGTTATGTTCTGTATTTTATTTGCAATCCTCAATAAAATCGTTTATTTAGTAAAGAAAAAAAAACTCCCATATTGAGATTCAGTTGCTGAATATTTACTGAGAAGTGAGACCACCAGATAAGATTATATGAGTATTAACTTTCAACATATTGGTTTTGGTTGTGTGTTACACAAAAAAAGAAGAAAAGGGCTCTGGTTGAGGCGCCTGTGCCTTCTTAATAACTTTTTTATTTCAAGTATACATATAACATCAACGTGTTTCATAGTTATTCTAACCACTGCATCAGGATGATAGATTAATCGACAGTTCTGTCTCTTTAACTTTCAACGTACTTATGTATTAGAACTAAGGTACTGTATTTTTCGGCATTTAAGATGCCGGTGGTCGCACCTTGGCTTCCCGCCAGCTCTCCTGGCACGGAGGGGAGCTGGAGGAGCTGTCAGTTCAGATGGGAGAGCCAATGTCCGGCTCTCCCATCTGAACTGTATAATTGCCTATACCAGCCCTGAACTGGCATGGGCAATGAAGACAGAGCTAGATGAACTTGCATCTATAGCTCTCCTGTCCGTGGGAACAGCACTCAGCTGCCCGTGCTGCCCCATGGACACAGAATCAGTGATATCGGGAGAGGAGAGAGAGAGAGCAGAACACAGCTCAGCCCTCCTTCCCTCTCCCTCCTTCTGTAGATCAGTGTAAAATATGACGTGTGCAGCGGAGAGTGTACTGCTGCTAGTGACACCTTCTGGCTGAATTGAATATTGCATCCATTAAATTCATTGCATTAAACCAATTGATGTGAAAACGTATTAAATCTTTTTTTTCTGTTTTTTCTGCCCTAAAAACTGGGTGCGTCTTATGTGCCGGTGCGTCTTATACGGCAAAAAATACGGTAAGCATCTTTTAACTAACCTCAGATTGTACTGGATTCTGAATACTTAGAGTAGACATGTAATTTTCAGCTTCAACATCTGCAAAATAAAAAAATATTAATAAGGTCTTAACAACCATATCCTACCATACCCTTATGAGGAAGCAGGGTATACCTGACAAATCTGTTTAATAAGTATTGTATATTTCAAGATGGTGCTTAGTTTAACCTGATTTAAAGCAGACGTTTTTATACCATGCAGTGTTCATAGACAACCAAACCTCTGGCAATGCCATGAAGTGAAAGTTTAAAGTAAAAAACTAATTTCTAATGCTTATAATATGTATGGTCTCCAAAGGGTAAATTGAATTAAATAATATATTTTTGTCTTCTTAAGTTTTGAAAAATTGTAATTAATTATATTGTTCATATATATACCCTTTACCTAAATGATGCCATTTGAGATCTATCTTTTTTGTTGAAATTAAATGCCAACCCCAAATTGATTTATCTTCAAAAGTGGCCTCTGCCAAGAGGTGTTTAGATGGAATGTCCCTTAACCCCCCTAGCGCTTCTGACGGCTCCATCTCGTCCTGCACTTTCTTGTGAAGTATTGCAGTTGATGAGATGGAGCCGTCCAGCTAAGCTCAGATCCCCCGGCAGCAGCACATACTCATTGTTTTGTGCTGTCCGGGGGATCTAATGCACTAAGCTGGCCAATGTCACCCCTCTCCCAGCCCAATTTGCTGGGGGGAGGGACATTCATATGCAAATTAGGCTATCTTCAAAGAGCGCATCTGGAAAATCACCCCCAGTGTCGTTTCCAGATGTAATCTTTGAAGTTAACCCTTTCAGAGGGTGCCAAATGACATTGTATTGGATAAAGGGATAACTGTATCCAATACAATTCAAAGTAAAACAAAACACATTTCCAGTTGTAATAAAAATGTTATTATAAACAAACATAAATACTGTTTTGAAATCTTTCATACCAAATAAGTATTCAAGAGATTTTATCATTCAAATGATACATTTTATTAAAAAAATGTACTTTTTTTATAATAATTGTGTGTTTCAAACATTATTATATTCAGGATGTCTATTAGACCCTTGTACCGACATATTTTTGGAAGTTACAGGCCTACAACACAAAAAAAAATCCATTAGAGTCTATGGTGCGCTTTTGGTACAGAAATCTGGACCTTGCAAGAGAGCTAGGGAGGTAAATATTGGTGTAGCGGGTTTGGCAAAGATAAGGTGCCTGTGAGAGTCTAGTATGTTGATGTCTATTATTGTCTCAATTTTTGTAGTTCCCTGCAACTGCTATGCTGACCACTAAAAGGAAACATACAAAGGTGTAATGTATGTCTGTGATAGCTTAAAATCTCACGAGTTTTGGCCAGCCATTTTGGATGTTTGGATGATCTACTCTCTGCATTCATAAAAACATGTCTTCTGTATGTGAAACATGGGCATACTTGGGCTTCCTATGTGAGTCCCTGCTAAATAAGGCACTTATCCAAGGGGAGTGCAGGAAAATTGCTGTACTACCCCAGGTATTGCTCCAGCAAGAGAAAAGAAAGAGAAGGAATATTTTTTGGTAGTGTTCTACTAATGGTCATCTGAAAGGAGTACTCCTGAAATGTTAAGGATAGCTACAAATTTATTGCAACCTGTAGCTGGTGTGTATTTCAAGTTCTAAAAAGTTTTTATTAATCACCTATGAAACAGAACTTTGGTTCTTCTCTCCTAATGGCAGTATGAAAATCATATGGCACAGCTATGATGGAAGACAAGTATGAGCAGGATGGGACTATGCAAGACCATAGGTAAGGTACTGGCATTCTTGTAAGTAAGTGTTGGTGCGATACTTCTGGGAGCTCTGCTGAATAAATGAGTGAGAGTAGGTATTGCTTGTGACCTGGTGACCTCACTCTAGAGGTAGAGAATCCTTGTAACCTGTTGTTGTTCCCCATCAAAAGCAACTTCACCATGAAAAAGAAAAAAGCTGGTGGAAATAGTGTAATAATGGAGCACTGAGAAAGCAGCAGTGAACATGTTGGGAGCGAGGAAAGTGAGATCCAGTGCGTATGTTCTGGCTGTACAAAAACATGGAACTTAGAATTCTCTCTGGAAAGTGTTGGTCTTATGTTTATATGTATGTATACATTTGTTTACATTTTTATTTAATTTTCATATTTTTTCACAACACATATCAACAATTAGTACATGAAAGTAAGAGATCATAAAATAACAAATGCGGAATAAGGGTTCTTATTGGCATATACAAATCTTCAGGGGGGATTTAACAAAGTACTCTGTAATTCCGAACAAAAAAAAAGGGGGGGGGGACAACAGATTAATTGAGTAATTCACCCTGTTCATGTGGTCTGCCTTTAAGGCTAGGGTAAGAGAATTCTGTAGTCAGCTTTATGTTAATTGGCCTGGAATGTCTGACTAGCTGCAGAAAGGTTCTGGTGGAAGATAAGCTCTCTAAGGATAAGCAACTCCTTCTGTGTGGTCCACCCAGTTGCCACTTTATCAAATGCATCAACATGACAGAAAGTGAGGAAACGTTTTACAAACAGCATGACACAAATCGCCATAAAAACCGGATAAATGCTCTAACCTTTGAACACTCTATCTGTATAACAACAATGACAAAGCACATTATGTTGATGTAATATTTTATAAAATACCTTTTTCATTAGGAAATTCTTGCACTTGATTGATGTGTTCTCTGATACTCTCCATTTCTGCATGTTCAAATACATAAAAAATAAAGCTCAGCTTTCACATATTACATATGCATCCAACAGATCGTATGGGACCCTATCTAAGCCATTTGGAAAATCAATGAGGAAATTTTTTTGGGTGTTTTTATCAAATGCCCATAGGCACCACATGCCACACTTGACTTCAATAGGACTCCTCCTAGGTTTTCTACAGACATTTTAACAGCCCAGGTTGTTAGATCACGTCATGAAAACCTGTCTTCTATAAGACCCAGCTTATGACAGCTTTGAAACATCATGAAACATTTTGGGTGGAGTCCCAACCAAATCACTAGCCAGATGGGGGTTTTTGGCACACGAACTGCCCCTCCTTCAAGTAATACCAGACCCCTTGGCAGACCTGGTTGGCCAGGGAAGGGGTGGCAAGGAGAGTCAACCCCCCCCCTCTGGATCACAACAAGAAACTTTAACAAGGAGACACCTGGATCCATACTGGATAATGGAATGAGGATAGAGGTCGTCTTGATCAGTTAAGCTGGGCATAGACGGCACGATTTCCCTTCGACTGCCGAGCCAACCTAGCGGGCCCAGTGTTTATAAACACAAAATGTAGTCAGATGTGTCATTTGTGTCACAATCTTTTTTTTTCTGGGTTTATACAATCGCTTTGAGCGTAGTTTGCACCTGAACCTAGCCATAGTGTCTAGTACTGTATTGACATTAGTACGATTTCTATATTAGAATTATGAAGCTGTGTGCTTGTGGTACCATTGTAACCTAAATGGCAACTATACTATATAATTTTGTATGCTGTTTTAGTTACCTTTGAGCTGTCACAATGGGTCATAGTTGCTCCAAAATCCTTAAAAAATATGCTTACCTGCTCTGCTCTTGTCTGTGGCATGTCTCTTGTGGTCGCCATGTTTATTTCTGTGTAATTCTTAGTCTTCCAGTGGTTAATAAATGCAGTAATATGTGTGGCCATATGTGTGAGCATATAATATTGTTGGGGAAAAACCAAAGTCCATATACAGATGCGATGGCATGACTTGACGTGCTTTCTATAGAGAAGCTAAAGCGTATCACTTTATGATGTGATGTGACGGTACTTCAGAGAGAATAGGGGTGTTGTGCGACTTTCAGGAATCTCTCCTTTTTTTTACAGATCCTCCCATTATAGGGGGTTTGCAAACGAGGAACACAAAGAACATAAGGTGACTTTAGGTGTGTTTTAATGGCCTACCAAAAACAAAGCCAAAATGCACAGGACCATAGTGTAGCAAACATAGAAATGTGTGCAGTTGAAGCTGCATCTTGCAGTGCGCTGTGTTGGAATACACATACCCATTCATTCACTGGGTAAAGAAGGAGCTGGTATACTAAGGGTTAGTAAATGTTAAAAACTTGATTAGTTATGGTATTATGTACTTGATTAGTTGGGTCACTTGCTAGGAGGGGTCATCCAGCAGTTTAGTGTGGGAGGAAAACTGACTACACCTCAGCCGGGGATAATATGAGTGGGGTGAATTCCCTGCTCACCCTTCCTCCCTCAATTTTCTTTTGTTTATATAACTTTGATTTATTCCTTTGTTTTCAGGTTTCAAAACTTGTCAAGACAGCTGTGATGTTATAAGGCCCTTAAGGTGTCTGGTCATGTATAAGGTCATTGGAACAGAACTTCGTAGGTACGGAGTCCCACTCTTCGTTAAGGATGTCGGAGTCCAAGGGAAATTGTTCTGTCAACTGGTTTCTGTACTTTATTGTAATTGTGGAGTAACGGGAAGGGCTATGTTTTGGGTAATACAGATACAGGGTGTTGGATAACTGCATTTTGTTAGTTATGTTGGTAATAAAAGCCTACCAGGCCATTTAAACACCAACTTATTCCAGGTAGGTTCCTTTGGAGTGAATGTTGTTTGCAGTACAAAAATGGGCAGCCATTTCTTATACCCTAGTCAAGCAACACTTGAGAAAAGGTAAAAATGTCTTACCATCATCATCTTTAAATTCTGGGTCTGTGGAAGACACGGCCTGTACAGAAAAATATATACTGTTAATACAATATATATTCAGCATTGTATACATGAAATAATTGCAGCAACATCAAAGTATTATTGAGTTATTGCTATCAAATATTTGGTATGGCATTTGAGCCGGCATAACAAAAATGGAACAGGCTGGGAAAGCCCTAAAGTTTTATTTCGTTTTCAAAAAAAGGACCGCCATGGTTTATTTTTTGTTCACTCAGTGAGAATAAACCCTGCATTGGTCACTTTTTTTTCTGGCAAAGTGCTTGAAAAAGAGCCAGGTGAACATGCGTAGGCATTGCAACTATTATAACCCAGAAGCAGATTTGAAGAGAAGCAACTGACAGGCTAGGTAGGTCATGGCTGAAGAATTATTATAAGAATTCTCGTCTGTGTGCCTGATGGTTCCCTGCATTCTCCTATCGAGAGACAGCACCTTGGCTATAGGAGAAGGTAGAGCAGACAGCAATCAGGGCAGAGGTTACTCTCACGTAGCCCCTAAATACATGCTGTACACAGGGATTGCCGGAGTGTAAAGCGATCATTTAAAAAAAACATAATGCGATCAATTCACAACTGTTCGTTTCCTTTCCTTTCCTTAGTTCTGAGTGCATGCTCCATAGTACCATTGGAAACAAATTGATTGCAATACCAAGAAAACCCACCAAAAAATTAAACAATTGGCTGAAATTTACCATCACTTTTAGTTGATAATTTTTTATTGGATTTGGATCACTTTTGGTGAAGATTGTTAAAAAAGAATCAATTTTAAAACAATGTTTTTTTAGGTCGTTCGAACAGAAAAATCGAACTGTGTCTGCCCAGCTTTACTCCCTACTCTTCTTTCTCGTAGGTGCGTTTCATTGAAAAGAGGGTAGGAGAGCAGGGAACTATGAGAGAGTCGAGTGGCCAATCACAGTATGGTGCCGTCATCATGCTGTAGCCGATCAGAGAATCAAAGCACACCATGTGGGTGCACTATAAATTAATGCGATCAACCATAAAAAAAACCAAGGTGGATCCTGGTCGTTCGCTCCAGGACGTTGATCGATCATCCACAAAATCGCCCACGGATCTATGCTTGTTTGGTGGGCGGAAATCTAGCCATGCATGCATCCATTCCCCAAAGGATTGGTGTACAATCGATCATGGCGTACTTACGCAAAAATTGGTGTTCATTGATCATTCTGTGAATCGATGTGCACCACTTTAGGTGATCGATCCCTGGTCCATACTTCCGGGATACCCATGCAAAGCAGGGGTGATTGAACAGGGATTTACCTGTCGGATGCCTGTTCCAATGACATTTCGTTCAAGCAGAATGGATCACCCATGCACATGGTGATCAATCGTTTGGGAATTGAATGCAAAATGGACCCGTAAATGGGTACCTTAAGACACAGACAGCCGAGAGACACTGGTGGCAGCTGTCAGCAGGCATTGCATGTCTCTGTGCTCTGATCACTCCCTTCTATGCCTCCTCCTATGTGCATGCTGTATACAGGGGTATGTTTTATCTTCCGATGCATTGTGTATGAAATATGGTACTTGTGTGCTTCTCAGCCTACATAGATAAATACACATTGTAAAACTGATGAGCAGAAGGCAATATGAAGGGGCTGCGGGGCGATTTGGTTACCCTTGTCATTGGTCGAGTCCTATAGAATCCAGTGTACCTTGAGTTGACCCTAGCTGCCCTGCCCTGCCCTGTAGTACTATACCGCACCTCAGCTGCAACGCAGCTAGTGTGAACAAGCCCTTAATCAGCAACAGTGCAGTTCTCCAAGAGAAATGGTTAGTTGTCTTGTTCCTGTTGGCATCTCATCAGCAAGAGGACAACGCTCAACAATATAACACTCACCTTCTCTTTATAACTGCAACATTGGTCCATCACTAGTTGAAATACGTCATAAGTCAACACAGGTGCAGTATACATAGGCTTATGTTTGACTTATCTACAGGTGAGAAGATGTCAACTGGACCTGAGAAGGTACTGAGAAGTACCTCAAACTGTTCTCAAATGTAAATGCACCAGAAAGCAGGTTTTACTTTCACATGAACACAAACCCTTATTCTTTTCACTATTCTACAAGCTAAGTAATGATGGGGTAGAAGCAGGTGAATTTTGTTTTACCAATCCTGAGGCTGGTTCCCTACAATAATATGTACATGTTTGACATGGCCTCATGCCTGGTTTTATACACAAAGAAAATCTTTTTTTTTTTTTAATTACCTGGATAGAGAACGGTGGATCTAAAGACTCATGGGTACTGTGTATGGGAACAGAAGGCTGTTGACTTTCCTGAAATTCTTTGTAAACAAAAAAAATATATTACTAACAGCATACTGACAACTTTAAATGTTATTGGTTTAATCTCGCTTATCTTTTTTTATATTTTTACCTCCTGAGCATTGAGTTTGCGATGGAGAGAATCTAAAAAATTTATTTAAAAATAAAAGCGCACCATGGGTAAAATGCTCAGTTAATCTTGTACTATTAATGCTGGCCATACACTCTGAGATAAAAATTAGGATAGATTAAAACCAACCAATA
>CM070039.1:47366012-47378580 GCA_036250615.1 Ptychadena robeensis
CCACTAAGGGTGTTAATTCTCACTATTCCCAGATTCTCAGAAGGAAATATAAAAAAAAGTCCAGCGGGCTAAAATATAATGGGCCTATAAGTGATGCTCACCTCTGCTGCCAAAGCAGATATGCTATAGAGTGTGTCATAATTTAATTCTGGCAGTATATGTGCTGCTTTTGTTAATAGGGGCATTTTTAAACACATCAATAAAGGATGGCATACCATTATATTTTATATTATATTAATTCTTCTAAAAATTACTTTTATATAAAAAAACATCTACAAAATATACACTGCTAAATATTCATTTGCAATTTGAACTGTACAATGGACACATTTTTGCTGTATGTTACTTTTGTCTACAACATTTAAATCCAGTTACTTGAAGATATTGTGAATGTACAAATGTATTTTGTACATTGAGAATAAGTCAAGTCACCTACCTCTGTTTGTCTTATATGTGGCTATTTTTCTACAAAGCTCCTGTGAAACTTTGGAGATCACATTTTCCAGAACGTCTAAGTTGTCCTGTGATATCATGGAACTTTTATCCATGTGGGATAAGATTTCCAAAAAAGTCTGAAACGACACAATGTTTATTAAAAACAACAGGAAAATCACTATTCTAATAAAGCCCATATACAGTACCGTATTTCACAAAAGTGTGTACACCCCAATTTGATATGACACAATAATAATACAATGTGAACAAGTCAATAAACAACTTATATAATGGTGTAAATTTTCTGCCCCTTAATGGAACTCAACACACCCAACAAACGTCTGGCAACTAAATTGAACCCAAAGTGAAAAATGTCCAAATTATGCACAAAGTGTCAATATTTTGTGAGGCCACCATTATTTTTCAGCTATGCCCTCTTTTGGACATAGAGATCACTAGAGCTTCACATGTTGCAACTGGAATCTTAGTCTACTCCTCCATGACGAGATGGTGGATGTTAGAGACGTTGTCCTTCTCCACCATCTATTAAGGGACTGGTTGTCCCTTAACCAGTATTTTTCTGTGGTGCCAGGTTCTCTACAGAATTTAAATTCAATGTATTTGCATATTCTTTATACTCTACAAACTTTATACTCTAAAAACAAAATTTTAAAAATAAATATAAAGCACAAGTCATTTTAATAAGGTAGCTCTAATATTTATTTAATGACTTGCAGGCTGTATGCATTTTGTTGGTTTGCTTGCCACATTTGCCATTCCGTCACCTATTACAGTTTCTGAGATAGGGACCAGGAAACGACCTCACTGTCATCTACTAGAACAGTGTTTTACAAAATGTGACATGTGTTACATACAATCATTTATGTTTTTGCATTGCTGTCAATAGATCTCCTAGATTAATTTCATTTATCTATACCAAGTTTCAGCATATCAAACAAAAATGATCTAGCACTATTTCAAACAATGACATGTATTATTTGCCCATGTACATTATTTGACCAGTAACATAGAAGTTCCAGGTAAATTAGCTATTAGCATAAATGACTAAATGTGCACATATGGTAAGAGAATACATAGGTCATTTTTATTTTACCTTGTTTTCCTTAAATCTGTTTGGAATTTTTATAAGGAAAGTAATAGTCCTTAGATCATCCTTGGTAATGCTTTCGGAAAGATCAAAAAGCAATCTTCTGTATTTGTAAGAGAAGAAGCAAAGGCAAAACTATTAAACTAGAGAAAAATGTTATCAAATAAATATGTTAAATATGTTAACATAATTATCAGATTTCATACAAGGAAATTTTTGCTTAACCGGATAGGCAATTCAGACAAACATGCAAGCAAGTAGTTATAAATGTAACCATTTTGTGAAAGGGGGGTAGTAGAAACAGTCCCACTCCTGTGCATCCTAGGCCACAGGCCTGAGGTCAAGGAATAAGACACCAGGGCAGCAGGTCTGTGGGGTGAGAGTTCCCTTTAATAAAATGACAGAACCCAGACAAACTAAAGATCAAGATTCTTAATACCTATCTGACTTAGCAGAACATACTGCATGGCTGAAAACAATCTCACACCATAATGTTGTGTCCCACCCCCACACAAGATGGCAGCAGGTACATTATAAAAAAAACTCACAGATAGATAAATGGTATATATGATAGATAAAAGTAATACATTCACTTTTGCTGTCAATGTCTTGACATTCTTTTGAATGACCCCCTTAGACTTTTATCTTTGGGGTCATCTGAAGGCTATTGACTATGCTGTGAAGATAGAAGATGTGCAGCACCTGAAACTATGGATACTGGAAGAAGAAGAGTTGCACTGACAATCCAACACAATGGGCAGCACATTGAACACATTTTATAAGTGGGCAGAAACTTGAACATAACTCACGAACGAATAAAGTTACGTTAAAACCAAGCACACCATAGTTTTTCTTGTTAAAATACCCAAGAAGTTTCCTATTGAAAAAACAAAAGTTGGATTCAAAATGGCCAACTTTAAAGGTTCATGGTCACCACCTATCTTGAAAAGTTTCCCCTCTCACATATACTAATGTGCCACAAACAGGAAGTTAATATCACCAACCATTCCCATTTTATTAAAGCGCACCTAAACCCACCAGACAAACTTTTTCCCCTGGCTAGCCAACCCCTGACTATTATGGGGCAATATGTAAATAAAAAATTGTTACCTGTGTGGAGATATCTGTACAGTTGTCTTCTCACCCCTTCTACTCTGTGTAAGCATCTCCTTAGCATTGATTTTTTTTTTTTTTTTACTTTTGTTTTGTGTCCATTGACACGCATTGTATCTGGCGCCCCCCGGTGGCCGCCGGAGATATTGCAGCCTCAACTCATGCAAGCCTGGAATCAAACACTGAATCTAAAATGGCGGCTCCCACAGATGTCAGCATGATTGCTAAATTAATATTTTGGGATTTTTGAGCACTTTTAAGCTATTGGGAGAATTTAAAGGTAAGTAAAAATGTAATAAAAAAATTTTGTTTTTGAGTTTAGGTGCGCTTTAAGGTGTATCCATATAAATGGCCTGTACATTGAGCAAAATGTTAACAAGTGAACATTATATCCATATATGAGCCTTTTGACATATGTTTACACATTTTGCTCTGCCCCAATAGCTGTAAATTTAAAAAGAGCATAAATGAAAATTCCAGTGGGAAGACTAAGTGCCATTTCACACTAGCTACGCTGCGGGCTGGGATGTGAGACAGTGCGTTAACGCAGCATGGCTATTGTTAATGCAAGCGACAACATAGGGAACCTGTTAAACCTTTTACACTGGCCCCGTGTTTGCATTTACAGTCACTAACGCATCTGTTACTAGACAAAAGCTGCACCACAGCCACAGCATGGCTAGTGTGACATGGCTCTAATGTGACAATGGTGCCTGTTGTCCCCTGTTCTATCACATATACTATGACTTATCCCAATGTAAAAGGGACCATTAGTTGTGAAATGGAACATCTTGTATCCAGAATGGGTCATTACCCTGTTGTGCTAATGGAAAATTAACCTTCTTTTGCAAAGCTTTCTTTTAAAACAAATATATTGATACTGTGAAGGATCGGGAGATCCTCAATGTTTGATAAAATGTATGTATTACAAAATGTATTCATTAGGAATTTATTGTGGGTTTCTTTACTGCAAAATGTTAAAAAAGCTATAATAGTTCAAAACGAATTACCTATACATAGACACATATTGTTCTGTTCGTAAAGCTTCTTGCATAACAGTCTTGTTGGTGTTTAGCAACTTCAGAAGGTTGTGCTGTCCTATAATGAAGAGTAATTCTTTCAGAATTGATTGATCATCATCATTGAGATCACCAGATTTTTCGAGTGCTTCAAAGACATCGAGGCAGCATTTCATTTTGTCCAGTTTTTTGTGTGGAATTCTTTCAGCACAGAGAAATTTCAAAGATTCAAAATCTTCTTGACCTAGACTGTTGTCCAGATCATACAGTAGCTGGGTAAGATCCATCTTCGGAATCACAGGTTATTTAGCATGATAATTTACCTAAGATAGAAAGTCAGAAGGTTAAATAACACCCAGAAGCCCGATAGTAAATGCCAAGTCAAAACCTAAAATTCTATTATTTTTGTTAATGCTCCATCATGTTATATTAATATGGGGTGAAGCTAACATAAGTGTAAACTATTACACAGGAGGAGAAGAAGACCCTGCCCAATGGAGGTTACCAACCTGCGGCCCTTTGGGTGTTGTTCGGCGCCCTCCCTTGGTCCTCCAGTTGCGGCCCCCCAAATCTAACTGTTACTGCATAGGGCGTGACTTGCCCAGGCTGCGGTTCAGCACACTAATTGGCATATGTGAAAGCCAATCAGCTACCTAGATGGCACCTGAGCGCCTATGCTTCCATTATACTACTTTGATGATATCTATGAGGCACATAGCCTTTGATGATATATATGTTGCATTCCATATATCACCATGTCTAGCCGTCACATGATGACCTGGCTTTCCTTATCAACCTTGGTGGTCCTACATATGTAAAATTGTCAGTGTTGATTGGGAAAACCAGGTCTACATATGACCACTGCACCCAGGGGCAGAGGTGAGTGCGTGCTGTCGGGTTTTGACTGCATGCTGGGATCTGGTCCACCAGAGCTGGGATTCTTCGACCGAGGGTGAGGGGGGGGTCTGGATTGGTGTCATGTATGGCCCTTTAGTGATGTCGAGGGCCGCACTTGTGGCCCTCCATATCAACTCAGTTGGCCACCACTGCTTTAGATGAACGAAACATTCTGTGCTTGACTGTTATCTACATGGAGAGATCTCCTTGCCAAAGCCCCAATCTTAGTTAAAAGCATTTAGAAGCTATTATTGGTTATCTACCAAATAAACAAATAACTACAAAATTTATTGGCAAGACAGAAAGATATTAGCCATGCCAAAAAGGCTGAGCTAGCTATTCCAGTCCCAACAGGTTGCCATTGCAGACTTAGGGCTCATTTACCAGAGTGATAGTTTACTTCCCGGATGAACACATCATGAGGTGTTTGCCGGTCGGTTTCTAGGCTTTAACCAGACGTGTCATGGGGGTGTTATCTTAACACACCCCAGACATTATCACCTGATCGTTTTCTGGGCCTGGAACGCAGCCATGTAAAGCAGCCCATACACGGTCAGATTTTCAATCAATCAACTTAAAACAATCAATTTTTAAGTCGGTATAAAATTGTATGTCGATTGTATCATGGGCCATATGTAATACAAGATTTTTGATCGATTTTTTTTTTTTCAATCCACAAAACAATCGATCCAAAATAGTCCGATTAAAATTTCAAGTGAGGTAGAAAGTGAGTGAGGTAGAATAGGTAGAAAAAAATCGATCAAAAATTGGTTGACCACACTTGGTTCTCAAAACACAGAACCAATTTTCAATCGACAGATCAAAATTTACCATCCAGTCCGATCAAAAAACGACTGAATTTTCACTCAATTTTGATCGGATTAAGTCGATTTAACCAGGTGGGCAAAACTCAATTCTCAATCAATCGACTAAAAAATTTATCGTTTTAAGTCGATTGATTGAAAATCTGACCCGTGTATGGGCTGCTTAAGTCTTCTAATATTTACATTTATGGCTTCATAAGCTTTTCAATACCTAACCCACCATTAGTACAAAGGTTGGGAAAATCTTCACCTGCATATTTTAATCACTATTAAATGACCTGTCTCAATGATCATCATGACAACCAGGAAAATGGCAACCAACCTCTATGAAACAGATTTCCCATATTTGCAGAAGTATATTTCTGATCTATCTTTTAGAGCAATCCCCAACCCAAAAACAGGGTTGTCTAGCACGAAAAATTTAATATGCCATAGGAGAGTACATTGTTAATGAACTACCTTTGCCGAGGCATAAAATGCAAATTTCTAGGTAGTGTTTTGACCTATAAATTTAACCACAGAACATATTTTTTTAGTGCATAAAAACCCTTGCCAAACCCTACTAATCCCTACTTAGTGCTGTGTTTCTGTTGGGTAAAGGTATTTTTTTTAATTGTTCTGATAATCAAGGGGAATAAGAAGATCTAAATCATAAATTTGAAGTTGTCACTAGACATGTACATTTATCAGCAGGATCGTTTGTTTATGTGACAACTGTCTAAGAGGAAATATTTTTATATTGGAAATATGTATGGAAATAATAGCCATACACACATCAACTTTTTTTTCCAGTTTCTATTTTAAATTGACTTGTTCAATATTAATATCAACTGTCAATCCAATCGGCCGATGGTACTATCACACAATGTGATCATTTCAAAACCTTAACTTTGTTCTCTTTTCAGTTATGAAGATAAAGGTGCATGCTCCAAAATCCAATCAGATACACAGCAATCCAAAAACTTGTACTATCGACTGAAATTTTCTAACCTGACTAATTAGGCCTCCTTTGATTTAATTCTCCGTTTCCATAACTTTTGGTCAACCGAATATAAAAAAACTATCAAATGATCCACTGAAACAATCAATTTTACTGCTTGATCAAACAGAAACATCAACCCAGGTATTACATTCTGTTCATTCTACTGGACAGTAAATGAAGGGAAATCTCCTTAATGAGACAGATTGGAAAAAAAACAACTTGTACATTAACTGTGGGGGTATATTTGATGTTCATGAAGAGACTCGACTACAACATTAAAACCGATCTGCCAGATGGAATGATAATCCTTTACTCAGATTCAAATCATGAGCTGGACACGTAAATTGATGGCGGGTTAACACTTATAAAGTACAGTAACGCCAATGCGTTGGCATATACCACATAACACAATAACCATCATTGTGATAAGGCAGCTCATTCATTTGAATAGGCCATTTACCGTACTGAAAGATGTATCAAACACGTCTACAACTTTTTTAGGGCCCGTTCACACTAGCTGTGTTACAGCTGCTGTAAATTACTACAGCGCAGGGCAGCTAGGTCAAAGTAAGGTACACGGGTTTCCACTAAACCTGCGCTTGCATTTCTGGCAATGCACAATGGTCCGGCAGATCTGCAGGCGCAGCGCAAGCATTTCCCATACCCTTGTATGGGAGACGGAAGTGCGGCACACTGCAAACTACGTTCTTTTGCCGGTAATGGACAAGGTTAGCATTATTTAAACTGCAAACACAGTACGGATATTGCTAATGGGTCCGTGTTTTTAAAAAAAACAACTACAGTAAAATGTAAACAGATTACAATGTATTATGTTTACATTTTTATGCATATACATATAAAGCATTCAGATAAAACATTATGTATTTGTATAGAAGATATGAAATATTTAGGATCTCAATCCATTTTAAAAATAGGATTGTAACTGGTAATTTTCATATGGTACCCACTTAAAGTCCCAGGAGGCAAGCCATTCAAAGAACGGCTTTTATTTATTGGGCTTAACCTGAGTCATTTGGCACCAGAATCTGGAGCAGTGAAATCATATTCTGTCTGGGGGATTCCAGGAATAAATCACATGTATGACTGTACATTTGGCAGATGCGGGACCATAGTATAAAGCTGGACACAGTGCCTTGACATAAACCCTGTTGAACACCGTTAAGGATCACAAGCCATGGGTTTTCATCCAACATCAATATCTGAATTTACAAATTCTCTTCTGGGTGATCTGGATTTTTTTTTATTCTTTCATTTTATAGATTTTTGCAACAGATCTCAAATTTATATTACCATAACATCTATGGTCTTGGTATCCAAAATCCCATTATTTCTGTTTTTGTTGATTTAATATATATATAACCATAGACACACTGAAAAATCTTGTAGAAAGCCTGTTATG
This sequence comes from Ptychadena robeensis, assembly GCA_036250615.1. NCBI lineage: Eukaryota > Metazoa > Chordata > Amphibia > Anura > Ptychadenidae > Ptychadena > Ptychadena robeensis. Next base: position 47,373,811 of record CM070039.1, read on the forward strand.
GCTGCAAAGAGGAGTAACTCCTGCCCATAGATTTAAGATGGAATGTCATAAACGTTCCTATAGGTGTAACGGCCAGGTGGACCAATATAGTTGTCCATATAATGTATATATGTTTCACTTATCTGCTATTAGTGTGTACTACAAAAGTCTCGAGAGGTATCAGATTAAAAAACAAAGTTAAAAACAATTAGCATATGCAAATAACATACCTGTACCTTACCTTGGAAGAATATACATTTGTTAATGTAAGTTGTAGAACACATATTAGGTATTGTTACATATGTCAATTGTAAATAACTTTCTAGAAGACATAACTAACTTTTAGAAATAAGCTCGGGAACTATTGAAGACGTTTTACTTAATATATCAGAATGAAAACAAGATTTTCTGGCAGCAATAAAGCTGAAATGCATTTCATTATTCATCCAAATATTAGATAAGAAGTTGTTAAATAGTTTTTTGCTAGTATATCTCCTGTGACACAAATGTTTTTACTTCCTGGTGTACCGAGCAATGTGAAGACACATGGATTACTTCCTTATATTCTACAAATAACCAAAGATACTTACGACCCGCTCCAGAGCTCTGTATTTTAGCCAGTAAACGTTTACCAAAGTGAATGACCCCTTAAGGTTGGGGATTTAGTAGCTGTGACCCCCTATCATGGCTACAGGGAGTGAAGTTTGGCAGAACAGACTGAAAAGCTCTTCCTTTACTGGTAGTTCAGATCTAAGCAGCAGGCATGTCACTTCCTATAGGGTTGTATGACATTCACGCCCAGCACTTCGCTCTGTTCTTGCGAAATGTAGGAAGTGAAGAAGTTAAGAGAGGAGGGAGGAGATAGAAACCTGGTAAAAGAAGTTTGCAATGTTGTTAACACTTTCGCTGCCAGCCAAATGCACACAAATGCTGAATGAACGAGAGCCAAATATTTGTATCATCAAAGTGCAGAGAAAGTAAAAAATCTCAACTTTTATATTGCATGGTAATCGCACAAATGTTTGTGAATTCTTTAGATTGCTATTTACTGGTCAACTTTTCTGTTTGATCATATAAATAGATTGCTTGAAAATACATTTTTTAAAAGACTTCCATAATAGGTACAGAAATGCTCATAGCCACTGGGGGCGCTAGATATGGCTTTTAATGGGAGAAAACTAAAGTCCATAGACTTAAATAGATATGCAATGATGTGCAGATTCTACTCCTGAATAACACAAGCCGCTGAGTGTTTGCAGAGAGATGAAGGGAGAGGAGGAGCAATGAGGGACAATTAGGAATATCTCCTTACAAGAAAGGATTTTTATCTCAATATCATCTCAATAAAAGGGTGTTTGCCAACGAGGGACACACAGTACATGTAAAAAAAACCATACACCTTTAGAGCACTCCATACAATTTCCTATAGATCTACCAACAACTATGTAATATACTGTAGTGGCCTCCCTGATAGAATACATAGTGATTGGAACGATTAGAAAGGTCCTCATATTACATGGTTTTGGTAGTACAAAAGTCGATTGTACAGAAATTATATGGTAAGATTGTAAGGTGTATGGGGGGCTTTATTGTATGTGTACTTAATGGAATTGTTTTGGATTGATTACTATGATTGATCTACATTTTATCAACATTCAAAACTTAAACCTGTCCAATAAAACAAAAAAACTAGATTACCTGTTCAAAAATGTTTAGCAGAATATAGCTCAACGCTCCTTTCTATCTCTCTCTGCAATCTTCTTTAGACCTGCCTCCCTGAATGGATATAGATTGATTGAACAGTTTAGAAAGGTCCCCATATTACAAAGTTTTGTTAGAACAACAGTTTCTTTATATAGAAACTGTACAGTTGGCTTGTAAGGTATATGGTGATCTTCAGGGCTCTTTCACACCATACACGCCAAAAGATGCCATTTTGCGGTTTAGGCAATGCAGCAGGTTCTGTGCTGTGCATAGTACACAGGTGTCTAATAGGAAACTTTTCACTTGGATCTAAAACAATGTATAGTTCAATTTGACATGCAGTGATCTGGCACGTTGAATGACTATCCTGCCCCATGTCCACTGTTACCCAAGGGGGAGGATGCAGTGGGGTGACACCTGTTAGCCTTCCTTTTCACATTCTTCTTCATAGAACAGAACCAGCACTGGTGGGACAAATATTAAAAGAGATGGTCATTCAGTTATATGCTCTTCCCCAGATAACCCATGTCTTCCATTTACAATAGCTGTCAGGAAAAAAATTATATAATTTATTCATTGATTTATTTTAAAAGATTTCCTCTGCCGGACCTACCTTCCAGGATCCAGCACCGGTGTGCGTACAGCCAGGGAACAAAATAGTACGTGAGTCTGCTGGTTGCCTCCTGCCTTCGAGGAGTGCACTTCTGAGAGTGGGGTGGTACCCCCCGGACGTGTTTGGTTTGGCTTAACCGTGGACCACCTATCGCTTCCACTGTGAAGTGTGCTGGCCAGTAGGACTGCCATCCGTTCTCGACCCACCGCGGGGGTCGGTGACGCTGTTATGGTCTCCCCTGACTTGAGGTATTGTCCAAAGGAGCGCAGCGCCGACCTGTCCTCCATACAGACTGGTTGCCGATTCTGCCTCTCCCTGTTGGACTCTTAGTTGGCTTAAGTGTGGACTATTGTAAACCGCCACGGTTGCCCGAAGTCTGAGACCCCGGTGGGTCTCTTTGTTAAATAAAAAGTTTTAAACAAACCTCAGCTACCTCCGTCACCTTGGTTGTTTCCTGTGTTGTTACAAGTCCACCCACAATATGGGCAATATTTCCTCAATAAAGGTGCTCATGACTGGGGATTAGGAAGGGACCAGTATACAAGATTCATTAAAGATCAAAGATGTTTGAAGTGGAGCTGTGAGGAAAAAAAATATGAAGGTACAGCAGAGCATTCATTGGTTGAAATTGTCCTTCCAAAATGTCAGTGAGCAATACTCAGAGACAGCTTTTGGGGGATTTCACGGTGGCACAAGTAAATCGTAGTATGAGACCTCCAGCAACTATTATTTACCAATCCTGAAACAGATATCAGAGAGTGAGCCAACAAGGGTTCTTTGGGTGTTCTTTGGTGGCCCCCCTCGGTCCTCCACTTGCGGCCCCCGAAAAACCTAACTGTTAATGCATAGGGCATAGGAGCTCACCTGTCCGCCGATCCTCCGCTGACAGGTCCTCACCAGGACATCCTTAGAGTAGGGGGGAGAGGTGATAAGTTTACATGAGAGGCGTACGTAAAAGCCAATCAGCGACCCAGATGACGCCTGAGCAAGTTCATCGTCTCTCCTGTTCTCTTGTATTGGCGGGGGTTCAGCAAACTGGTTTGTGCCTATGCTCCCTCTATTCCACCAATGAACAGGGGTGATTGTATAATATATATTATACACATAACCTGAGAATAGGGGCACATAACCTTTTGAATCAAAGGTTTATGTGCCTGATAGATATCATCAGAGGCTTTGATATATCTATGAGGCACCTGACCTTTGTTCATATAAAAATGTCTGTAGCTATGCATGCTGTAATTTTTCATAAAAAATGCTAATACAAGTCAGTATAGATTGAACTTGTGGCCCTCTATATTAACTCAGTTGGCCACCACTGATCTAAAAGTTTGGGTTTATAAATATTGACAAGAGCAAAATTAAAAGATATTAAATGGGTTAATACATGTGATTATAATTTTAATAAATGCAGCTTGGAGAGCTGCTTGTCAACATATTTTGCTATGGCCACTATGATTTTGCTATGCTCTGGCAAATCATTGTGGAGCCCTGGCCTTAGAAGCCTGATAAGTGACAGAGAGGACACGAGTGTAAGAAGTGTTGTGGCAGGGTTGCTTAGCCCAGCTTTTAACACTCATAATATTACACTGCAAAATCCTAATAGGTGTCTGCTGAGCTTTCCATTCAAGTCAATGATGTAGTTTAATGACCAAATGACCATGCAAATCAAACATGAGGCATACACATCTTGGGTAAAAAAAGAGAGCAGTAAACAACCTGAAAAATAACCGTGTCATACAGTTAATTTGCATTCAATGACAATATTATAAATATTATAAAGAATTTTATGTAGAATGGTTGGTCCCCACACATTTTCACCTTACCAAACATGGTCCTCTTTGCAAAAACTTTCTAAGATAATTTCTAGAGGTCATGGTTATATTAGAAGGAATATGGGTTCCACCTCTACTCAGGTCTAAATCGATATTTTCTCTCTCACCAACAATGGCACTCCAGTGAAGAATTTCTGTCTTAAAGATTGTCAGATGTGGTCCATATACTGTGTGTATACATATTGTGTGACATGGCAAATTTCATTCTCTTGCCATAGAAAGATTTAACCAGTAGCATATCTTGGTAGGGGATGGGGCAGTTCACTATAATCAGGTGCCACCATGCTGGAGGGGTGCCTAAAGGCCACAACCTCTCCAGAGACATAAAGCAAGCCATACACATATCAACTTTGGTCAATTAATCTTTACTTTGATTGGCTTGTGCGATGTATATCCATATATATCCTGCCATACACACGCCGATTAGCGACCGATTTTGCCGCTTACCGACGGGAGTGCGCACTCGCGCCGTTGGTCGGCGGCAAAATCCGCCGCCAATCGGCGTGTGCCCACACAGAGCCGGCCAATGCCATTAACTTCAATGAAGACCGGCGTCTTCATTGATGGTAATGGCAGTCCCACAAAGGGTGCCCGCCGATTAAGTCAGCCCAGGAATGCAGCGTGATGATGTCATCACGC
>CM070039.1:47383346-47409283 GCA_036250615.1 Ptychadena robeensis
TTCACCCTCACTCACCTACACTGTATATCCTCCTCCCCCATCCCCTTCCACTCACCACCTTGTATCTGCATACTCTCATATCACTACCTTGTATCTGTATATCTTTATCTCCCTCACTCACCTACCTTGTATCGCATCCTCCTCACTCACTACCTTGTATCACTGACCTATCTCATCCTTCACTCACCTACCTTGTATCTGCATATCTCAACTCACCTACCTTGTATCTGCATCCCTCACTCACCTACTATTGTATCTGTTCATCACCCTCACTCACCTTACCTTGTATCTGCATCCCTCACTCACCTTACTTGTATCTGCATCCCCTCACTCACCTACCTTGTATCTGCATCTCCTCAGTCCACACCTACCTTGATCTGCATCTCCTCACTCACCTACTTGTATCTGAATCCCTCACTCAACTACCTTACTGCATCTCCTCACTCACTACCTTGTATCTGCATCCCCTCACTCACCTACCTTTATCTGCATCCCCTCACCTCACCTACCTTGTATCTGATTTCCCTCACTTCACCTACCTGTATCTGCATCCCTCTCACCTACCTTGTATCTGATCCCCCACTCACCACCTTGTATCTGCATCCCCTCACTCACCTACCTTGTAATTGCATCCCCTCACTCACCTACCTTGTATCTGCATCTCTCACTCACCTTACCTTGTATCTGCATTCTCCTCACTCACCTACCTGTATCTGCATCCCCTCACTCACCCCTTGTAACTGCTCCTCACTCACTACTTGTATCTGCATCCCCTCATACACCTACCTTGGTATCTGCATCCCTCACTCACCACCTTGTATCTGACATCCTCATCACTCACTACCTTGTATCTGCATCCCCTCACTTCACCACCTTGTATCATCCCCTCACTCACCTACCTGTATCTGCATCCTCTCACTCAACTACCTTGTATCTGCTATCTCCTCACTCTCACCTACTTTAGATGCATCCCTCACTTCACCTACCTTGTATCTGTCATTCCCTCACTCACCTACCTTTTATCTGCATCCTCACTCACTTACCTTGTATCTGCATCATCTCACTCAACCCTACCTTGTATATCATACATTCAATCAACTACCTTGTATCTGCATCCCTCACTCAATACCGTGTATCTGCATCACCTTCCTCACTCACCTACTTGTATCTGCATCCTCTCACTCCCTACCTGTATCTGCATCCCTCACTCACCTACTTGTATCGCATCCCTTCATACACTACCTTGTATCTGATTCCCCTCACTCAACTACCTTGTATCTGCATCCGCTAATCACCACCTGTATCCTGCATCCCCCACTCACCTACCTTGTTATCTGCTCCCCTCAATCACCTACCTTGTATCTGCTCCCTCACTCACCTACCTTGTATCTGCATTCCCCTCACCTTCACCTACCTTGTATCTGCATCCCCTCACTCACCTACTACTTGTATCTGCATCCATCTCACTCACCTACCTTGATCTGCATCCATCTCACTCACTCAACCTTGTATCTGCATCCCCTCACTCACCTACTTAGAACACACATATCTTGAAACCCACATGGTAGAACCTTGACATTTTGAGACTACATCCATGCAAAATTGTAGGTCCCTGAACACACTCCTTCCTACTAGAAAGCCACTAACAAATTCTTCCCCCATAAAGCACCGCTCTGCTACATACATGTCACATGCTTTCATTACAGGTCTTTACAAAAAAAAAATAGAAATCACAAAAAATTGGAATCGGCCGGTCACACTTACTGTAAAATCAGAAATCAGAATCGGCCAAGAAATTAGCAATCTGTGCACCTCTAGTTTTTATTATAATTTCTTTAATTTTTTTAGTCACCTACACCTACCAAGCCGCCCGCCTGGCAATGGAGGCCAGGCCGGCGCTGCGTACATGTCTCTGTCTCCTGCGTGCTCGGGGCAGAAAATCTGCTTAGGGCACCAAAATGGCTAGAAACGGCCCTGATGGGTTCAGTTGTTGTTCAGGGGGATCATGGCAGTTACAGGCTTCCTATAAATCCTAGGGCTGCTGAAGGACTACAGATTCCAGCATGCATTTAGTCTTCTGTCCCATGGCATTCTGCTGACAGAGCATAAATGGCAAAGCACCAATTTGCTGTGCTAAGAATAACTGATAGCATTCCCTTCTGCCAGTTGCTAAAGAACTACACAACCCAGCATGCCCTGCTGCCCTTTCTAGCTGCTGTAGAACTTCTAACCTACTCTGCTACACTTCCTTCTGTCTCCTCTTATAATCCTGTCTTTTACTCACTCACATACATTGCATAAACTTTGCCTATCTCTCTCTCATTACACTACACAGCTTTTCCTCAGCTTGCTGCTTGTCCCTCCCCCCGGTTCTGATTGGCTGGCAGTACTAGGGGTATGGGACTCTGAGAACTGACAGCATAAGAGCCAATAGGCTGCAGTTCTTTTCTCTCTCCTTTCAGATAGCCTAGACCAGGGGTAGGCAAAGTGCGGCTCAGGAGCCATATGTGGCTCTTTAACCCTAGGTGCCCAACCTGCAGCCCGAACTGTTAATGCATAGGGCATAGCAACTCACCTGTGAAGTGGTCACAGTTCCTAATCAACTTTGGCATTCCTACATCAGTAAAATTGGCAATGTTGATCAGGGAAACCAGGTCTACATTTGAGCGCTTCACCCAGGGGCAAGGGGTGCTGTCGGGTTTTGACTGCTGTCGGAATCTGGTCCACCGCCTTCTGAGATATGTAGACGGGGGGAGGGTCTGGATCAATGTTATGTGCAGCCCTTTAGTGATGGCGAGGGCCACACTTGTGGCCCTCCATATCATCTCAGTTGCCTCACCACTGCTTTAGCCCCTTCAGCCGGCTCAGTGGCGCAGGGACTTGTCCTTCCTGCTACCTGTTTTTTATTATTTTTCATTTGTCTCCCCACTCCCAACAGCAAAACCCAACAACCCCTTAATATGCCTATAAGGGGGGGGGGGGGGGGGGGGGGCGCTATGTGATTATCTGTAAGTGGGAGCTCTGTGGCTACTACTAAGTGGGGGCTTTCTGTTTACCATTAAGGGAGGGGCTCTATGGCTCCCTACAAGGGGGTGCTTTGTCTACCTGTATGGAGGGGGCTTTGTGGCTACAAATAACCAGCGGCTCTCTATCATTAAGGGAGGGTCTCTATGGCTACCTACAGAGGGGGGTCTGACTACCTACAAGGGGGTGCTCTGTCTGCCTATATGGAGGGGGCTTTGTGGCTACAAATAAGCGGGGTCTCTGGGTCAACCATGAAGGGAGGGGCTCTATCGTGACCCTTTAAGGGGGGCTTTGTGACTTAAATAACCATTGTTCACAGGGGTTGTCAGTCATTGTCGTCACAGTATATTGATTTTTTTTACATAATATTGTTATCAAGTATGATATAAAGTTTTAGGCTTAACTAAGACTTATTAAGTTAATTTTAGAGAAGGTTTTTAGGGAAAGAAGATGTCATTTTTAAATTTTGACAACACAAACCCCCTCCCGCTCTTAACATGTATTTCAAGCGCAACACTGTTGCGATTTGGTTGAATAAGTTTGCCTAGCACTGGGCTAGACTGAGGACTGCACTCAGATAGCCTAGACCGAGGACCAAGGCTGGCATGCGTGCTCACTATCACTGGTTATAGGGCAGTGGTTCCCAAACTTTTCTTGTAGGGCCCCTCTTTTCTATTAAGTTCACTATCACTGGCTATAGGGCAGTGGTTCCCAAACTTTTCTTGCAAGGCCCCTTTTCTATTTAGGAACATTATGGAGCCCCCCTCCCTATTCAAACACAGGTTAAGTATGAGGGCCATTTCCCCCCCCCCCCCGAATACCTCCGCACCCCCCAGTTTGGGAACCACTGCCATAGGGTAACCTGTAGATTGGGTGAAGTATGTCATTTTGAAAAGCAAGATGGCAAAGAAAGATACATGGATAGAGTATTGCACATGACAAAAATGGAAGAATTATGAAGGGGAATCTAATAAACAGAATCCCATAAAGTACTTAAAGTACTGCAAACAAGTACTGAAGTACTGAACAACACAAGCTGCTTTATTGTAGTAGACAACATAGAAGAGTAAAGGAGGGTGTACGTGGTTTGATTTTCTGTCGGTGATTTCAAAATCAATACCTTTTTACCTAAATTTATTGACATAAAGTGTTTCAAACATAAATCGATTGAGCAGTCATCAGACATGTTGGTAAATTTCAGCAGATGGCACAAGTATCTGACAGGTTTTCTTTATTTTCCTGATGGATTTGGATCTGTTGTTAAGATGGAGCATGAGCGCAGGGTAGAAATTACACGTATAGATTTTGATAGAATATCGATTGTGACTATATTGAATGTATACACTGTATTTTCGTTCGAAGACACTTCATTTGACTGTGCCTGAACTAAATTTTTTTAGATTTTTTAACAAGAAATAGCTTCACTCAAATCTATTAGATCGAACAAAAATGATGGAATGAAACAATAATACATTTGATTTTCATTCATTTTTTTTTTTACAAAATAGATGAAAATTTACCAACATGTCCAATCAGCTCTCGAAAGATTTTTTGTTCGATATCGCTCACTTTTGTTCGATGTTGGTCAAATTCGATTTTCGTTCAAATGATTAAAAAATCTATCTTTTTTAATCTATCGAATGAAAAAATAGACCTGTGTATTCCCACCTTAAGGGAAGGAATTGATTGGTTTTGAATCGTTCACAATGGTGATATATGGTGGTAAAAAGAAATAGTTTTTTTTAAAATGACCAAAAGAGAGATATAAACATGTATGCCTAGCTTACTCTAAAGCTAGGAATACACATGTCGATCCCTGTGCAATTCGCTGCATAAAAACACAGTGATCGATCGCACATGCTATCGCATGCAGCCCACCTTTGTCATAGATTTTTGTTAGATTTTGCCACCTTAATCAAAGGCTACAGAACAGGATGATTTCTGCATTTAATCTGCAATGGTAGTGCAGGCATATCAAGTTCCTGAAAAATATATTTATTTTTCTATGTATTAATTCCAAAAGAATGGTTACATGTAAAAGTAAATATACCTTTATTCCCGCATTTCCACCCTTTGGATTGTGTACCTCAATTGAACCTCTATACGCAATCCAACACAGTACAAACAGGTCCCCGCACACATATAGAAAATCAAAACATATAAACCCCACAAATGTTATCTGTAATCATGAAATAAATGCTTACAGTTAATAACTTGGAATGAGTATTGGGTCATATTAACCCCTTATTCGTTCCCATTCCATTAACCTCTGCATGGAAATATGCACGTTAAAAAAACACAGAAAAAACTAATTTTTTCCTTTAATAAACCACACAATCCACAATACCTGACAATTAAAAACATTAGTAACAACACATATTTCCCTTGAAAATACCACACAATTCACTAAACCCAACAATAGCCAAACAAGAAATATTGCATTTTGACAATAAACAAACCTTGCAAATAACAAAATCCTCCAAATCCAAACCACTAATAACCCACATTGTAGCAATGAAACTACCATGCAATTCACTAAACCCGCAACCACAAATCTTTGCAATAAAAAAACAATATACACATTTATATCCCATACTTACATTAAATATTAAACATTCAATGTGCTTAAAACACAGGGTATGTTAACCCCTATAGTAAGCATTAACCTCATAGTTTAAAATAAGACAACCTACATATACATTTTAACGGTTACATGTAATAATAACATTAATTATCACAGGTGAAAGGTTTGGTGAGTTACCAAACATATGCAATACATATAAGAAATGACACAAACACCCCAAAAATTACATTAAATACATTAAATAAAGTTAATATGTCCAATTCAGCGCTGTAGTCCATTCACAATTAAAATCCAATAAAGCGATTCTTGTAAAACGAAAAAAATTCCCCCAAAAATTTACCCAAAAAATAACATTACCCCAGCTCCATTGATCCATTGAAAAAAAATCCTCTTCCATCCAATAAAAAAAAAAAAAGAAAAGCCATTACAAAAAAATGTATCCTCTTCCATCCGAATGATTTAAAAAAATTAAAAGCCACCCAAAAAAAAGTGGTCAGCAATCGATTTCTGAACGATCGATCAGCATGAAAATGCTGATCTATCATTTCGAAATCAAATGCAAAATCAATATGTGTATGGCTACCTTAACTGGTTTCTCTAAATCCCCAGTCTTTGGTTTCCTCAGTCTTTAGGACAGGGATCCTCAAACGTTTAAAATGGGGTGGGGGGGGGGCCAGCTCATGGTCCCTCAGACAGCCAAGGGGCCTAACTATAGTTTGAATTTTTTTTTTAATTCCCATATTCCTTGCACATATCTTATTTGTGGTGCAAAGCAACATAATAGAATGATAGGAATGATATTTTGACTGATGAACCTCTATAGAGTTGTGTTCATCGATATATCTGAGAAATAAAACTCCCACAATTGTAGACTTTTTTTAACAAATATCAATGTTGTCCAAGTCTTTTATTTTGGCAACCTGAGTATTTGAGTTTGACAACCCTGATCTAGAATATTCATATATTCATATGTCGTATTTTCGTTTTGTGTAATTAGTAGAGATGGTCCAATGTTGTTGAGCTATATGCAAGGCCCCTAAACATTGTGGTGGTTTTGAATATGGGTAGTATGGGCTTTTGCCCAGGGTGCCATCATGGGGGCATGCATCCGTGCCTGCCCATCTTCTCCGTGTGCAGTAAACACACACGGCTCAGTGTCAGTAGAAAGGTGAGGCAATGAGCCGCTCAAGCAGCATTTCGCCCCCACAACTTATTATCCCCCCCCCCCCCCCATGAAGGGAAGTCTTCATTGATTTGTTTACAGGCACAGACTGAGCCATGCCGGTGTTCTGTAAATTTTAGCTCCCCCGTCTCAAAAGATGTGCTCCCTCGTTGGTCATTCTTTACTACAGGGGGAGCACATCTTTTGAGATTAGATAGGCAAGGGGGGAGCTGACGGCGCTGGTGCTACATGCTCATGTTACAGCTGAACTGAATAAACCATTTTCAAATCTTGCAGAGCAAATTCCTGCATCAACTTAATAATTTACCAAATGTCAAGTGGTTCTCTATGTACTTCATGAGGTTTAAGAAACACGGCTAGTGTGAAAGGGCCCTAGCTGTGTTTGTGTTGCAGTTCCACAACACGGTCCTGCATTTGCATTAATGCTATTGCCCTGCAGTCTGCATGCGCATGCAAAGCGTAAGGCAGATGCAACAGCCGCTGCAAAACTAGCGTGTCCCTTACCAGACAAAATGTTCAGACGCCATTGAAGTAAAGAAGTAGAAGAGGGGAGTGTAACACATACAGAGCACCTCAGAGGAGTCAGAGTGGCAACACAGGTCAGTTGACAGTTGGCAGCAAATACAGCAATAAGCTAAGTTTGATCCTCTGATAAGTTTGATCCTCTGATACTGCTGTATTACTTCACTAGTCTCAACTAGTGTCAAAGTCGGGTATTCCGATGCTTTTAAAATTGTTAAAGTGTTGCATTCATTCAATGCAATGCATTAATTGAAAATGGCTTGAACATGCCCTTTACACAGTGGATGTGTTTTTGATGCATTTGTGCATTTTTGATTTCTGCTCTTGTTTTGGCCCTTCTGCCAAATTTGAGAACCCATTGTGACCGTTCTGTCAAAAGTTTGCACACCCCTGCATAAAACAGACAAGGAACATCTCTGCTCCCTACATAGGCAGCTGAGGCTCCAGGAGAGATGTTCTTTGAGGGGGGGTGGTGGTGATAGGTGGTGCTGCATGGTTGAGTCATGATCCCAGCTCTGCGGGTTAAGAGAGAAGTACCTTGAGGGGCTATATTGTAATATAATAAATTAAATAAATAAATTGTCATTTTGTAATTTTCATGTTAACCTTTATTATTATCTTGTACTTATAGTGCTGACATATTACACAGCAGAAAATATACACTGTCTCTCAGAGGAGCTCACAATCTTATGTCCCTACCATAGTCATGTATACGTAGGTCGCATGTAACAAACATAGGAGAATCTTTATTTGCGGAAGCCGATTAACCTACTGCATGTCTTTGGAGTGTGGAAGGAAACCAGAGCACCCGGAGGAAACCCGGGCAGACACAGGGAGAACATACAAACTCCTTGCAGATAGTGCCCAGGCCGGGATATGAACCTAGGAGTCTAGGGCTGCATGGTCAGAGTGCTAACCACCTGAGCCATTGTGCTGCCTTCTGTGTTAGGGCACCAAACATGCTAAGACAGCCCCTGATTGTATCATCACCAAAATTTCTGAAGATATAGAGAATGGTGGGGGGAAAACTACAAAAAGAGAGTATTGCTCTAGCAGTGCTGAAGCAATACTTTCTTTTTTTGTACTATTACTCCAACAATTCTCTACATCTCCAGAAATGTGAGGGATGATACCATGTTCAGGGACTTTGTAACTTGCAGAGTCAGATAGTGGAATTTGCAAAGTGAAATTCCATTTCTAGTCCACAAGATGGCGCTGCTGCCTACATTTATTTACAGTTTAGGATTACAGATGTCAGTAGGTTTTATCACCTGGAGCTGGACTTCGGAATACCGCCCGGGAGATAAACTGTCTGGAACAAAGAGAAAATAAAGATCACTCAGCCAAAGTCAAAGCAGGCTGTGTGTACATGGCCATTTAATATCTATGAACGCGTTGGACTTTTAAACAGTCGAGGTCTGATAGCCTAAATGTTTGTTAATAATATGTAAAATTTTTGCCTTATAACAAGCACTTTGGTAGGCGAATGCCCAGCCTACCTAGCTGGAGACTCAACTCCTACTGGCTGAACGTTAAACCCGATCAGAAAGTATTCAAAATATAGTGGTCCAATGTCTTAAGTCGTAACATTTTTACTGCTTCTTTTCCATCTGTGTGGGACTCCTTTAACCCCTCCCCCCACCCCCTGCCATTCCTGACGGTCCCAGCATGTCCAGCTCTGGCCTGTCAGGACTTCAGTGGACGAGCTGGGTTCATCAGGCAGAGATCGGAGCCCCAGGAGAGCAAACTCACTGATCTGTGTGGCTCCGATCTAATGAAGAGGCAGCTACAGGGGAACGGATCACCCCCCCCCCCCCCCCCCCCCCCCCCCCCCCCCATGCTGTCCTATGTAACCTGGCACATCTGAACTGCCATCTTGGTTGCAATGCTAACTTACCTATTGAAATATTTATTATCTGATTTTGTGAGTTGTTCACAAAGCATCTGAACATGTTATTATATTCAGGATGTCTACCAGACTCCTGTATGAACATACTTTGGGAAAAGGCTTACAATGTAAAAAACTTTTTTCCATTAAAGTCTATGGTGCTCTTTTGGTACAGAAATCTGTAAATCAGCAGTGCGCTAGGGAGGTTAAGCAATTTGCTTGTAGGTACCTCTCTGAATATATTTACAGCCTTACAGTGCCTCTGCCTATTTTGATATGAAAGAGGAGGAGAAACTGTAAAGTGCCTCTCTTTATTTCTGATCCCTTATGCTAGGCATACACATGCCGATAAGCAGGCGATTTTTAATCTGACCGACGGGCGTGCGCGCTCGCGCCGTCGGTCAGGTTAAAAATCGGCCGCTAATCGGCATGTGCCCACATGGGGCGACAAATCCCTGTCGACCCACTGCTCGGCCGGCCAGAGAACGGACATGTCCGATCTTCTCTGGCCGATGCAAGCCGAGGCAAGCCGATGCCATAAGCTGCAATGGAGACAGCATCTTCATTGCAGCTTATGGCCGGCACACAAAGGGTGCCCAGCCGACTGAAGGGGCCCCAGAATGCAACGGGGTGCTAATGTGATGACGTCATCACGTTAGCATCTCGGCACACATTGGAGTAGGTCGGTCTGACCTGCTCGGTATGTGTATGCCCAGCATTACTGGAGCATGCTGCATCCCTTACATTGCAGTCTAGGGTGGTGGATCAGATAAAGTTTACCTGGACCAGATGAAAAATGCTATTTGTTAGGCAGCGGGTGTTTGAGCATGGCAAGAGGTGTGGAAGGCTGCTATCGTATTTCACTCACCAGGATTTTGAGACCCCCCCTTCCGTTATTTCCTTATGCCCAGTGGATTGCTCCCAGGTCAGTGATCCGGGAATGGTGTCAGCTATGTTTAAGGATTATTTTGCACCCCTATATACTTCCCAGTGGAAGGGAAGTGCGGAAGTGTTCCTGAATTCTATCCATTTCCCTCAACTCACACAAGTTCAGAGGGATCTTCTAAAGGTCCCGTTGTCGGTTCTGGAGATTGATGAGGAGTTAAAAGATTTTGTGTGCTCAATACCCTGGAACTGATGGTCTCTCGATTAATGTTTTTCTCACCTATAGAAAAGTCCTCTGCTCACTCTATTTAAATAAGCATTTGAGGCTGCCTATCTCCCCCTACAATGAGGGATGCCCTCATAGTTCTTATACCCAAACCTGGTAAGGACCCACAGGAAATGGACTCAAATCGACCTACGCAACTGGTTGACGAAGGACATCAATGTCTTTTGCCATCTGAAAGGTGTGGAGGGGACCGTGAGACCACATTAACGACTGCTACATTTGTAGGGTTAATACCACTGAATATTCAGCTAAAACAAAGCCCAAATTTGTATATCATAGCCTAGATTCAGCAATAGGCCTGTTCTCCATGATGATTCCTTGCCCATTCCATTACTAGTAATGGCTGAACATCGGCCACATCCGTTTGTGATTGGACTTTTAGAAGAGTTTGGGGAATTTGAATAGTAAAACCCAGAAGTGACGTCAGTGAACGCATTGGAACACAGTTCCTTATTCTGATTTCTCACTAGAGATTAGGGTCTCTAGTGAAAAGATTTTTCCCCCGGAAGACTAATAAACTTCTTCTAGCCAGGGAACGGGGCAGGTCGACCACCCGTACTGTTCGCTGGGAGAAGAAAAGAGAACATGCCATGCCCTTGCGGACAGTTCGGCTATCACTATCCATTACCAGCAGAGGATTGGTCTTGCTTCAGTAGAAGGTGATCAGGAATGCAGTGAAGTTGCTGGCCATGTTCCAGAAAAATCAGACCCAGACTACTGGTGGGATGATGACGAAGAACCAAAGACTTTTACCCAAGCTGAACTGAATGATATGGTATGTTATTTATTGTTATATAAAGATCATGCTTGGCGTCTTGCCTCCACACTTTATCAGAAGAACATGTTCACACATGGCGTGAAAATAACTCTAAGAAATCATAACTTACTCTTGATGGCTCATTGTGCTATTCCCATGATATCAATGGAATCTTAAATGGTTTATCACAAGTGCACTGCCCATCTGAATGGCGTTTGTGTATCGATTCTTCACAAAGAAGATTGAAGGCAGTTTTACTCCACAATGGTAACTCCAACCTGAGTCACACCTATGGAACATCTGTGGGGATTTAAAAGTTATTGACATATTTATGGGGATGCAAGGGGGATTCACCAAATACTGCTGCTTGCTGTGCCTGTGGGACGGCCAGTCTACTGCAGAATATTATGTCAAGCTCAACTGGCAACCAAGAAACACCCGGAACAAGCAGTGTCAAGTTTCTGCCTCTGGTTGATCCCAACTAAATTTATCTACCTCCTCTCCATATCAAGTTAGACTTGATAAATAATCTTGTCAAGGCCATGGGTAAAGTGAACTCAAGAGGTTTGAAGTACCTTTTGAAGAAATTTTCCATCATCAGCTGGAAAACTAAAAAAAGGAATTTTCATAGGCCTGCACATTAAAGGTATCAATACACGGCCCGATTTTCACGCAATTCTTCGGCCATAACTTGACCAGGAATCCCCCGCATGTCAGATTGCATGGTGATCCGACATGCCGGTAAATTCCTAGCCGATCCCATTACTTTGTCGTATGTCATTAACCTTCCTAGCGTTTCTGACGGCTGCATCTCATCTCTGCACTTCCATGTCAGTGTTGCAGCTGACGAGATGCAGCCGTCCAGCTAAGCTCACATCCCCCGGCAGCAGCACATACTCACTGTTCTGTGCTGTTCCAGGGGGGTTGCTCTAAGCTGGCTTCGCCATGTCACCTCTCTCCCAGCTCGATTTGCATATGAATGTCCCGCAGCCCCCCGCGCCCCGGGGGGGGCGGAGAGGGTATTCCGCGGGACATTCATATGCAAATTGGGCTATCTTCTAAGACCACACGTGGAAAGCCACCCCCAGTGTCATCTCCACATGTGCTCTTTGAAGTTAACCCTTTCAGAGAGTGCCAAATGGCTTGTATTGGATACAGTGATAACTGTATCCAATACAATTCAAAGTAAAACAAAAAACAAAACACATTTCCAATTGTAATAAAAATGTTATTATAAACAAACATAAATACTGTTTTGAACTCTTTCATACCAAATAGGTATTCAAGATTTTTTATCATTCAAATGATACATTTTATAAAAAAATTTAATGTACTTTTTTTTTTATAATAATTGTGTGTTTCAAACATTATTATATTCAGGATGTCTACAAGACACTTATACGGACATATTTTTGGAAGTTACACGCCTACAACACAAAACAAATTCCATTAGAGTCTATGGTGCACTTTTGGTACAGAAATCTGGACCTTGCAAGAGCGCTAGGGAGGTTAAAAATACACTTTTTGCACTCTCACCTAGATTTTTTTTCCAGAAAATCTTGGAATGGTGAGTGAGAACAGTTCCACATTCAGTTAATGGAATGTTAATACCAAGGCTCCTAGAATGAAAGGACGATGGCCGACTACTGCTGGATGCTGTACCGTGGCAATCCAGAATTTGCTCACACAAGAAAGTCCCTTTCTAAGCCCTTGCAGCTGTTTAGCACAGTTTTACTATGTATTTCAAATAGTAGGCCTTTTTTGACTTTTGGTCTGAGGTACTGAGAAATTTACTTAGCTGTTCATAACGTTAAAACCTGACACCATAGGGAAAAACCAGGGCAGTTCTGAATTCAGCATGAAAAACTACTTTTTAAATAGGTGTTTTCATCTCATTATACAGAAAACAAGTTTAGTTACCTTGTGTAATTTGTCTTCTTCTCCAAATAGTATCCTTAGACTGCATTAGTTAGATATGACTTACATTGTGTTATGCTAGGCTCTCTATATATATATGATTATGGAAGGGAGATGACATTGTGAGCTAATCTGAGGGACTTTGACTTTTTTCTAAGTAAAGTACTGCTTAATGAGTCAGTACAAGATAAATACAAGATAATAATTATACAGTATACTAACAATGGCATATTTTTAAGCAATAAAAGGTCAATATTTTAATATGCATATGATCGTGTTGTAAACTCTGGGCCTTTTGTGTGAGTTGATCAAGTGGAGGCTCATCAAATGAAAGCCACAGTGGAGAGCCAAGAGTGTGCCTAAGAATGTTCTCATTATATTATACATTCTTCCGCCCAACTTATATTCCCTGAAACATATTTTATTGTATATGTGTGCCTGTCTGTATGCATTTGTGTGTCTTTTTGTATGTTTGTCCATAGTTATGTCTTGTTTGTATGTATGAATGTTTGTCTGGACTTATATAGCATGGGGTCCCCTTGATGGGCGAAATTTTAAGCGGGGGGGGGGGGGGGGGGGGGGGGGGGGGGGGGGGGGATTGCTAGTGGTGCATTCCGAACCTCCCAGCTGGCCGGCCAGATCACACTGTCAGTAGCGTTTAGCATGTGGAATATGCATGCGGTGTAGGGCGCCGGGGACCATTTAGTTGAGTATTTATTTTGTTCTTGATAACATTGTCAACAACTAGGTGCATTTTTTTGGTTAATTCTATATACATTTCATTTTTATTTCACATGGTTTTGTGATAAATAAATAAATAAATAAGAAAAAAACTATTTTTCTGTGTAATAAGGCATATAGAGAGAAAATTCAATTTACAGAACTCTAATTACAAAGATTTCAAAAAGTGAATGAATTATTACATAATTATATTTAGTTATACGCTTAAAAAGATCCAATGGCATCGGATATGTATCTTTGCTGGTACTCTGCTTAAGGCCCCCATACACGTGTCGGATTCGCACCGGATTTCGGCACGATCGATTCCGGGCGCGTGCACGCCAAACGATCGTGCCGGAATCGCATGCAGCCCACCTGGTCCGATCGATCACGTCCGATTGATCAGGGGCTCAGAATCGGATCCGACGGAGAACCAACATGTTGGTCTTTCTCATGCGATTCTGTCCGGATCAGGGGGAGTTGCCAGTTGTGAGGTGGACAATCGGACACGGATCCGTCCCGGAATCCGTTGGACAAGGTGGTATGCTGCGATGGATACTCTTAATTGGCCGATTGATCACACTTGCGATTCCCGGCAGAATCGGCGGAATCGATCGGATGATGAATCGATCGGACATGGAATCCGACACGTGTATGGCTAGCTTTAGAGTTAGCATTTGTATTATTTCAGGATGGATGAAGGTAGAGTTTTTTTGTGAGAGTATGCTGTAGCAATACTGAGCATCTGCTTTGCAAATTGTACACAATTCTGTTAAGTTCTGTGTGAATTTCTTGAATGTCCTGATGTTTTCTGCAGAAAAAGAACAAAGAAATACATTTCAGTAAATCAAGCAGCAAATACATTGCATATTTTAGCTTAGCTGGCCAACGAAGAAAAAAAAAGTATAATACTTTCCAGTTATGTAGCCTAATTTTGGTGTATTTTCTGTAATAAGCCTGGTGAATATATGAACTACATAGGAATCTGCTTAAAAACATCTAAAAAAGCCAGCACAGTACTGGAGATCCATTCTTTGGAAAGATGAAACCAAAATGATGGCAAGAACAAAGTATGGAGAACGTGTGGAACAGATCATGTCCATCTGAAGCTTACCTTTTTTGCTTGTTACTTAATAAGTCGTTTAGTGTCCTCAGATACAAAGATGGGGAACCTGAAAGTCTTTGGAGTTGCCGCTCAGTTACTCTACAATGACTCCAAAAAATGTCTGCCTCATTGGGTGTGATTGCAAAGCTTTGTCTTTTCTCTTGACCTGCACAGTAGCTGGGACCATCTGCCTCCAAGGAGCCTCCATCATGCTGTGCTTGACAATCATCAGCAATATAATTCTGTATAAAAAAAAGTTTGGGTTTTCCAACCAGGTTTGGACATGACCGCCCGGTGAAATAATGTCTAACATTTTCCAGGGAGAGACCAGGCGAGCATTCATCGATGAAAAAGAGAGAGTCTGTATTCCCCCGGCTGATTAGAACACATATGAAAATATCATAATGTCTGAGCTGCTCCATGCTGGCAGTGTCCTGCAATATATTTTTTACATCTTGGATTCTTGTATAATTTTTAACATCGACGACAAAATTTAGACCCCGAAATAAGTTCCCAAGCATTTCTGTAGAAAAAAAAAATAAGATCATATGTGACATCCTGAAAAATAATTGAGGTTTTGACAACAAAATTTCTTCTCTGCACTAAGCTTTCCGGGCATGTGGGGCGGTCATGCATTCCAAGCTCATCCACAGTCTGTTTATCAAACTCCAGACGAACTGGGTTTGTCATGACCGCTAAGGAGGTTAATGAAACAACTCAGATGCAATTGAACTGTAGACTTTTGCTTTTCTTTATATATGGAAAACACCTAATAGGCAAAAGGATGGATATATGCCTAATTGAAATTCTAGATAGAGGGCATTGCGGGCACATGGATCAGACCAAAAGTCATTTATATTTTTGATAATAAAAAGTCTTTATTGTGTCGGACTAGTGTACAATTATTATAATAAGCTGCTTATTATAATAATTGTACACTAGTCCGACACAATAAAGACTTTTTTATTTGCAAAAATATAAATGACTTTTGGTCTGATCCATGTGCCCGCAATGCCCTCTATCTAGAATTTCAATTAGGCATATATCCATCCTTTTGCCTATTAGGTGTTTTCCATATATATCAAATTTTCGGCTAGGGCACACACCATTAACATTGCGATTCTATCCCACCTTAGCTTTATTTCAATCCAAATTTTTGCCTTTCTTTGTCACTGTCAACTAAGCAAAAGATGTAGAGTTCATTTGATGGGACTACGTTTTATGTGGGAGATTTAACAGATAACATAGCTCTCAGTGCCGGTGAAACAAACCATCCTTAAGCTGCAAAACCCATCTGAGAAATTGCTACAATATTAGTAGTGGCAACATCTACACTTTTTTTACTTTTTAGGGCTTGTTTCCATTATACGTCAGGACCCCTACGCTAAGCGTATACGCTTAGCAGGGGTCCCGATGTATCCCACAGACATTGCCTGCCGGCGGATGGTCTGTTTACACATCCACCTGTGTAAAGGCTGAACGTACTCGACTACGTTCAGCCTTACACTGGCGGATCGGCTCGGCGCAATGAAGACAGAGTCTCCGCCGAGCAGGTAAGTCTATCTGTTACGTTGGGACCTCCCGCTAAGCGGAGGGGTCCCAACACAATGGAAACAAAGCCTTAGGGTCTGCTACCAGCCTCCTGAAGACCTACTATCCTGATTGAATGAGTAAAGTATTAATAGGAAACATATTGTATGGAACATTAAAAGGATTACATTATCTGCACCAAAATGGATATATTCACAGGTAGGCAACACTCATATTAGCTCTAATACATTGTTTGGGATGTTTATAGGTCACTATACTGTTACATATGGGTTGTAAAGAGTACACCAGATAATAAACTGTGGACAGAATAGACTCTATCTTCTCCTAGATCAGTGTATCTTATCATTTTTAGATCCGTGACCACGGAAGTGACATCAAGAAGTGTCACTTCCTGTATTTGGAACACGGAAGTGCCAGTGGGGAGTGCCACTTCTATGTTCAAAATACTGAAAGTGATACTTGTCACTTCCGGAATCCAATAAGAGTAATGTCCCCAGTCCTGTTTTCCCACCATCCTGGGGTAAAACTAAAGCAATGTAAAAAGACCTGGACATCCATGGAAGACAAGATCGGTGAAGGATTGCAGAATCATTTACAGAATCCCCTTCAAAACAGCCAACCAAGAGAACATTATTCTCCAGGAAGGTGTATCGATATCCATATCTACCATAAAGAGAATACTTCATGATGTATATACAGAGGGAACACTGCAAAGTGCCTGAAGCCACACAGAAGCCTTGTGAATAAAGGCTAGATTGGACTTTGTTAAAAAAAAATCTAAAAAAAGCCAACTTAATTCTAGAACAGATGATCCTAAGATCAACCTCTACCACAATGATGGCAAGAAAAGAGTGGAACAGCTCCTAATCCATTGTTTATCGAACATGGTGGAGTGATTGCTTGGGTGTGCATGGGGACACAAGTGTTTATCAATTATGTGACACAGGACAGAAGCAGCTAAATTAATTCTGAGACATACTGTCTGCTCAAATCCAGGTAAATGCTGTCAAATTGATTGGAAGGTGTCTATTGGTACAGATGGACAAGGAAAGGATAAGTAGGTTTTGTTTTAAAGTTCACCTGTACTTTTAAAAATACATAGCTGGAAGTATCTTTTTAACATCTTGTTTAACATATTAAAATCTCCAACCTTTTTATGTATATTTTATTCATATACATAACAATACAAAGCACAGCAAACAGTTATTTTGAATTTTTTTTATAAATTATTAAAAATCAGTTACCTGAGTCATTTCCAACACAGTCAATAATCAGGCAGAAGCCAATTTGATTGAGTCTTACAGAATACCTGTCATCGCTCGGCTCTGCCTGTAGAAAACAACATAAGACACAATATTATATTTTGACTTATCAGTCATTTAAACTGATAAACACAAATCAAATATAATTGTTAAGCTCAATAAAGTTTAGATTAGTTTGCATATTTAGTTTGTTTGCTGGGATTTACAATGTCACCCATACAAGAAAAAAAATTAAAAATATTCCTGTTACTGCTCTCTCTTCTAGTGCTCTAGGTGGGTCCTTCTATTTTTCCCTTTGAAGCATAAAGCTACAGACTATATATTGTATGGGGATGATGTCAACAGCGCTAAGAGACCAGAGCTAAAAGTGGCTTTCTAAGAAAGAACTGGCAGTTATTCCAAGACCTAAATGATCAATGACATTAGGGTGGAAAAAACACTGCAAGGGCTAATACAAAAAATGTATAAGAGTTTGATTTGTTTGCTAAAGCATTCTTTATTACAGACTGTTTTCAGGTTCTGCTTTTACCTGCAATTGAGGGTTTCTTGAAGGAGCACAGGCATTTCTTGCATGGACTGGCTGTATCAAAAAAAAAAGGAAAAAATGGTCAACACAACCTGAGGCGATCATTTATATTCAACAAAACAAGATTTCCAACATTCCATAGTTTAAAATCAGAGCCCACCAGCACATGCCCATGAACATGACCTGTTCAAAATGCACTTACCTATCTAAGTTACAAAACATTAATGAAAAACGTTTTACTCATCTGTCCTGGCAAAGAAAAAGCTAAACACAGAATATGGGCACCATGCATTTATTAAGTCAACCATGCACTTTTCTGTATGTCTCAAAAACTTTGAGATTCTCTATCAAAACTACAGTCAGATGGCTGAAAATTAAAGTCCAAACAAAGTCCAAACCTGTGCTGTGATAGACCTTAAGAGAGCAGTGTGTAAGGCAGAGGTTCCAACGAGGTGGCCGTTTCCATGATGTGAAAATCGTGTCGCACATGGCGGGCAGGTGCCCATTTAAAATTAATGGGGCGCATACAAACAACACTGCATGGCAAATCATAGTGGAGTCTCAGCCTAAATGAATAGTAGTGATTGCCTAATATACAATGAAGTAGTTTTGTTTTTTTACAAAAACTAATGGTGTCATAGTTTCTACTTAACTGTATTTGAATATATATTCAAACAATTAAATGTGTTGTGCTGTTCTACAAAGTTAGTTGACTGTATACATGACTGTATATACAATTTAAGGGATGTCTCCTCAGCGGAAGATTTCCTTCTAAATTTTTTCTGACAACATCTAAAATGTTTGGCTTTACCTACACTTTCATTCTTAATACTGGTGATCAGGAAGATAGAGAGTGGCATACTGTGAGCAATAACTAGATAAGTGATCTAACCCCCCTACACTGTATCAAATCTATATAAAAAATGTATGTGTATATATATATATATATATATATATATATATATAGATATATATATATATATATATAAAAATAAGATGCACCCCTATATACAGCTATATATAGAGGTGTATGCGGGGAAGCTTCTTTTTTTTATGTGACAGACAGAGCAAACATTTATGAATATATAATTACTAGATACCAACCCACACAAAGAGATATGTTAAAATTAGTAGACAATGATGTGTTACCTGTATGAACGGCATGGTTTCCTGTACTGGAGTTGAATCTAGAAAAAGACAGATACAATTATTGTAATACATTTTTTTTTAGCTTTTTAATTTTGAAACAGCTACAAAATAACAGAGATGGGCTATACATAGAACTCAGGCCTCAGAATCCCCCACATCATGATTCCATAATTCATAATTATTCCCCAATCCATAATTAACCAGATCTGTACCTGCATATACCTTGTGGACCAGAGCTAATTATCTAGATTTATTATTCATTTCTAAAGTGACTTTCAGTGATATTCTATGCAGAAAACACTTTTCAAGCAGAAACGAAGGAGAATAAATTTAATAAAACAAAATTGTGGTTTTTTTTGTAATGCTTAATTTAACAACATTTGTATGTGCAAAACCCATGTAACTTTTTTCTCTATTTTTGATAAGCTTGGATTTGTTGTCAATAATGGGAGGGGATGGGAAGAGAAGTAGAGTATTTGGGTCATGGTTGTTGAGGGTTATAGCTCACATGCCATATGCTTTTTGTCAGGGAACTTCAAACTTTCTAAACAGGGGGCCAGTTAGTGGTACCTGAGACTGTTGTGGGCTGCACTGTACACGCAGGTACACAAGCACACTAATGCCCACACACAATACAAGCATATAACCTCCATGTTATAAACACAGCATATTAATCCACCATTCAAGCCCCCCAACCAAACCCATCCCAGTTCCCTACTCTTCATTCTTTTTTAATATCAAAAGAAAGTGGCAACAGAGATAAACAAAAATCTGCCTCACGCTCTCCACTCAGATCAGGGAGTGGGCAGCCAACAGGCTGGAAGGTGTAGCACCTTTCAAATGTATCCTTCCTGACACGTTCCCCTACAGATGATACATCATTCCTCCTCCCCTGCAGCATCCCTAGAAGCGGGCTGTATTGTGTAATCAGTATCTGCCACAGGACCAGGACTCGCGCAAGGGGTGCTTGTTGTGGGTACGAGGGCCAGATAATCTTCTCTGGAGGGCACAGGGTTTTAAGGAACTCTGCTTTAGATCTTTAACTGATTAAAACTTTGTCCAAAGATAGCCATCCTCCAAAACACAGCAAAGTAAAATGGACATTATTATCACATTCTTGGTGTCCTAGCTCAGAAGTTCCTTACTTACTACTATTAACTAGTTCTGGGTCCTGTCACAACCCACTTCATCCATATATTTTTTCCCTACCCTTTTCTATTCTACCCTTATTTCTCTATTACCCCTATTTCTATCAAACAGTTAAAAAAATTCATTATAATGATCATATGATGGCTGATTTGCAAGATTGGCTGATTGCAAGTTGTGACAAAGATTTTAAGGAAATGGTACTATAATAGATTGAAATGACTTCTTATAAAGGAGAATCTTTACCTTTATGCCCATTACGTATGCAAACAGGTTTCTGAAATACAAAACCGTTAAAGTTAAATAACTATACTATAAATAGAACGTAGTACATGGTTGATATTTCACAACAATAGGCTTAATTTTTTAAAACATGATGTGTTTGAGCCAAATATTAAGCCATGTGAATGTAATTTTTAAATCTCATTGGATTTACATACTACTTTTTTTTACATTTTTACCTATAATATTAGCATTGTGAAATGTGGCCATTGTGTTTTCCACATAAAAAAAACAATATTCAATCAATCATCAATATTTAATTTATGCTAATAAGCTATATACAAAGAACTTAAACTTCTAATTTAACCTGTTCCCCCCAAAAAGCTAGATTTGTTTTTATAAATGGTACTATAATACTATGATACAATTTTTAATACAAATATTCAACTTATAACACATCAACATATGCCCAGCTTCATGACTCTAGGGCTGCTCCTACTCTCTGGAAGTATATCCCTTTTCCCTGTAGACTTGCTCCCAGTTTAACTTTTAAAAAAGCCCTGAAAACTCCACTCTTAAGTCTGGCCTACCCATCTTCTCACTCCTAACACCACCACCTATCCAGTTCCATTTCCCCTTCCTATTGTATACTTTGTACTGCGGCCCCATAGATTTTAAACCCAATTGGGTAGGGTACCCAATTCCTTTTGTGCAATAACCTGTACCTGTATGTTAGCTTGTGTTGCCTCTCAGCCCCTATTTAATGTACAGTGTTTCATTATGTTGGCAATTTATAAATTAAAGTTAATAATAATGTTAAAAATATCATAATAGGCTTTGTAATAATATTATGTTCAATGGCCTCATAGTGCAGGAGTGGTGAATGATACATTAAATGACTAAAGGCATGTTTTGGATCCTGTTAACTAAAAATCTTAACAGAGGCCGAGATGATACTGTCTGCAAAGTACGGGATGATATAAAGGTTTTGTTTTCCTTCAAATTGTGCCAAATAAGCCATACATACAGAAAATAATAGTGACTTCCACTTACAATACTTTTTTCCTAACAATGTATTTTTTATTGATTGTCACAATTTACAACACTCTTTAGGAAATGTATAATGTGTTCCATAAGAACAGTTTCTACAAAGCAGCTGGATCACTTACAGGTAAAAAAGAAGGTACTTGGTTTCTTTGAATTGGTGGAGGTATCACAAATGATTTGCTGAAATTACTGCCAATTCCAGTGTGACCTACAGGAAAGACATTTGCATAAATTATATGTCTGGATAAAATGAAAAAATATATATTTATCACATTTTTCACCTGACAGCCTGCTGCATTGACACTGGATGGGTGGAGCGTTGCCAGATTTAGATCATGATTGGTAGCTGATGGATAATATAAAGTTAACTTGAAGAGTTGAATTAAGTTTGCACATAATATTTTTGAGGGAAGTATGCTTTGCAGCAGGCTGTTAAGGCCCCCATACACGTGTCGGATTCCCACCGGATTCCGGCACGATCGATTCCGGGCGCGTGCACGCGAAACGATCGTGCCGGAATCGCATGCAGACCACCTTGTCCAATCGATCAGGTCCGATCGTTCAGGGGCCCAGAATCGGATCCGACAGAGAACCAACATGTTGGTTCCATCAGATTGATTCTGCCCAGATCAGGGGGAGTTGCCATTTGTGAGGTGGACAATCGGACACGGAATCGTCCCAGAATCCGTTGGACGAGGTGGTATGCAGCGATGGATTCTCTTAATTGGCCGATTGATCACACCTGCGATTCCCGGCAGAATCGCAGGAATCGATCGGGTGAGTGATCAATTGGCCATGGAATCCGACACGTGTATGGCTAGCTTTAGACGTGCTCATATGTTCTGCTTTTTTGCAACACCTATTGAAGACGGATCTTCACAGCTTATACTGCAAGTCTTGCTAACTGACGCACATACTTAGAACACTTGATAGGGGGACATACTTTGGAACACCCATTAAACGTCATTAATTGAAGTGTATTACAATTGCTGTTTGATACAATAAAACTTGAAGCTTATCACAGATCTACTGTGTCCGTGTGTGTTCTGTGTGGGCTTCCCGGATCCGTTCCTAGAGGAGCTGATAACCATCGACAGTAATCATCACATCCACAGGGCAAATCGGTTAACCCAACAGTGGCTACCATGCTTACTGGGTCCAGTCCTCCCTTTTTTTTAAGATGGAAGAGCAAGACCCATATAAACCATAGACCAATATAGACCAATATAAACCCATTTGGCCCCTAATATTCTATTAGGGATGCTAAGTTTGCCTTTGCTGCTGTAAATTTACAAGCAGTGTTGTATGCTCCTCTGATTGACTACAGAATACCCCATACACCCATGTCCATGATATTAAAGAGAACTGGATTCACTTTCCTAAGGAAGCACCAGGATCTCTAGATTTGTTTTGGGTCTCTACCCTTAAAAGTACTTAAACATTTACATAATAGCCAGACATCTGGAATTTGTAGGAGAGGCCTATGGTGGACTCCATACATGTAAAGAACATCCTATAGGGGAGGTTTTACAATATAAACCTGAGAATTTTACCATTAGCCACATTAAAGAAAAGTTCAGCTTTTAGCGAAGTCTCTTACCTTTTTGTTTAAACGTAAGAATTTTATTCTTTAGATCTACCCGGTGAATGGTTTGGAAACTCTTTTCTAGCAAGTCCAGGTTCTCCGGTGATATTAGGTTATTTTTTTCCAGATCAGCTACAAGACACAGAAATGTCTGCGGGAATAATAACATAATTAGCATATTGCTGGGACAATATTTTTTTCCCTCCATTAACTAACTTTGTTCCATCATACCTCAATGACCATGGCCTTGTATTGTATGCTGCCTTATGCTGCTCATGCCCATTAGTCCTTAATAGTTTATCTTTAATACCTTCAAATGTGGGACTTATAACAAGGATGGGGACTTTGCAAATAAAGACAACACAAATATTCTTGACATACCAGTCAAAATTATTTGCAAGGTTTATTATACATGTTAAAATCAAGATTCTAAAACAGATACAATTATCATATTGTTGGCGCTACACACAGGCACAGACTCATTTCTATTGGTGGTTAGTTAACATTTTTTGCCCAGCTTGGGCTTCTTCAGGACAATGAGAGTAAATTCAATCCTCAGCAGGGTGAGCAGAGGAGACCACAGTGGACAGATAGACCCGCTACCAGACAGAACTCATGCAGAGAGCAAAATTAAAAACTGCGCAGTCTTAGATAATCCAGGATGATATTGCAGGTGGTAGATCCCTTTACCTGAACATATTCAACTTCCAGAATGTTGGATTATCCTTTGCTCTCAGGATGATTACTCTGCTGTAGGGGTATATCTGTCCACTATGCCCCCCCCCCCCCAGCTCATCTGTTGAGGATTTGATGTTGATTGTTAATGTCCCGAAGAAGACCACGTTGGCCAAAACATGCTGACTAACTACCAATGGAAATGAATCTGTGTGTGAATGCAGTACCAGGAATAGGATTAGGATTAGGATTGTATCTGTTTTAAGAATCCTTCTTTTAACATTTTGTATATTAAATCTTGCAAAAGCTGATATATGTCAAGAATATGTAAATTTTTTGTGTAGTCCCCACCCTTGCTGCCATTGATATTCCATACATTTATGTTAATGGGAAGCATCTTCCATATCTAATAGCTGAGCACACTAAATAAATAGATGGGTATGTGCTTGTGTCAGGGACCACATTCACATATATGATTTCCATTGAAACTAATATTATTTTGTATCCAAATAACAGCATAATCGCTAAACCTGGACACCTTGGTTGGGGGTTATGCAATAGAATAAAAATTCCATAGTCATTTCAGTGTTGAACAACTGAAATGGAGATAATTGCTGTAGTCTGTTTATAGTGCCTTCTGGCCAATTATTTTATTTTAAACCCTGACCTCCATGCCATTTCTTGGGGGGGGGGGGGGGGGGGGTTCAAGAAAGATGGTTAGCTGTTGGGACTGGAAAGAAGTTTTAAATCTTTTTATGACAAAAGTGGTTGAAATACGTGTGCCAAATATAAACATTTATGGGTCTTTTATGGCAGCTGTATGTTCCACTGAACCTAATGGCTATAGATTAGCGCTGCAGATAATATACATGCCTTTTTGAGGTTTCCCAAATTTCTCAGTTGATTTTTTAACAAAAACACAAGTGATTGCAGATCTTCTTCCTCCAAATTTCCATTTATGTCTATTAATAGGTAACTGCAAAGGTAACAAAATAACACATGTATGTCATAAATATTTTTTCCTTGGACATTCTTGGTTAGATATTTTTAAGCTTTAATTATACATCTACACCAACCTCAACTAACTCTGAATTTCTAAGCAATGAGCCTACCACAGAGACATCTATTATAAATCTCAATTAGCCAATGAGAATAGGCCAGAGATGCTGGCAACCAGAATTGAGCAATAGAAATAAAACTATGAAACGTCTACATCTTGTGTGCACTTAAAACTTCATGAGTCATGGACCAACCTTGATATTTTTTGAATAAATGTCAACAATTGAGGAACATTCCTTCTCATTAGATATACCGATGAACCTTTTCATGTCAATTTATGTTTATGCCTACAGATTTAATCTAGAACAAGTTAAATATAATAATATAATAATGTGGCACCAAAGGTCGAATAAAAAACACATCTATGACATTTGTTTCTTAAATAAAATACTAATTACAATGTGGGCAACATTTAATCCCTGGGCCGGAGATACCCCTAACTAAAGCTGGGCATAGACATCTCGATGCTGGGCAGATTCCACATCATGCCGAGAATCGACCATGCATCCTTTGTGTGCTAGAGTTTACTTTGCAATAATAATAATGACATCGACCTAAAAGTTACGGACATGTTTATGGTCCGATTTAAGGTGGCCGCTTTAGATTTGCGGTCGATTTTGCAGCAGATCGATCGCAGCAAGCGCACACGGCAGATGGTTTACTGTGAAATTGGCCCCACATCTAAACGTCTATGGCCAGCATTAGTTGTACATTAGCCCTGTGCCACCTTTTCATAAGGGTTAATAGTCAGTCAGTCCAAAGATTAATAAAGTACAATCCTGAATAGTGATGAGCGACTAGGCAATATTCGAATTCGCGTAATTTCGCAAATATCCACCATAAT
>CM070039.1:47409383-47421910 GCA_036250615.1 Ptychadena robeensis
TCGCGAAATAGCAATATTCGAGCTAAATATTCGAAAATCGAATATTCAAGCTCAACACTAATCCTGAAAACAGTAAATAGACAAATAAAAGGCTTACCTGTAATCTGAAATCACTTTTGTCTGTATGGCTATCAGTTGTTCGGCTTCAGCTTTTGTGACTTTTAGATACTTTTTGAGCAGATCAAACCTTTTCACCAGCCACAAAATTTCAATGATTCCGTGCCGAAATCTTTCATTAAATTCACTTAACAGTTCCCGAAGATTAGACTGAGATATGATGCCTCGATAACCAAACAGTATTACTTCTCGATCCTCTGCTTCCAAGTCTTCCTCAATCTGTAGAAGTGTTGAACTAGAAACACACTGCCTGCTCATCACAGTGTTCTGGTGTCCTAGACTGTCAGGATGAACAATATAACATGTCCTTTGGTTGCAGAAGTTTTCTTTACTGGGGATCTACAGAAAAAGTTACAGATACGTAATTAGATAAAGCCTTGTATTTCTTTTTCTATTATATCATATCCTTTCTGAACAAAAGGAAATCCCACTGCATGTTTCTACTCATTTCCTGGAACATGACGCTGACCTTGCTACCGAGTGATATATAACCATTACTGGAAAGCTTGCTGCGTCTTCTTTTTCTTCTCTACAAAAACTGTGATGTTTTACTAGAATTAGACAACTTTCCCCCAGGATTTACATTTCCAACTCAATTCAGTGCTTTAAAGTGGTTCTAAGATCAAAATAAAAAAACACATACATTAAATAGACATATTAGCAGTTAACATCTGGGTAAGCTACACAAAAACCTACTTCCCTTCCTCACTTTTTCATTCCTAGCCCCATTATCTTCTGGAACCACACCGAAGCCACTTCCACCCATTATTCGGAACCTCTAGAGCAAGGGTCGGGAAGCAGATGTGGCTCTTTTGATGGCTGCTTCTGGCTCGCTGCCAAATCTCAGTGTTCATGACGAGCCCAGCTCGTCCGGAGTTTGTTTGAAAAAAAACCTGCTCATGCGCAACCACTCCAGCTGATTTAGCAGGGAGAGTAACATGCTAAATCAGCCGAGTACTAAACCCGAAACCGAAAGTGACGTCAGTGACTTCACTTTTGGCATTTGAAACGCAAAAGGAATGGACTTTGACTGCCAGGAGTGAAATCAGTGACGTCACTTCTGGTGTCGGGTCGCTCTCTCAGCAGAAAAGGTTACCGACCCCTGCAACCCAGAGCTAACCGCCCCCCCCCCCCCCCCCAGCAGGGCCGGTCCTAGGATGATCACCCATAACCCTATGGCTATGTTCTGCCGATGCACCGGCCAGAAGGCCAACGTAGTGCAGTACGTCAACCTCCGGCTGGTGGATCCCTTGCTGTGGGAGCAGCCAGTGCTGTAGGCAGGTAATGTGGATCTGGTTTGTCGACATCCCCACCAAGGAATGCACTTAGTGCAGGGGGTGCTGACGGAGACATAGCGTACGTCAAACTGAGGGATTTTGACGCAGTGGAAACCCAGCCTAAGACAAAGCCACAGTGCCAACCTTGATATGTATTAATTAAATATCTACAATTTCTTTATATGAAAACAAATGCAAGTTTAACTTAAACATTGTATCGGTTAAGGTCCCCGTTCACTGGTCGATTTTGAGTTTGATTCCCGAACAATCGATAGTTGTGTGCGTTCGCTGTGATCGATTGTTCGGCAATTGAGCATGGCCACCCTTGATCCCACTCAATGAAAGCTCAATTGAAAAGGGAACCAACATGTTGGTAAATCCCTGTTTGATTGCCATTATCTAACCCTGTTTTGCAAAGTGGTGCACGCACATCGATTCGCTGTTTAATCGACAAACGCTCAAGTGCAGCATTGTGGCGTCACCACGCTGTGCTTGATTGGGAGGGTATCGAGCCATGTATGGGCCCTCTTAGATGAACACATGTAAACCCTCAGGTCTTTAAAAATTGCAGGAATGAAACATACCTGCAAATCATTCCCCATAAGGTCATCAAAGATACTCACCTCCTTCCTTATGGCTGGGCACATTCTTCCTCACATATAGAGTTAGGCCTATTTCACCATTTAGTCTATACCTTATTGGATGTTCCGTAAGTTTAGCTACCAGATGCCAGTACGAAGTTTTGAAAAGCAACAAGCCAGTAAATGAAAGCGAAAGTAACTCAGAAGTGTTGCGAAACTTTCATCATCTGCTATAGAGAGATATTCCACCCACTCTTTTTTGGGGTCATCAGGATTTGACAGAAACAAAGAAACATGGTCCTTGAGATTGGCTACAGTAAGGGATATATCAGGGGTCAGCAAAGTCAGGAGCCATTTTGTCCCCTCTCACTATAGAAAAATAGTCTGGAGCCATAAAACATAACACATTCACTTGCGTGTGCTGCGTTACCGCATAACACACTGCTGCATGTGTTTTTTACATGCAACACAAGAGTTTAACATACACTAGTATGAAGTGCTAATGCATGGAGTTTGTACTTTGCAACACACATGCTTTTGCATGCATTGCTGGTACAACACATATAGTGTGAAAGAGCCCAAACACAGGTTATAAAAAGGTGGCCCTCATACCCAGTTTTTTTGTGTAGGAGTTTAAAAGTTGCTGTGTGGCCAGAGCTCCCTCCCTGTGTTATGGTTGGCCACAGATCCTGGGTTTGCACGGGGGTGCAAGGAGCAGGGAGTCTATGCCACCCAAGGGTCTTCTCCCAGAGCCCCCCTAATGGGAGATAGGCAGGGATCCCTAGAGGGGACCCTGTGGTCTTTTCCCGCACTCGGGTGGCAAGGTCCTGCTTCCCTGGCGTACCCGCCCAGGAAGGTGTGGAGCGAGGTCCCAGGAAGAGTCCCCTTGAGGGGGAAGACAGAAGAGAAGTCAAAGGTATCAGCGAAAGTCGAGGCAGGCAGAGTTCGTGTGTGACGGTTAGACAGGCGTAGGTCAGGGCAGGCGGCAGACAGAGAGGAGAATCGATAAGCAAGCAGAGGTCGGGGTTCCAGAAGTCAAACGTAGTCAAGGCCAAAGCAGGGTCAAACACCGGGAGATCAAATACAAGGCGAGCAAGCTCTAACATTAAGTCACACAACAAGCTGTAATCATCCAGCAATGGCTAGCATGACTGACAGGCTTTTTATAGGAAGTGCATCCCCAGCACCGCCCCCATGGGAGGGGCGTGCAGCTGGGGCACACTTCCTGTTAGACCACTAAAGTTCCGGCGATGGCTCTCGCTCGCGCATGCGCACGGGAGCGCGCACGCGCACGGGGTAATTTTCCACTGCTGGCATGTTTTTCTGGCAGCACATGGTAAAGCTCCCTGGTTTGACTATTTGCTAGAATGGTTAGCCAGGATTAAATGTATCCTATAAGGGGGGCAGATTTAGAGTGTTTGGGGGTGGCACAACCTTGCATGTGCTTCCATGATGCACCAGGAAAAATAGATTTGTGCCACCAATGTTTGTAGATTGGAAGAATGCTCCAATAATGTGATTTAACAATTAAGCAATATTTGTTATTTTTAGCAGACAGTGTTCCAATAATGGAGTTACCATAAAACAAGAGAGGTACAGGGTACAAAGGTACCCCCACTTCCCTTATTTCTCCCTTTATTTCTCTTTTCTTTCTCTTTGTTCCTTCAGGGATTTGCCCATTTATACCAAATGGCGCCAGGAGGTCCATGATTATTAGTATGTTACTTGCTTTTTTTCAAAGGCTGACTTTCGTGCAAGAACTTTAGTATGTATGGTTCCCTTGATTTTATAAGACTAATAACTATTGTAATGACTTATGGCAGCATTTCATTTCATTGTATTGTATTGTGTTGTGTTACCAAATGTGTTACTTAAAAACTACTGAACAAGAAAAGTCTTAGCTAAAAAAAAGACAAGAGTTTCAGCTAACTATAAAAGAGTGGCATCACTGAAGCATGTTATTCTAATAGATATTGGGGAATTTGGTATGCAATAGAAATTACTTACAGTCACAGGGAAAAACTCAAGAAAGTTTCAGATTTGAGAAGTGCTACATGTTAATTCAAATAAAATTTCCAACACTGAAAGCTGAAGATTGAGATTCACAAATTTAAGTAATAGAGAGAATTAAAAACCTGGCAAAGGATGATATACCACCCACACCCCAAACTGGGAAAAAACATTTAGTTCTAATGACAGATTCGTGATTATCAGGGTGTGGTGTAAAACTCATCTCATGATTTCACCATTAAATAGAAACCAAATATAAACAAATTAGGTAGATCACATGCATGAGAAAGAACAAAGAACATCTCTGTCTTTCTTATTTCATAATAAAAAAGAAAGTTTCTGGATTTTACCAATCACCTGGTGGAGTTTTTATAAGTCATATCTAGAGAAATAGTAACTCATGCAGTGTTCTTAACACACATAGAGTCCATCACATCCCTATATTTATATACAAAAAAGGGAATGAGTGTTTTAGTCTTATCATTCATATAATGCAGATTGTTTAAAAAGAAAGACTAAATCCTTCCACTCATAATACATTAGTGTTACCACCAGCACATCTTTAGGGCAAGGTACAAACCTAATACAGTAGAGAACTAAATACTTTAAGTATCTGTAGTGTTTAATGCAAATCAACTGGACTTGCTGTGTTTATTTCTTAAAGACATTTCACTAGTCAACCTACTGGATTTCTTAATGCAGAGTGGAATCTGAATTGAAAAAGCAAGTTGGATGACTAGCAACTAACATCTTCAAGAAATAAATACAGTAAAGCAGGGCACACACACATAGATATGGGCTATATTGA
Organism: Ptychadena robeensis; assembly: GCA_036250615.1. Classification (NCBI taxonomy): domain Eukaryota; kingdom Metazoa; phylum Chordata; class Amphibia; order Anura; family Ptychadenidae; genus Ptychadena; species Ptychadena robeensis. Next base: position 47,414,177 of record CM070039.1, read on the forward strand.
TGGCTGCTTCCAGTAAACCACGGTCCATGTCCATTGCTTTGCATGGGGACTGCGGGGGGGGGGGGGGGGTTTCTAGGTGGTAGTAGGCCCCGAAAAATTACCTAGTATGGGGGCCCAATATTTCTGTTGGCATAAATACCTAAAGCTGGCCATAACCAGTTCGGTTTTTAATTATTACATAAAGGTACTTAACTTCCTTAACTGACAACTGAGTCTCAAACATTAAACCTAAAAAAAAAAGGTCCTAGATTTTCAGGTGCAGGTCCTGCTGGTACTCTACTTCACAACATAACCCCAAAGTGAGACCTGCAGGTAATGTCTTGTACTGAACAGGTAAAAGTTAAACTGAACAAACAAAATTCTTACCAAATTATGAGTTTACTAGAAGCCCTGAGAGATCGGTTCAGAGTGAAGACCAACTTAGCTCAGACCTATTAAAAGCCCACCAACCTGTTATCACCAACCTTGGCAAATCAGTGATCCTGTATGGCGTATTAACTGAAAATCCAAACAACAGGAAAGATTCAGCTGTAGTTTTAGGTTCTTGTCAAAATCTAGACGGATGTCATAATGTTTTCCAAATGCTAAACGCCTGCCGTATTTATGGTAGACGCTTTATAATGAGAAGTTGGAAATTACGGTGCATTTAGCTGCACGGGCACAGGGATTTTCCAAAAGCGGAAGCAGGTTTGTATGATATCAAGACTGAATAATGAACTCAAAAACAACCCAAAGGCCATGCAGACAATGATTTATAAATAAAACTTAATGAAAGGTCTACAATGAGGCTAATCACTGAAAACAATCTGCTTCTGGTTGTCTAGTAACTCCAAGGTGACTTTATGTGCTCGATGGGTATGAGGTTCAGGAGCATATTAGTATGCTTTGGTGTAGCATTCAGGTGAATAGTTTTGACTGAAGGTCGCCATATTTATAGTTTGATTATTCTGTTCAGTCAGCTTAAGAAATTTATTGAATTAAGTAAATTATTTGAAGATCAATTCCTTTTAACTGAAATCATTGACCCAACTGAGTATAAAAACAGAGTATAAAATGGAAAGAGCAGTGAGCGAACATGTTGGCACATTTTTGTCAATCGTTCAAGTGTCTAACAGGTGTTGAAGGTATTTTGATGGATTTGTATCTGATGGTACAATGGAGTGTTTGCAGATGGATTAAGAAAGGAATTGATCGGTATTACCATCCGTCTACATTCAACTTACAGTTGATATTTGCACAAAATTGGCACAAGCCAATTAAATGAAAGTTTGGTGGAGCAAAGGTAAAGCTGGCCATACTCCTTTAGATCTCTTTGTCAGATATCCTTTAGATCTACCAACAACTATGTAGTGCCGGGTCCTCTGCGATTGAACACAGGTAGACTTCATGGTTTAGAAAGTCCCTCATATTACATGGTTTTGGTAGAACAAAAGGAGATCTAAAGGAAATCTGACAGAAAAATCTAAAGGTGTATGGGGACCCACAATGTGTGAATGACTAGCTTAGGTTTTGAGTTGCTCTAAAGCAGTGGTTCTCAACCTTTTTAGACCCCGACCCCCGCCATGAACTGTATATTTGGAATGCTGAAGTGCCAGTGTGGAGTGTCACTATGGCGTTTCAAATACAGGATGTTCCACTCCGTGAGGTCACTTTCAGAACAATAAGGTAAGTGTAATGCCAACTTCCTACTGTTTTTACAATGATGTGCGGGGTGGGAAGTTAAAAGGGAGCGTAACAGCCCATTCCTCCTAAGCTAGGAGGAAGGCGGCATTACTCTCCCTCCTTACTTCCCACCCCACTTGTGGGCATCAGCTTGCTTGTAAGCAGCAGCTCTGATGCTTCCAGTGAACTTGGCAACCCCTGTGAAATAGTCGTTCCACCCCCAAGGGGGTCCCGACCCACAGGTTGAGAACCACTGCTCTAAAGTGTTTTGAACAGTTATGTACTGTGGAATGTACATGTAAATGCCAGTGTGTGCCTGCTGGTGCAAATTGTATAGGGTAAGGAAGCCCTTAAGCTGTTACAATGCTGCTTTTTCTTTCACTTTTGCCATAAAATGTGTGATGTTTGTATCCTGTATATTACCAAATTGGAAACTTTGTTTTTTTTTATTGAGCTACTTGGTCAATTTGGCTTAAAGAATAATCTCCTTTATTTTGAGGTTGGTTTTATTTAAATGTTATTTACATTTTTTTTTATTTTGTTTTTTGAATTTCACTGGAGCTTCTATAATCCTCTGGAGCTATTTATGAACTTGTTCCTCATCTTAAAAATCTACTTAAACCCCCTATTATAATTGAAACAAGGGAAGAGAGAGGATCATAATCATCTGCCTTTTGCTTATAGCAATAGTTGGTACCACACCTCTAAGATTAGGATAAAACAGAAAAAGGGTAAGGGGATAAGCACAAATCGAAAGGCATTCTCTCAAATAGCCTTAGATGGGTTTTTTTTTAAGAGGTTTTTAAGGTACCTGAGCATATTAGCTCCACATCCATCAAAAGATAAATACCATTTATAAAAGACACAATTTTGTTTCATTTCATTTCAACACTGTATTTTAAAAGACATATTAAAAATACAGACATATTATCCACGTATCCAGAGTGAGGCTCTGTGAGGACGACGTCCGATGGGAGCAAACCGTCTCTTCCCAACTGCTTTCACTGTGACAAGAAACTTTAATTTATACAGGACAACCAATCATATGGCTCTTCTGCCTTCTATACATCAAAAAGCAAGAATACAGTCAATGTCTTTTTTCCTCTGAAGAAGTCCTCATTGTATAGGACGAAACGCGTCAGGACTGTTATACGACTGTATCTATAAATGAACTCCTGAACTGTATGTACAAATTACAACCGCATGCTATTTTTGTGCCCCCCCTGGTTTGGACACAGGGGATAAAAGCCGTTTGTGCAAAACCTTTGTTGGTGATAATGATCACCTGCCTTGTATACTTCCATGTGCTAATGGCTACACACGTGGATAATATGTCTTTTAAAATACAGTGTTGAAATGAAATGAAATGAAATTGTGTCTTTTATAAATGGTATTTATCTTTTGATGGATGTGGAGCTAATATGCTCAGGTACCTTAAAAACCTCTCCAAAAAACCCCCCATCTAAGGCTATTTAAGAGAATGCCTTTCGATTTGTGCTTATCCCCTTACCCTTTTTCTGTTTTCCCCTATTATAATTGCTTACTTGGTCCAATTTATTTTTACTATTCCAAAATTCCAAAAGTTTCCACAACATTGTAGAGAAATGAAAACATTTTTGCTAATATCTGTCTATGATACTCTTCGTAAGAATGATGATGTAAGTGACCAGACCGCACTTGGTGTGACTTTTTGGTGGATATGTGAGGTATCCGTCTGGCCATCAGACTTTGGGCTGCTGTAGTATTATACTGCTTATGCAAGTAAGCACACCTACCCTGTACTGTACTGTAGACTTTATATTTTATAGCCATGCAAACAATAAAATAAAAGAACATGGGTCAGCACAAGACAAGTAAAAGCAGGACCTAGTGACCTGTAGGAATACTTTAACTAGCTGACGTTTTATGTAAATGTCTGGCCAGTGCTGCAGTATAACATCATTATGGAAGCACCTTGTCTTCTTTTACCTATTAGGTACATCTCTGCGGTGCAATGAACCTGAAGCTTTCCAAGGCAAAAAAAAAAATGCACGTAATAAGAATCAGCTCTTGTTATCTACTCCATGCAGGACTTTTTACATTAGTACCAGTTGTTCTCCTCCCCTTTCTGCTACAACAGATTACAAGGGGCTGATATTGAGTTGGATATTTAACCCTTTCCACATTCATGAACCCGCCTTATTGAGTACAATTTGTTTAGTTGACCCTAATATTATACAGGTCTGATAAAATTAAAGATTGTACAATCTGATTGGAATATGTATAGGCAGGCCCGTGGCTACCTTTAGCTTGATGCATACATCGTCTACTCCTGTAGTCACAGGAAAGTCATTTTAAAGTCATCTGTGTCATGTGACTTCATGATAACAATATCTAGTCATCTCTTATAAAGGTTTTGTTTTTACATCACATGATACATCAGGCATATAAACAAAGCCTGACCAGATCCCTGTGCCCTCTAGAGGGTTTGATGTGTTGGGCTGAGAATAACCTTAGTATAAGGCAGGGGTTCCTAAACTTTCCTTGCAGGGCCCCCCTTTTCTAATTAGGGACATTATCGAGCCCCCCTCCCTATTCAAACAAATGTTAAGAATGAGGGCCAGTGCCCCCCTGGAGTACCTTTGCGCCCCACAGTTTGGGAACCACTGGTGTAAGGGGTGCTGTGAGTTTTATAGTTAATCTTTCTATGCAGAATCTCTATACTAAATGCTCCATGAAGATCAGGAGCGTGTAGCGCAGGAGAGAACACCATAACTGCCTTTGTTCATTACAACTGCCTGCCTCTCCTCTCCTCTACAGACTGCAGAAGACATTTTGAGTTCTCACTTCCTGAATTGTTTCTGTTGTTAGAAACATGACGCACGCTAAAATTCATGAAATGTCCCGTCTTGCCTGATACGCCCTACAATCTATTTTTTTCCTGATGTACACAGTATATTTAAAGGCAGAGTTAACCAGTGAACAGCTTGCTCTAGCAGCCCCCCTTTACTTGTCTCTCCCATGATAGTTATAAGCTCTCTCCCCTCTTCCTCTACAAATGTGTGTGTGTGTTGGGGGGGGGGGGGGGGGGGGGGGGGGTAGGGGGTTGTGGGTGCAATATTTACTATGCTCACCGAAATTCTGAAGAATTTTAACCCTCAAAGGCGTGGAGTGTGCAGAGAAGCTGACGTTGACATGGCTTGTTCTGTTCCTGTGCTTAGGTGGCTGGGAGTGGCAGAAAATATTAACCACTTCCTTGCAGCATGGCTTCAGCTTTTCATAGATCCTAACAGTTGGGTTTTAAATAAAGCAGTTCATTTTATTCAGGACTTTTTTTAAAAGCCATTGCAAAATGAAAAGAAAACATGTGCTCTACAACAAAGGGTGTTTTCAAAGTCATGGGGATGGAAATGAGTCATGTACATTCCAATGAGGAACATTGTCTCCTATAATAATATTTTGTCATTAGGGACTTCCCAGCATGCCTGGGGGTACTATTCACTATTCATTGCTCTGTTCACATCAGGGTGGGTTGTCACATTACATTCAACACTCCGAGTTATGTTACACTATTAATGTGCATTGCACTTTAGCTGAAAACCAAGACACAAATGAATGCAGCATAATATATAATATATGTTCCTTGAATGTGTTTACAAGAAGCATGCTTGTAGGAGGAGAGAGCAGAGAGAGAGAGAGTTAGCTCTGTGCTGCTTCTCTTTGACTCAAGTCACAGGGTGGCCCAAGACAACCTAGGTTCAGCACATGTAGGTGGATAAAATGATGCTGGCCATCAGTCTAAGGCATGGGTCCTCAGACTATACATGGCCCTACAAGGCTGTATGTCTGGCCCCCAATGTTTTCAAGCTGTCAGAAAACTGGAGCTCACCGAGGGCATCTTGTGGCAAAAGATGATATTGCAGGGGTATTTTCTCCGATTGAAATAAGCTTGAACACATTAAGTATCTGCATAAACAGCTTGACTTTAACATGTACAAGCTACTGGTTTTAGAATACCAGAAAAATTGTAAATTTTTTTATTGTGTATACAATACATGTCCATCATAACTGCAGGAAAACAGCCTGATGGCCAACTGGCCCCCCATTTCAATAGTTTGAGGACAACTGGTCTAAGGAGATCTACACACAATAAATAAGTACTGCATAGGAAAGTCTCTATATTGAAGAAAATGCAGATTTTATATAGGTCTTGTTGTACCCCCTGTCCCTTGCAGTTTAACCCCCATCATATGGATAAACTGTCAAAAAAAGAAATATAAACCTTCCCTGTAATCTGTAAATCATGATTGTCCTGTGACATTGTGCTGCAGCTCCTCTTCGCAAAGACAGTTTGCAAAATATGTTATCAATCTCCCTTTACAAGTCTATGGAGATACATTTTGAGCGCTTAAACCATTATCTAGTGCCATCTAATGACCATTTATGTTACTGCAGTCAATTAACCTCCAGAAGGATTGGAGAGTGCTTTTTCACCATTGTGCTGGCTCAAAGAAAAGAGGAAATCTCTCCAGTATACATCTGCTTTCATTTGTTATTTTTTGAGAGTTAGAGTTTTGCTGGCAGCCAGTTCAGAATGAGCTCAAAAATGAACAATGACGAGGTAAAAGTCAGAGCTGCAGTAATTTTTACACCCATTTGTATTCTGTAATACAGAACAGAAAACACAGGGAAGTATCTCTATTTCCTGTTTGATGCATGGGAAAGGAAATCCCCTGCTAAAGATACTGAATGAAAATACATTTTTATTGTTTTTTTTTATTATTTTTATGTACACATGGGATTATGTTAGATTTATTTTTTGTGAGTTGACAGTCCTAAGCCAGTCAGTTATGCAATTACAGTAGTTATGCAATGACTGGACAGAAAAAGGAGATGTGGTGGCATACCAATGAGCTTTATTCAGCTCCTTGTATTGGTTCACTTACTGCCAGTCTGAGCTTTGCTGAAATATATATATATATATATATGCGGAATATGCATGTGCATAGGGTTGTTATTGAATATTAACATCTAACCCCTGAGGTGAGGTGGTGAGAGGTGGGTAGGGGTTGTTCTCTAATAGCAGCACCCCCGCCATTCCCCCCCCCCCCACGGTCACCAGCTTCACCACTAGCACCAGTGTATATATATTCCTTTCTTTGCCTTGGCAGAACATTTTAATTGTCCAGAATATATGTAGGAAAGGATCCCTTTAGGCTACTTTGTATGCAGAATCCTTGTTCTGAGCTGTGATTAATTTACTTATGTTTGCAAATGTAGAAAAAGCTTCTTCTATAGGATAACCATGATATGTTCTCTTTGTAATACTCATATTTTGCCAGTAGCCTTGGACAGCAGAATTCCAAAGACATAGTGAAATGATTGCTCTCTAGTAAAAGCATCGGCTTTAGCCTGTTTTGCATACAACAAGCTCCCCTGGTACTCAAACTACCAGCAAAGACGACCCTAATTCTTTTATGTTCTTCTAATCAGCAGTGAAATGGGCCAGTGCTATATAACAAATAAAATAATTCAAGCTCCTTACACAACAGGGGGTCTCCGTTATATACATTTGGAAAATACTTGTGGAAGACATCATTAAATGTGAAAGATTTGATAGTCTTGCCCAACTATTGTTACTTAACTTTATTTCGAATTGGTTGCCATAATGTAAGATATTCCAAAAAGTTTGTTTGTTTTTACAGAAAAATGCTAATCTTGTCTGCTCTCCCCCTCTGTCCAATCAGCAAATTTCTGGTTCAGTACAATTGTCAAGGGACAGAGAGGAAGAGAGAGTACAATGGTCAAAGGAAAGAAAGGCAGAGGCTCCAGGTTTCGAGCATGTATTTCACCGTACAGAGTTTAGGAGGCCAGGCAGCCTCAAAATCCAGTATTAGTCCAGTTCAAATTCCCACACTCAAGGATAAAAGTTCAAAACGTCTCCACTTAATGTGTTTGCGATGCATCACATTGCTTTAAAAAACAACGCAGAGACTTACTTACGCATGGGCCGCCAAAGGTAGATCTCCAGAAGTTTCTGTCCTGGGCTATTCTTTCTAGTTGACTCCAGGAGTAGCCCATCCTTGTGATGTC
>CM070039.1:47431065-47442502 GCA_036250615.1 Ptychadena robeensis
CCCCCCCCCCCCCCCACACACACACATTTTGTCTCTCATAGTTAAAGTATACCTATGATGAAAATTACACACCTCGCTTATCTTTTTAAGTGGGAGAACTTGCACAATTGGTTGCTGATTAAATATTTTGCCCCACTGTATAATATATAGCATAATAGTGTGCCATTCCCTGATGTTCTACACTAATGTGCTCTCATAACAGAGACACATTATGTTTGAAACATTATTCTTTATTTTTTATGTAATATTTTAGTATACTTTTTTCTTCCCAATATTTATTTTCTTGTGCAACCTCACATATTTGTAATAGTTTGTCCAGATGTTTATGTCATAGAAAAACCATGATATCCCATAAGCATGATACTGACTTGGTAGAGGACACAGGCTGCGTGGCCACATGATGCTACGGTATATTTTAGCAAATAAGATACAAGGAAGTTTTTTATTCTTGAGAGACACAACCAGATTGTGATAATCTTACTCTATGACACATGAGCATGTGTTGTTGATGTGAGTTTAGACCATTTGACTGTACTGATTATAACTGTTTTGCAATGAATATAACTACACACTTACATTGGTACAGGGAAACGTTTAATTGATTTCTTTTGTATAACAACATAACAATTTAATGGTGTCCACCATCTTTCTTTGGAGGAGCAAAAGCATACTCCACACCAAGTGCTACAACAAAGGCAGCAAAGCCCCATTTAAATCCTCTAAAGACAACTTGGGAAAGTGTAATTGGTTTTGAAAAGGTTCCCATGTATCTCCAAGCTTCATTCCTGAAACAAACAACAGCAAAATACGTTATAAAGGTTAGTAAACATAAAATAGGTAAACAATCTACGCAGGGCTTCGCGTTGACATTAACGCAACGCAACCCAACCCAACCCAACGCAGTCAATCAACACATATGTGTACTAGTCCAATCATTTACATTGGATGCATCAACATCCCCGAGTTTGACAGATGTCACATGCAGGGAAATTGACACAGTGGAAACATAGCTTAACTCCTTTGCAGTGGGTTAACCACCAAAGGCAGCTGTCATGTCGTTAACCTTTAGGGAGTATTCCAAGAAAAGAGAATTGGAGGAAATGACTTAAGCCCCCCATACACCTTACAATCTTAGCATACAATTTCTGTAAAATCAACTTTTCTTCTACCGAAACCATGTAATATGAGGAGCTTTCTAATCCTCCCAATCACTATGTATTCTATCAGGGAGGACCTGACACTACATAGCAGTGATATATACCTCCCAATCCCTATGTATTCTATCAGGGAGGACCCAGCACTACATAGTTGTTGGTAGATCTAAAGGAAATTGTATGGGTGATCTAAAGGTGTATGGGGGGCTTACCATTTAACTTTATCCAAATGAAGTCTTCTGCGAATACTAGTCAGCCATTAGAATTGATAGTTATTACAATTTCAGGGACATTATCTACACAAATAATGTACATAACAGCTCCAAGTTGCCATATTGTACAAACATTTTTTATTTCTGTTGCACTTGTATACAAATGTAAAGGTCATTTTTAATACCATTAAATTACAAATAAAGAAACAACTTTCCCTCCTTCTTTTACATCTTTACCATAAGAGAGAAATAAGCAAGGCTGACAACACTGCTTAAAGTTTAAATCAAGGAGAAATGGATGTCAGCTTAGTTAAGAAAGTTAGGAGCTCCTTATTTATTTGGAATGCGCAGCATTTATAAAATGACAAAATATATGGATATGTGGATATGTACATATGTTAACAAGACCAAAGTATTTCTTTTCATTTTGCATGGACCCAGTCTTTCAGCACCACACAGGTGGAATTTTGGGATTAACTTTTATTGTCTAAATCAGGGGTGTCCAAATTTTTTGCAAAGAGGGCCAGATAAGGTGATGTCAAAATGTGTGGGGGTGACCATTCAGCAACACAGTGGTAATGGGTGCCTTCATGGTAGACAGGTTTCCATAGGATGCGAGTGCTGTGTTATGCGTTGGGTGGGAAAGGAGCACAGAACTAGAGGACAGGTTTTTTGACAGTAATAAACTTTAATAAAAACATTTTTACCTTAACCATGGATCTCTCAGACCCATTCTTGCCAGCCTGGCCTGTACATTCTCTAGAGGCGTGCCTTCTATTTTCCAAACCCTGTAATCTGGAATATGCAATTTCCCATGTCCATGGCCATTTCCGTGATGTTCATGCCCATGACCCATACCTGTGTTAAGGTTTAAACAATGAGTAGATCATATATGCTTTTGGTTGTACAAACACAATTTATTAACAGCACTTATTATATTTTTTTTAACTGGTTATTCATACGGAACAATGAATCTGGTTTTGGTTACTCATGCAGCAGTTACCTCTTGTAGATACAGTGGAATCAGTAGTTTGTATTTATATACTGCCCTCTATGGGGGATATAATGTACAGCTAAATGTACCTTTGTGACAATCTAAAGTACCAGATACACTTACTATAAGTCTCTTTTAAAAAAAAAACCCTAACCACCCAGAACCCTCCTGTGTGTCTCACATGCCCCCAACCCGAATAATACTGAACCCAGTGAGAAGATGTCCACAAGGTGCATCAGACAAAATTGTCCAGAGGCAGACAACAACTTCCTTGGTGAATCTTTATTGCACTCATACATGCATACAGTTTTCATACTGCAGATGTTTTGTGTTTCTCAGAAAGAATCTCTTTTCATGAAAATTTCCTTCTTAAGCTTTGGTATTCTATAAGGACTTTTAAAAAATCCATGTTTCCTGGCTGAAGTAATCTTGTGACTGCTGGAAGAGAAAGCTTAGGGCACTAACTTCAGGGAGAAAGCAGGGGTATTGCAAGAGGCAAGTTTGTAGGACTAACTATACTGCGGGGATAAAACTTGGAGGACTAGCTATATTGAAGGGGGAAAGCTTGGAAGACTGGTTGCACCGCAGGGGGAAATTTTGGAGGACTGGCAACAGTGGTGTGAACGTTTGGAGGACTGGCTGTGCTGCATAAAGAAAGCTTGGGGAACTCACTGTACTGAAGGGGAAGTTTGAAAGAAATACTAAAAGAGAAATGATTGACGCAATATATTGTTAGGACTAGATTAAGGTGAATTTGCCACTTAAAGCAAAACACAAGTATAAAGTGGCCATTATATACATAAAAGTGTCCTTATTTGTTAAAAAAAAAAAAAAAAAAGCTAGGACCGGGAGCTAGAAAGTGATTGGTTGAGGAGCGGATAGGGGGTTGGAGTAGGGGCACAGTTGGGATAGTTGTTCACAGGAGGGAGCTCTGGTGGACATTCTAAGGACCAGATTGTAACAGCCAGGTATCCTCATTCAAAGCAATATACATACATGGGAAGGTTGTATTTCTGTGTGCTGGCTAATAGTGCAATTTCATTATATCTCCCACATTATTGTATTTTTGTTAAAAACGTATAAAAATGTATATACTAAAAAACAAAAACTAGGCGTTTTCTTCTTTTCTCTATTATTCTTATTTTCTTATGCCACATCCTAGCATACAATCTGCAAAGGTGGAGCTGTTTCTTTCCAGTTACTGTGAAAGTCATGGGTATTTGGTTAATAACTTTCCAACTTTGATGTACTTTTTTTTTGTAAGCATAAAGTGTTTTTTAGTGGAAGCAGTAAAGGGTAAAATGTATACTATATACAGTCGAGACCATAATTATTCATACCCCTGACAAATTTTGACGTAAAGTTACTTTTTTTCAACCAGCAAGTTATTTTGTGATGGTAAATGACATAGGTGTCTCCCAAAACATAATAAGACGATGTGCAAGAGGCATTTTTGTGAAAAAACTCTCAGCTTTTACTTATTTTTGAGCAAAAAAAAGTGTCATGTCCAAAATTATTAACCTCCCTAGCGCACCGCCCGTATCGCGCCGTTTACAACGGCATGATACAGGCGATCAAGGCAGTGTACAGAGTACACTGCCTGCCGTTTCCGGCATCTCGCCGGAGCTCTACGCGCAGCTGTTGTCATTACTGACAACAGCTGCGTGAGAGGGGAAGCCGGCGCTCCTCCATTAACATGGAGGTCTATGGCGCCGCCCCCCCCGCCCCCTTCCGCGTCACCGTGACGCGATCGGGGTGGTGCCGCCAACCCGGAAATGCTGCAGCGATGAAGACAATCGCTGCAGCTTTCTGGGGAGGCATAGGGTCTCCCCGCTGCCTGCTTCCCCAGTTCCCCACTTGTCCAGATAAGGCAGAAAAAAGCTTGCACAGCCTTTACAAATGCTCATCTGGACAAAGAAGAAGACTTCTGGTCTTCTGTGTTATGGTCAGAAGAAACAAAAATGCAATTGTTTGGTCACAATGATGTTTCCTTCATTTGGTGTAAAAAAGGAGAAGCCTTCAACTCAAAGAACACCATCCCCACTGTGAAACATGGTGGTGGTAACCTAATGCTTTGAGTGGAGTGGCCCAGCCAGAGTCCTGAATCCAATTGAGAATCTGTAGAAGGAGCTAAAGATCAGGATGATCAGGATGATGGCAAGAAGACTCTCCAACCTGAAAGATTTGGAGCTCATTGCTGAAGATGAACGGGCAAAAATACCTGTGGAGACATGCAAAAATCTGGACTGCAAGGATAGGAAGTGTGTGATCATCGTCTGTACATCATTTTATCTTTTGGGAGACAACATGTCATTTCCTGTCAAAAAAATTACTTGCTGATTGAATAAAATGAACCAAGTAAAAATTTGCCAGGGGTATGAATAATAATAGACTTGAATGTACATAATTTCATTTTAATTAGGACTATACAATAGGAGAACAATGTTCGCTGCAGAGATTTGGGAAACAATATAATGTTGTTTCACTTGTGAATCACCATCATTACTACTACGGGTTTACAATGGGAACACCTTTCTGTGACTTGCCAGTCCAGTTATCATCATATATCATTGGGGTTCATGTATGGAAAGTATTCTATAGGAAGGGATCTCTTGCTGCACACAGCACCCAATCAGCGTCCACCTCTTACTCTTGAAGTATAAGGTGAATTATACAGCCAGACTTCTGACGGCCAGTATGTTTTATTTTCCGTTACCCTCCATCTCATACACCCGAATTCAGTTATCTCATCTTCCTGGTTCATATTTTTGTTTGCAGTTTATACATATTTCATTGCAAATTCATAGATTTTAAACGACAAGGTCCAGCAATGTGGAGCGCACAACAAGCACGGGTGTCGCTGGACCTTCTACTCGCCTTTATTCACACCATTAAAGCCCTTTACTTACCTACAGCCTAAGCCTCCCTCACAGGGGCACTTCTAACAGGACGGAACCGGAAACGGGCTTCTGTGAAGGACGGATGTCAAAGTAACCTTGTGGGCTTTCATATTCATAAAGCTATTACAAGAAAAAAAAGCCCTCGAAAGAATGACCTCATTCAAACCCATCATCCAATTAGCGCCGAGCAGACCAATACGAGGCATAGAACGCAAACAGCTATCCCTGCTTCCGCGATGACGTGTACCCCGAACAGCACACCAATCAGGGCGGCGCTTGCTTGTGCTACGGCGTTGTCCTATGGCAGGTGGCGTTGGTGCTGTGCTGCGGCTTGTCAGGAAGAAGAGCTGGAGGGGAGACATGACCGGGGCTCCGGGAGAGGAGGAGGCGTGAGGTGAACCGTGCGGGGGCAGCTTTCGGTGGCGCCAGACCTCATGCCATTGAAGCAGGTGAATGAATGGCGGATTTGTAGCGGGAAAAGGAAGGGGTTCCCCAACCGGGAGAAGGGAGGGGGTTCCCTGACACTGTCACCTCTGCAGCACACGTCAGTGGACAGTCGTTCCTCTCCTGTACTCCTGAGTGTGTCAGGCTGTGCACAGGGGGAAATGTCTGCACACCAGGCTGCTGCGATCAATGACATTCCTGGGCATGGTAATGTACAGGACAACATGCTCTGCAGCATTCCTCTGATAGCCTGTCATTATTTTATAACATCTATCACTGGGGTGCTGCTACTGGTCCCACTGCTAAAGATAATTGTAGCTGATTTATGCAAATTAACTATTAATAAGTAAACACTCTATTTTCTGATATCTTCATTAATACTAATACACTTCCACTGCAGTTACATACTGACCTGACATATTATGATTCATTTTAGGCTCCTATGTCGTGGAGGAGCATTACATGCTCATCCTATTTACTTGGATCATGTTTAATAGGCTGTTTTATTGAAGATCCAAATCTTAAATCTTCACTGAAATCAGATAAATAATTCACTTTCTGGGTGTGCTGTATGGTGCCAGGGGGTGTCTTTACTTCTGCTTGTGGGGACACCAGCAGTGCAGCTGGTATTGATCCTGGCCCAGGTGTCACCTCTTATAGTCCTGCTGAGGGCATGTCTGCATCATTGTAAATTTCATCACAGGGAGGGTTTTGTGAATCGGAAGAATGGGCTTTAGTGACGTGGTGATAAATAAATATTCCCTCCCTGAGCGTTCTGCAGAGAGCAACAGAAGCAGTCTAAAGTGGCAGGCTCATATAACATATGCAAAGTAAATAACTGCCATTTGAGGAATGTAATCATTGATATTTATCTTAAGTTCATCCTTAACCTGTTTATAAATTGCTCTTGTTTTCTTACTGTATAGAAAAGAGATTGTACTTTTCATGTAATATATGGTCACGTCTTAAAAAGTGTAAAATATGATTTTCACATTAGGTTTCTGGCATGGCTAGGTAAGGCTGCATTATAAAGCTCGTTCTATATATGTGGGTGCTTTTTATTTTTGCTTAGCTTTACTAGTTTTGGCTTCTAGTTACAAATGAAATATATTTTAATGCAGGAACAACTACTATGGACTATTCTTCTTGAAAGGACAGTGTTTTAATATTGATAAAAAAAACTTGCATTGTTTCAAAATGAAGTGGCTTTATCTTTCTAACATAATGCTGAGATGTTGTAAATCAGATATGCAAATACTGTCTTTCAACAGATGCTGTATACTTCCACGATGGCTAACAAGTTATATTGAAAGGTAAGCATGCAAGATTATTTTTTACCTGTTGATATCTGCATAGCTGCATTAATTACATATCTGTACATTTTTAACCTTGATGGTTTGTTTAATAAGTAGTTACAATAGTATTTAATAATCAGTTTTATCATAACTTTTATTGGTTTGGCTTGTGTCCTTCCTTGTCCTTGTAAATAAGCAGCTAATTAAGCTTTGCAAGTTAATAAAGAAATTATTTTGTATTTAAGGAAATACTGATACATTTTCTGGCATATACTGTCATATGTGATAGGAGTTAAGCATTCTATCTCCCTAGTCACTTTTTTAGAGAGACTGACTACGTGATATTAATAAATCAGGAGCGTTTTGAGTAATTTGATGGATATGTGCCCAGATTTTCAGTGCCAGTTTTCAACCCTGTGTACAGTATGCAAAATAAAAATAATTTGCATAAATCATCATTACATTGCTTTTGGCTTTCCCATTTTGTTTTGGTTACTGTCTATTCAATATTTTTTTTTTTCGTTGGGAAATGTTGCATTTCTGTGCTGCATTTATTATGACCTTTTTTAATTAAGCGATACCCTGGTTGTCTCTGTTTTGATGACATTTTGCTGTATCATGTTTTCATGCTACATAAACTTTTTATGTTGTGTGCTTGTCATCATTTCACTTTGCATAACGATTGTTTGCTAGCTTGGTCTCTATGTCCTGTTGTGATGGAAAAAATAGATCAGAATTTAATAACATGGTAACAGTCCAATCTGTCAGTTGCATTGTCTCTAGTTGCTAGATGCTATAGACTTGTTCATTATCTGTTCCGGGAGACACAGTGAAAAGTTTGACAGGAACCTTTTTGTTGGAGTTGATGTTGCTTATGTAGACTGTGTCTAGCAACTTATGAATGGAGTTTTTCTGTCCCTGAATGGGTTTCTCCTGTATTAGTCAGTTTGCAAACCACAGCTGGAATACAGCTCAGGAAAGTTAAATAAGGTATTTGTTTAAGGCAACTCTGTATGTTTATGGGTCCTCCCATAGCACACATTCCATATGCCAGTGACTGCATATTTCCAACATGTTGCAGTTATTTTTGTAGACCGGCAGCTGCTGGTTAACATTTTATGATATCATTTTGAATATACAGGAAATGTAATTCTATTTTGCAAGTTGCACATTTATCCTTCATTAAGTCCTATGACTCTAAGTTTATAAATCAAATTCCAATATACCATGTACCAATGGAGCCATACCGAGAATCACTTTTATAGATATTTGCTTAGAATGTAAAGGATTTGGCAATGCCATTCATGGATGCATTTGGTCCCTTTATGTTCTTTCTACTCCTAGAGCCCCCCAAAACCTTTTAGATCACGCCATACAATTTCCTTTAGATCTACCAAGAACAATGTAGTGTGGGGTCCTCCCTGATAGAATACATAGTGATTGGAAGGTTTGGAAAGGCCCTCATATTACATGGTTTTGGTAGAAGAAAAGTTGATTGTACAGAAATTGTAAGGTGTATGGGGGCCTTATGTCCTTGTTCTCATTTTTGGTGTAGTATGAGGTTAAAAAAATGGTAACTGTTTCATTGAAAGTAGGAAGATGCTACAGTTTTTCTACATGGCGGCACATCACAATGCAGAAGGTTCAGTCTAATTTTTAGGTTTCCAGGAAATTCCCACTTTAAGGAAATAATATAAGCCCATTCCACAATGTAATTCTTATGGTCTGCTTATCCTTCTAAGCAGCTGTTTCATAATATATATTATGCTGGTGATGTTTAAGAAGTATAGAAAAAGACCGTTCTAACACTTTTAGTCAGCGTAAAGACCAAGTATGATATTCTCACACATGATTCGTGATCTGCCAAGCCTGTACCCTGCAGGTCTGTACCCTGCTTTACTGACTAGTTATTTTAAATTGGGATTTAAATTGTGTTTCAAATCGGTTTGATTTAAATCAAATACACCCTGCTCAATCCTCTGTCTAACCTAGATACAATTGCCTTAATCTCCCATCATATAATTTTTACTAGCTGCTTCCTGATACTGCCACTAGGACTGACATTACTTCTATTTTGATGTGAGGGTGTGACCCTTATTTCTGAGCTTAGGTCATACTTTGGGTGCCCATAGTATCTACTTGATGACTGGACAGTCAGTAGGCAGTGTGTATGTCATGTCCTCAATGACACCCACGAAAGAACAGTAGGATTTAGATTTTTTTGATTATCACCAATGCTAGCCATACACAGCCCGATTAATAGCCCGATCAACCACAACCCGATCGAAGTTTGCCGATAAAAAAAAAACGGCGTTTTCCCTCGGATGATCTAACAAAAAATCCCACATAGAAAAAGATTTTGAACGATGTAACAGTTTGATCGTACATCATAGTCGGAGTTTATCGTCATTTTTTGTCGTCCAATTTTTCATTCAATGGAAGTAATAAGTAATATCGGGGATGATCGGTTTTCATTTGTCGGGCGCTACAAGAAAAGTAGAACGATTTAACCCGGACCGATTAAAATTTGCCAACATGTCCGAATCATGGTGATGGCCGAATTTCCGCTAAAATTTTGATTGGGCAAACCTCTGTCGGACCATGTGGGGCAAAAACCCGATTTATGACCGATTAACGAAAAACTTCGATCGGGCTTGGTTGATCAGGGCTATTTCGGGCTGTTGTATGCAAAAAAGCATTAGCTAGAGTGGAGTGGAAGGGGGGATTATTTTCATCCTGGAACCAATCTTGAAAAAGAACATCATCAAAAGCTATAATACAGTCTATGTCTCGTTCATAGATGAGCCCAGTAACCAATTATGGGGGTCTACTGTTGACATTGTTCAGACTAGAGTGAAGTTGAATATCCTTTAATAATTTTGGTAGTGACCCCAACACATGGAAAGATTCGTAAAATTGTGTAACTGTATGAACAACTAAGAACTTCATTTTTGTTCTGTGTCTACCATACTGGAAAAGCTTCAGGCTCTCCATTGATTCCAGTGATATTTATTCCTTCACACTTGTATGTTTAATTGTCCATTTTAATGCCAGATAATATGATAGGGATAAAATACTTTCAAATCCTTTGTTCCTTGGATGAATGGATGTCTTCATTACGGTTTCCATTAGCAGATTAAGATATTCTTTAATTGCTCTTAGCTGTGTAATTTTTTGGTTGAAGTGGATTGATGTAGCCCATCAGCATTAATTGCTAAGACCCAATTGCAGCATTATCATCACTGTCTTTTGCAGTCTATCCAAGGAAGTTTAGATTTCAGTAATTTATGAAGAGAGGTGTGTTATCGCAAGATGACAAAACAGTATAAATTTGAAGATGGAGCCATTCTGAATAAGACACCTTTTGGGTGCCAGCCACATTTCTGTGGTTCATTGCCCTCAAATACTGATGATCAGATTCATTATTAAAGTCCAGGCAAGCTCTGGGAGTGGAATTCCCATTCTGACTTCACATTTTATAGTTTAACTTTGAATACTCAAGTTTTTATGTCTGGAAAATGAGTGTATGCTAATATCATGGCTAAAATTATAAAAAATATATTATTATTATTAATACTTGTCAGTAGCTATTACAGAAAGAGCATTAGATGATTTAGAGCCAACCAGGGCCACATTTTCTGAGACTAAAAGAACTCTTAAGTTTATTGTGTTTTATTTTGCAATTTTCTGAAGTTGTAGGGCACATATTGGGCTACTTTTTTATTCAGTAATAGTGTATTACAATTCTTAATGGATTAAAATGAACCTGTGCCAGAAATGTATGTTGTTTCTACTGAGCAGACTGTTAAATTTGATAAATGTAATATCAGCATATTCAGCTGCTTTTCTAAGGGTGGTGGTGTGGAGGGCTGTTAGATAAATTAGATAATTCTTAATACTTTGATATAATTTGAAGCTGTTATGCATTATTCCTCTCTCTTACTTGAATACGATGAATGGCTGCAAGAGACTCTGTTTTATTTGGCTGATGCAGGTATAAAGCCAGCAGTTTCATGAATTCCAGGTATTGTCAGATCCTGCTATTAAGCCTTTTTAACACATATTTTTTAACCCTTTAATTTGCTGCTCTGAGTAACACGTAGTGAAATAGGGTAGTGGAGAAGCTTTTATTGACTAGAGAACATTTTCATACGTTGGCCGCAATGTGTTGCTAAATTTGACAACCAATTTGGAGCCTGTAAAGGCTGCCTGGCATAGGTGTCCCAAGCATCATTGATGGTGCTGGAACCATGTTACAAGAATATTTATTCTGCAGACAGACCAGCTCAGATGAGCTCCGGAATGCAAACGTGATGATGTCCTCACGTTTGCATCCTGATGCATTATGGGGCTGCATTAGTCGGCCGGCACCCTTTGAGTGCCGGCCATTAGCTTCAATTAAGACGCCGGTCTTCATTGAAGTTAAAGGCATCGGCTT
>CM070039.1:47442602-47497188 GCA_036250615.1 Ptychadena robeensis
CATATAATAAATATAGTTTACTTGAACTGACCGGAGAGCTTTTTAAATTTGTATTTTATTTTAATTGTAAATTTTATTTTATGATATTAGATCGTAAATTCATTTTTTACGATCACATACAATACAATACATACATACAAGATTTGTGTTTTTGTAGCTATAGGTTTTGATGTAAAGATATATCACAATTGTATTTAAATTTATTAGTATATGTAGTATGTTAGTACACAGCATGTATACATAAATATCATCTACATAGTATATGCTACACATATACTGTATCTGTTGTCTGTAAACATATCAATATATATCTCTATATATTGTTTATCTGTAATATGTATCTAATATCTATGTACATAGAATTGAAATTATATATATATATTTATTTTATAATTTACATTTAAATTCATTTTAAAATCACATTGTCCAATATAAACGGCGATAATTTTTGATGACATTTTCGATAAAACCAGAAAAATCGATCTAAAATTGGATTTTCCATGTGGTAGTATTTTACCGAAAATTACGATCTAAAATGACTCCGACGTCGGGATACATTGGTTGGTTTTAATAGATCGTAATTTTTATCGCAGAGTGTATGGCTAGCTTTATGCATGCTTATTGCAGAACACAAGCAGATCGGACCTAGTGAGTCTTTGAAATAAGTTGACAACAGGCTAAATTAAAAAGCTAAACAGGCCTGATCTGGCCCCTGTGCCGTAGTTTGCCCATGACTGGACTAGAGCAACCCAATTTCAGGCAATTTAGAGGGTAAATTTAGTAAACAAAAAAAACCTAGTACACAGAGGTAAGAAAAATTGGAAGGTTATCTTGCTCCAGATCTTTGTGACTCCTGATGTTGACTATGCATGTGGCAGAGAGAGCTGTGAACTGTAACTTAAGATTGATCCATACAATCTCCATTAGATCTACCAACAACTGTGTAGTAGAGTGTCCTCCATGATAGAATACATAGTGAATACATAGTGATTGGAAGGGTTGGAAAGCTCCTCAGATTACATGGTTTTGGTAGAACAAAATTTAATTGTATGGAACGATTGTAAGGTGTATGGGGGGCCTTAAAGCAGGGTACAGACCTGCAGATATGGGACAGATGGATGGCCGCTTCGCGCTCACGGCCATCTGTCTGGCCTATATATTATGCGGCCAGCACTGTTTTCGAGCGGGACCAGGGAGAACAGAGCTGTTTCCCCAGCTCCGCTGATATCTGACACCAGCGTGAGGACATCATCATGCTGCTGCAGGGAACATTGGACAACCCCGCTTAACAGGCTCCCAGAATGTTATCCAATGAAAACATTTCTGGAAATATCAATGATGTTGATAATAATGATAATGGTTTTAACTGTTAGTTTTTGCACTGATAAATAAAAAAAGATAACATAATGAATTGCTTTCTGCCACCCTGTAAATGAGAACATTAGAACATTGATCACTTTAGCTCAGTGGTTCCCAAACTGGGGGGCGCGAAGGTATTCTAGGGGGGTGCCATCCCTCATTCTTAAACTGTGTTTTAATAGGGAGCGTGGGCTCAATAATGTTCCTAAATAGAAGGGGGGGGGGGGGACCCTGCAAGGAAAGTTTGGGAACCACTGCTTTAGCTAAAGGACAATATTCTAATTGCCACAAGAATAACCACACTGTAGCACAAGGGACAGCATGAGAGCCAGGCAGCTAGAATGTTGTAATGGTAAGTATTATTGCTGTTACACTCTTAATATCGGCCTGGACATGCTTCTGTCTTTTTTTAATGTTGCTTGGATTACACATCAAGACATTTTTCTTATTTAATAATTTTCTTGTGCAGTTTTATGCTTTACCGTTTAAGGAACTGGTTACCTGCAAGGGACTTTTGGCTTTTTAAGAGTAACTCAGTACAGTTTATATTTATTTAAAAGATATTTGGTAAAAAAAAGAAAGATGTTTATGATGTCTGGTTTAGAGTCTATGCACATATTTCTATTCTCTACACTTCATTTTATACAGACTTTTATTGAATGCTTGCTATACCTATACAAGGTTCTGTCATTGGTAAATTGCAGTTACTGCACCTGCAGTTTATACATACGGTATATACTTGCATATAAGGCAAATTTTTCAGCACCTGAGATGTGTTAAAAAAAAATTATTTGGCTTATATTTGGGTCAAGAAATTAAAATGGTGGCATTGTGTAGGTGGACTTTATGAGTGAATTGCAAAGCCCCTGAACATGCTTTCATCACCACATTTGGAGATTTTCGAGAAATGTTGTGGGAACATTTGAAAAATCAGCATATGTAGTTTTTGCATTAATTAGGTTTAAAGTCAAGTCAAATTTGAATGTATTTTGTGCAAAAACCATGATATGATAGAGCAATACTTTTTTCTTTACAATGTTCCCACATCCTTTCTCTACATCTCCAGCACTTCTAGTGATGATATCATGTTCAGGGGCTTTGTAATTAACTTACAAGTCTTATCTGATGTATTTCCCCCCTAGGCTTATACTCGAGTCATTCAGTTATTCTAGATTTTTTTTAAATTAGGTACTTATATTCAGGTCAACTTATACTGGAGTATATATGGTAATCATCTTAATAATCATCTAATAAATATAATATTCTGTATAACTCTATACTGTTCATTTTGCAGCCAAACTTGTTCTCTTGCCTTTAACCATGTGGATAATTTAGATTAGAAAACCGTCTCCTACTAGGGTTCCTACATTTGCTTGGCGGATTTGGAGAATAAGCAGCATGTCCCCATTCTACCATCTGTTAAATTCATACAGATGGGCAGTTGTCTGAATATTGAGGGCTAAACTGCTTCAGAGTCTTTACACTAAGTTGTATAAAAAGTAACTGCAATCTTTGCTGTTTTCAGCTTTTTCCTGAAAACAATTACAGTATACACAATGTATATCATTTCTGATTTTCATTTCCAATATTGTACAAACACTTAATGTTCCTTTTTAACAGTGTGGCAATATGGCATCCTAGAGGGTTTTGGTACTCCGTGGGTCTTCATAGGACACCCCTAGAAAATGATTATGCTTAAGGTTTTTTTTTCTTCTCTGTATACTTGCAGTGAGCTGAAACCGTTTAAATTCATCTGAGCTATACCTGTTATACTATACATACTTTACACGTGAAAACAGACTTTTTTGTGGCTCCGTGCATATAAGTCTTTTGTCCATGAATGTTTTTTTTTCTCCAAAAGCTTTACATAATTGTATTTTTTGTAAGAAAATACTGTAAGCCCCCCATACACTTTGATTTGTGGCTGATCGACCGTTGCGCCCGTGAAATCTGATGCAAATTGTGAGCTGCACTGATTTATCATCATGGGCGTAATGTTTTGATCAATCTCCCACTCCCTTATTTTCATTCAAGTTCTGTAAATTCAGGGGTCCTTCCTGTTTCCAAAGACGTGATATAGGCAACTTGGTGGAATTGAGGATGTGTGTATGTATAGATACTATTACTGTGATGTTTTGCTATCTATCTGTTATGCTCATACTTTGAAATATTTTTTAAAGACACTCAAGTATTAAAGAAAACAGCGCAGATTACTACATTGTATCTGTAAAGCCAGGAATAAAAGTAGGCTTTCCTTTTTTTGATCAAAAATTATTTTGGAATAAAGAAAGGCATTAAGCCGGTAATAGACGGTATGATGTGCCGGCTATTCCTTATGCGATTCTTTGCACTAGGAGCGCTGGCCAATTCTCGGCAGTAGCGGGCGGGCGTGATGACGTCATCACGCCCGCCCGCTAGTGCCGAGAATCGGCGAGCACTCTTCATCTGCAGCTCATCGTTCCCAGCCGAACTAATGGGATCGGGCTAATTTTACCGTCCTGTTGGATCTCTGTGCAATCCGACAGGACGGCTGATTTCAGCCCAATCCTCGTCAGTTGCTGCATCAGATTCCTGCACGACCCGATCGTTGACGGATGCTGGAGCACGCACAGCATCGGATCGGGGATCGCATCGTGCAGGAATTGTTACGTGTATGCCCAGCTTTAGTCTGTAGAAGAGATTTTACTTGTTTATATAGTTATAAGGTGGACCATTCTCCTTTTTATCTTAAAAATAAAAATGGCTTTCATTAAAAAAAATAAAAACCAAACACAGCAGATTGTTCAATATAAGTTCTTTTGCAGGCCAAGAAAAGTTCCTAATGAGGGAAGGTGAGTTTAAGGGCCCTTTCACACTATATGCGTTTTAGAAACACGCACGTCTTTTTACTGCGCATGTTTTTACATAGACATCCAATAAAACCATTCACACTGCATGCCAACATTTTCCTGCATTTTTCATTGATTTGTTCAATAACACAATTGCAAAACACAAAGGCAGATGTAGTGAAAAACGCATGCATTTGTGTATATATGCAGAAACGCATGCCTATAAAAATGCATATAGTGGGAAGGGGTCCTAAATGGACACTTCTACTTCCACTGCAACTTTTAGTAATAGTAGAGAGGAAAAGCCTTATGAAACCTGCTTTGAAATACGCAGACAGAGCTTGACCCTGCCATATGGATACGTTTTTTTATCCTGTGTTTTCTGAGCACAGGTTTTTACTAGAAATACTATATATTTTTAGTGGTTTAATAAACCAGAATACTGACAAGGATATTCACTCTGCAAAGTGTATAATGTCAAATCGTTTATGTAGAACCACACCTGAGCCACGTCATCCTTCCAGACCATCGATACTTCCCTTCATGTCCAGGACAGGTTTATCTTAAGCAGTGCAGTTCTTTTGTTGTTTTTGGCATTTAACCAAGTCTCCGTTATGCTGTCTACATAACACAACCCAGAAATAGATGAGACATTCCTGATCCTTACTCAAGTTATAGTTTATTGAGAAATATGTTGATGTGCAAATAAAACCTGTAGCCAGAGAAACCAGAATGTTTATATGGACAGTTTTAATAAAGGCAAACATGGTCAGTTTGTGTCAGTTGCCGTTTATCAGTGCATATTGCACAAGTTAAACACAAGCTGTACACTAGTGGTCTTTATTTTGTTTAATAAAGCTGCTTTTAAAATGTTTATCTCTGTTTAGAACAGTGGTTCCCAAACTTTCTCTCCAGGGGCCACTTACTGTCTGTTCAAGTGTTCATGGTTGGCTTCCAGCTGTCCCTCCCTCAGTAACCGAGCTGCAACCCCCCCCCCCTCCTAATACCTCTGCCTCCTAGTTTGGGAACCACTGGTTCAGAGGAACTTACTGAAAACCAATATCAATTGTCGAACTACAGTATCTGTCTTTTAGAACTTATTAGCTCTTGTGTATAGTCCTGTTTCTCCTGACTTCCTTTTGGCTCTGGGATAGATTTAAGCATTGAAAATTCTGTGCAAAAACATTAGACAAGTTTTTATAAATGTTGCAAAAAATTTGCCAGTTTATGGCCTAGCTAGCCCATTTCCATTAATCTGTCCTAGTGGAAGTACCTACCTATGATCTGTAGTTCATTGTGTCAAAACTAGGTTGCAAATGATCCCCCTATAGTTCTAATGACTCAGTCCCATTATTGGGAGTGCCACACCCCTTGGTAAATATAACAAAAGAACAATGTTGGGGCAAAGGTGGGGCTTTGAAGGCACAGAAGAGACTATAAACAGGTTTTTTGAATAAAATTGGTCATTATTCATTCTTGACCATCAATAAATAAAATGGTATTACCATACACCTCTAATAAAAAAACATACAAAATGTAATAGAGAGATCACCTTATGAATAATGGATTATAAACATATAATATCGAAAAATTTGTCTCCTTGACCGCTTGTTCCCTAGGGGTCCCAAGAGGGTCATAGGAGTCGCAAAGACAAGACATCAATTCCGTCCAAATCTGGAGGGAATGATGATTCTTGGGTCCCAAAGAGGGGGACTCAAGTGGGTATCTGGTGTCGATAGATGGTAAATAATTCCGACGCGTTTCCCCCCTTAAACAATCCGTGGCTTCTTCAGGGAGCGAACGCCAGTACAACTCAGAGTGATCTTATAAAAAGCAAAATCATAAATATTACAGATTATACATGATTAGTGCATCAATAGTTATCTATATTTGTTACAAAAACATTGTTCTTTTGTTTTTTGTTATAGTTCATTGTGCATTAAAGTAAATTGAATGGCTTGTTGCCCCCAATTATTTTTTAGTTTGTGCCAACTGCTTCAGTTTGCCTTTTTTCGGAAATTGTTAATTGGCAGTTTTTTTTATATCTGGAAAATCTGAATTAAATGCCTATCCATATGGGCCATTGAAGCAGAACACATATATGGTAGCAGTCTTTTGTACCATTCATGTCTATAACATTGTGAGATTTGCTGCCACATCATAGCAGTTTGGTGACATCCCTCTATTTTAGTTGTATAACAGAACTAACGTTCCTGTCCCCACCTGTGTAAGAAAAGTGAGTGGGCACTAACAGTCTGACCATCTAAAGTCATCTCTGCTCTCCTCTAGGCAATTTCCTCATCGGCACTAGAACTTATATGTTACTTTTTGATTGTAATTCAGAATTCTATTGAAACTGAAAATGCCTTAATTTATATAGCAGGAAATGTTAAATATGCATCCGGAAATAATGTAAGTGAAATAAAAACACATTATTCAAATGTATAATGTATAAGGGTCATTCAAGAAGTTGCGAGTGTTTAGTATTTTATATTTAAGGTTCTGATGTCACAGTATGTGTGTCAGTGTGAAGCAGTCATTATTTTTGGCCTCTCATCTGAGATATTTGATGCTACCGAGCTGCTACATTATTTCCTTTATCCATCTAAATGTTATTTGACAGATGTCACATTAGAGAGAGACTGAAGGCCAGTGCACAGTATGTTCCAGTGCAGAATGCCATCCTCGCTTGCTGCTTGGAAAAGTGAGGCAGTAATAAATCTTGAACTCTATTAATTTGTCATCGTACACCAGCTGACAAACCCACCAACTTCTTTACCCTTACCGCATGAATTGCTACGGTTATAATATTTTAAAGCCTTGACGTTCTATTTTGGAAATGGTCAGGGGGAGATTGGCAAAGCAATTTGCTCTATTTTATTTAATATATGTGATTATATTTATACACTGTACTACAAATATATAGTTGACATTGCAGTTTGATCCATTCCTTAGATGTGGGGTTTTTGTAATTTTACATAAGAAAAAAACTAGGAAGCTAGTTAAATAAACAAACAAATTCAGACTTCTGGTCCAGTTGATTTACTACTGCCCTACAGTTCTGGTAATCCACCAGTCCATGATGATGATACCAATAATTCTTGATGTATGAAAATGGATTCCCCTACCCTAATTGTCCATAATATGGCGTTTGAAGCCTGAACAGTCCATGAAAGTCACAAAATTTCTTTATAAAGAAAAGCTGCACAATTTGACTATCTATTAATAACCTCTAGATGTGATGCAGGCAGCAGTGCTTTTGGCATTTTAAACGATTCAGTATATTTTTAAGTTGCTTGAAGAGGTTATGTTTAACAGTTGTGTCAGCTTAAAAGGAGTGGTTTCTTTTGTATAGGAGTATTTTAGTTTCAAAAACAAGTCTTGTGCAGAAACCTGACTTATGAGTTTGCTTTAGCCATGAATATCTAGAAAGCAACATACCATTTTAGGGGAGATCGCTAACACCCATTATACATGTGCCCATGCCAACAATCCCAGTTGGAACAAATAAAGAGGATTTGTGTAGAATAGGGAGCCAATCCCGCCTCCAATACCACACTTCTTAATCCTGAGACAATGGGGCATTTTAGGCATGAAATATCCGTATAGTACACAATAGTTCACTTTAAGACATTTTTTAAAAACAGGTTATCTGTGTTACTTTATTCATCCTATTCAATACATGAATTTGATCACATGATTTTTACAGTACAAAAATTTTTGTTATGAGATCACATTGTATTCCAATTCGGCTCATTGCAGACGCATTTCGCGGGTTATTCGCTTCATCAGGGGTATTGTGCTTTAGGATGTCTAAGGGTCCCCATACACCTTTTAGATTCTCTGTCAGATTTCCATTAGATCTCCTTTTGTTTTACCAAAACCATGTGATATGAGGGACTTTTAAAACCATCAAGTCTACCTGTGTTCAATCGCAGAGAACCCGGCACTACATTGGGTATTGGTAGACCTAAAGGGTATATGACAGAGAGATCTAAAAGTGTATGGCCAGCGTAACACATATTGTATAGCCCAATTTACTCTCTACTATAGATGGTCAATGGGATGCCAAGAAATAGATATTAACATACAAATGTATGAAATGTTTGCAGACAGAATTTTAACAATTGGATGCAACAAGTGTATGTTTGATTTGCTTGGTTTCAGTCTGCATCCACTTTTTAATGTTATTGTCTAAATTTTGGCATCTCTTTGACCATCTCTACTCTCTACCTTGGGTGAAACTAACCCAATTACTCTAGTGTTCACTAGAGATGGTTGAATTTTTTCGACTAGCTGAATTTGTGAGTATTATGGCAAAGCCTGGGGACATGCTATAGTCGCAAAAATTGCTGGATAATGCAGTGTTGTGAAAACATTTTGAAAAAAAGTATTGTTCTAACTTGTAGTTTTCCCATAAATTAGACAAGTTCAAAGTCGAAACCCCTCCCTATAGCAAGTGATGATGCTCAGGGGCTTTGCAATTAACTCACAAAGTGGAACTAGTCAAATTTTGTGTCGAGGACTTTGCACAAACAGTGGCTTTGCTACTATAATATCATAGACCTCAAGATGACAGACCTGAGCTGTAACAAAGCTGCAGTGTAGATTTTACTCGCAGGCCACTGTAAATGGAGATTCTTTTCATACAGTTATACCCACTAAGGATGTCTTTTACCATGAAATCATGGTCATGATATAGATAGTGCCATGTTTAATTTTAGTTTCTATACCCTTGGATCTGCACCGTTGGCACTTTAATTCCACTTGCAGTGTGTTCCAGCTGGAGGACTTTTCATGACCAAAGAGGGAGCTTAAGATCAGATATACAGCTAGGATAGTTGCTCCACTTACAGTTTGTGGATTCACAGATTTTGTATTTGAGTGTACAAGCCTGCAGTCTGAGAACTAAAGATCTGATTTTATTATCCAGCTTAAAAAATGTAGTTGCATCCGAACACCTTATCCTTTAAGTAGGAAGAAGAGACAATATGTTGAACTGCATAAAATGATTACTTTCACAGCTATGCGAGTAAACTCTTAAGTTCTGGAAACTTTTCTTTCTGTTGTTATAACTATATCTTCTCTCTTTATAGTGTTTGTTAACATTTATCTTGTATTGCTTCTTTTTTTTATTATCTTTAGGTGGCATTTTATCCCTCCTTTATTTTGATCCCTGCCAATGTGACAGATTGTATGCTTGATCTAGCTCAGAGTCTTCAACATGCGGCTCTAAAGCCACCCTGTTGTGGCTCTGCTTGCAAGCCTCCTCAATCTGGGCACCTACACCATGAAAGGAAGGAGAGCAGGCAAGATCTTTGCTCTTGACAACCTCCCTCCCAGTCTGTGGCTAATGAGCTGGAAAAGGTAGCCAACCACTGATCTACCTGATCTAAACATGTTATCACATGATGTGGCTGCTGCAGAGTCTCCCTTCATATCCCTTATTCAGGGTCATTGGTGTGCCACCCATCAATGTTGTACAGTTGTGCCGCTATTACCTGTCCAGTCTGTAGGATGGGTTAATGCTTTCTGGAATTTTGCAAACATAAACTGGGAGTCATATGTCGCCAATTTTAATACACGCTTGATGATATTATAATATCAAAATGACTGTGTTTGTGAGGAGTAGTTGATTCTTTGCACAAAAAGTTGTTTCTGATGTGTGCTTTATATGTGATTGGGTTTAGCACACAGCAGGGTATAAGTGAATATGGATCTTCTCCTTAGGTGGAATTCCAAAGCACTATAATGTGAAAAGGTTAATAGTCATCATTATCGAATTAGCATGGACTGTGAGGAACAATTGACTCCTTTAGGACTAAAGACTTCATAGTTCCCCGAGTTGTACCCTGCTATAGGTCAACTATTTTATTTTAATGTCAGTGTTTTAAATTGCACATGTTTAACAGCTGTGTTAAAATAAACCCTTCAGTATTGTTACACATCTGCATGAATGTGTTTCTGAGGTTGTTTTACCTGACAGGGGACTTGTAAATCCTCAGCATTTACATAGTACAGAATGACTTACTGCTTTGTGAGTCATTTCCCTTTGCCATCATTAGCCTTAATGTGTAGAAGTGACTTGTAAAGTGTAAACAATATTAACCTCCCTGGCGGTTCACTGAGGTGCAGATTTCTGTACCAAAAGTGATACAGTGTTTTGCCTTTCCGCCCCTATTGGCGTCACCGATGACGCCGATGGGGGCGGAAAGGCTCTGTGTGCCTGCAGCTTTGTAGAAATGCTGCAGGCACACAGAGAGCCAGCGGTTGTGATCGACCAGAGAAAAACGTTTGTTCTCTGGCTGATCAAAGTTTTGTGCGAGTACGAACGGTTGCTCCAGGTGGGCGGCGTTCATTTTGCGATTGATCACCAAGCGATCACCCCGAATGCGCATGGTGATCATTCACAAAACGGCCACAGATGGAAGTGCTATGGCGGCTTTAGAGGTACAGAAAATAAGTTTTTTTTTATTATAAGTTTACACTTGTTTTCTTTTGATTTGGATTGGATAAAACATTTATCCAATCCAATCAAAATAAAAACAAATGTAAAAAAATAAAAAATTTTTGTACCTTTTTAAATCTCCCGCCGGCCGATGACGTCATCAGGACCCGAATGCCGATCATGGAGATAGCCGGAGACCTCAGCTATTTCCGTATCTGCTCGGGTGCAGCCGAAGTAAGATCCATCTAGCAGAAACGCTCAGCGCGAGCGTTTCTGCTAGCAGGATCCACTTTGAGCTGGATTATAGAAAGACATTTCTATAATCCAGCTCAAAACTAAAAAAATTAAGTTTTAAAAAAAGACCGGGGACCGGGTCCCACCTCCGTGACGTCACACGTCACTCCGGGACCCGGAAGAAGGCGGAGAAGAAGACAGAAGATGGCGGCGACGGAGCAGGTGATCTCCCACGATGGGCCGAAGTCAGTTCGGGCGTATCGATAGTTGCAGCTTCCCTTTGCCCGAACTGACTTCTATTGTCTACGGGATGTTAATCCTGTACTTACTTCATTCAATACTGTTTTAAGGGATTGTCCCCCACTTTAGCCTTCTTCTCCCCTGCGATTAAAATCGGCAAGCGTGAGATCGAACGCTGTCACTACCCCCGAACGCAGTCATAGACATGAATGGAAACAGTTAAAAAACGTATCTCAATTCATTGATTTTTAACCGCGCCGATCAGGCTGGGTTGGGCAACATGTCCTGTCCCCCCCCCCCCCCCTCCCCTCCTCTATGATCTCTGTGCTGTGATTCTAATTGTGAGTGTTCATAGCACCCAGATTGTAATCGTGCATATTTGCTTAAGTGGGAACATAGCCAAAGCAGGCTTAATATATTTTTTATATATAAACAGGGCACTTCTTGTGTTGTGGTGACTACCTAACACTTAAAATCGATCCATACAATCTCCATTAGATCTACCACCCTGTGTAGTATAGTGGCCTCCTTGCTAAATACATAGTGATTGGAAGTTTAAATGACATAATGATCCGGGGAAGGTGCCCTTGTATAGACAGAAGGGTGCGCTGGGCTCAATCTTGCCATGACATACGAACGTGAACGTAGCAGTGTGACTCCAGTTCAGCTTTAACACATATGATTTCGTAGGTACAAATGTGTAAAGCAGTAGTAAACCAAGCCTCCAAGGGGAAGGAAAAGCTGTCTTATCTCATGAGCTGGGGCTGAACTTTTCATTAGTGTAAGTCATAAAGTCAGCCTGTTTGTTGCCAAATGTTCCATTTTATAATACAATGTATAGGAAGACACTCAGCAGGTATTATCGCTCCATTTGTTGTCTTGTTCCAATATTGTTTTTACCATAGTCATAATTATAGATGCCGATCAGATTTTTGGGGGCCGATCAACCGATTACCGTCACCAAGAACATGATCTGTGCCGATTGCCGTCACTCCGATCACAAAATGGCAGGGGAATGCACTGTATAATGGGGGCAGAGGTGCACTGTATTATGGGGCGGCAAGGTGCTGTATAGGGGTGCAGAGTGCGCTGTATATGGGGGGCGAGGTGTGCTGTATAGATGGGGGGATGTGGAGGCAGAGGTCCACTGTATATACACTTAGAAAGTACATGCAATAGTCAGCTCATTGTCCCTTATTACACAGCTTCATTACTCATTATTTTCGGCCACTTTCAACTGCCCCCAAGTGTCCTGCCCATACACTGTCACCACACATGGATAGAAGGATACAAAGATGAGGGCTGGGAACGGGACGTGAAGGGAGCGCGGTCACATCTACCAGAGAGTGCCGGTGGAGAGTGGGGCAAAGACACCAGGCATGAGTGAGGGCAGCCCAACTGAGGACCCCGTCCCTCAATTTCCGCCCACCCAGAGCTTCTGATGGGTCCCACTGCGTGGTCGTTGGGCAGGAAGAAGCGGAGGCCCCCCGGTGTGCCAGCAAAGGTAGCAGTGATGGTGTCTGAGAGGTGTTCAGGCTGGCGGCAACCGACCCGTCGATCCGGCGCGAGTAGGCCGAAGCCGGGGCCTAAATATTCGGCTGTGTCCGGAAGTGCAGCGCGCCGCCGCCAAACTGTCACGGAGTGGAGGGGTGACTACCAGCCGGTTGATGGTGAGGTTTGGGACGCGGGTGAGGATGGCCGAGGAACAGGCAGGAAAACAGGGGTAAGTGGGAGCTCCAGAGCAGGCTTCCATGCAGCTCGGCGTCAGGCCACGCCCCCCCGTGTAGGCTTTTTTGCGCCGATCGCCGATCAGCTATTTAGCCAATATCGGCCGATCATGATCGGCGGCCGATCAATCGGAGCATCACTAGTCATAATCCATGAGATAAGCCTTTTTCTGTCTCTGATTCTTAATTCATATTTAGGGCTTCAGTACACGAGAGAGTTTTCCTCTGCTTTTGATCTGTTTCCTCGTTATAAAAAGAAAGAAAATCTGACATAATGAATCTTCATTGCTTTCATGTTGTGCCTTTTACACTGGTGATTAATTATAACCATAAATACTATTATATTACTTACTGTTTATTAGCAATATACAATGCACATGGTTTATGTGGGAACTATTGTATTGATTATTTTATTTATTTATTTATTTACCTTTCTTTGTGCAAATTCAAATAGATTTTGATACTAATAAAAACCTGTGTGCTGATTTACCTGGCTATCATCCTGAATTCAGTAGCTGTAGTCATCCCTGTAAATGCAGAGGCCAAAAGAAATGTCTGGTTAAATAAAAGGTTAAAAAAAAAACAACAATATTGTACTATACACCCCTCCTGGGGTACTTCATTTCCTCTCTGCCAAAAGACTAAGGAGAAAGTGTTTATATGATCTGCCTAAAAGTGTTCAGTAGGTGAATAAAAGGCTAATGATTTTGTAAAATCGAGCCATCCTGCGCTTGTCGTGGTCGAGTCGACTAGTCTTGCTGACATCACACAGACATCACTTTCCCTCCCTGCCAATACCAAGAGAGAATAAGAGGGGGAATTGTGCTAACCACCAATTGGAGGCAGAGACAGCATACACGCAGGTCAGTGTGCACACACAGGTAGAAGGTCTTGTGCTGAAGTTTTGGTGGGGAGGGGAGACCATTTTATTCACAATTCTCAAGATCTTTCAAGATGGGTATTAGCAGGGAGGGAAGGCGAGGCTTTTCCTCCCCGCCAATCAAAGGCAGAGAGTGCATGCAGCTGGTCCGCACAAGAGGCGACTAGTCATCTTCTGTCAGGAGTGGTTGACTCTAAATCAACTAGTGTACAGAATTCCTGTGATTATTCTCTTTTTCTGCCTATGTTGATTTCTGAAGAGCCAATATAGTATGCATAACTTTACATGGGACCCAGAACCAAACCAATTACATTAGTCCTTGCCAAAAAAAAGCTTAGGGTTTACATACTATGATCATTTTAGTGGAATCTGATTAACATACCAGCAGGATTTTTAGAATATGGGAATAATCTGAGAGATCTGAAAGAAACTCAAACTATATACAAAAGGTACACTGTCGAACTTATACATGTGGCTTATAGGTCTCCACTGTGCGTTTTGGGTGAAGAGACGAATAACAATCCATCTTGTATCAAAGTTGAATTTGCAATTTTTGCTTTGTCTTGGTCTCCACCTCATCTCACCTGATTTTACATTGTGACATCATCATTGTGTTGTCATGCTTCTGTAAGATGGTAGATAGTACAAGGGGGAAGCAAGGTTTTGTACATGGCTTCATAAAAGCAGGAAACTGTGATCATAGGGATGTTGATACCCGATGATTGGAAGGACTGGAATCCAATTAATAAAAGGGTTTGCCAGGGGAAGGAAGTGCTTACCATATCATTTAATTTGGGGGATGACAGGAGTCATCCTACTACATCCTCTCCCATTGACAACAGTGGTGGTTGGTCATTCATCAATCCACTATGGTAGATCATTAAACAGCCTTATTGAAAATCTGTACAGATACTAGATTGTTGCCCAGGATGACAATGACATTTTGTTTCTTGCAACAATTTTCTAGTGCCTACAAAGCCTAATACATGTTGTAGGAAGCTGACCGCATGTAGTGCAAATATGTGTTCACAGAAATTGTTTGGATAGCGTTGCTATAACACACCTGACTGAAGGCAGGGTTAGGTCTGCACAGTTTTCAGGCAACGGTATGATGATCACATATTCTCTGTAATACGTAACTTTCCTCCCTTCCCTTCATCTATTTCTCAACTTTAAAACAAAGTATTTTTGTTCGGCTTGTGAGAACTTGGCTGGCTACTATTTCTTGTGATACATTTATGTAATGTTGTCCTATATAAAATCCTGAGCAGATTACCAGCAGTGAACCTCATCAGAGTTCTCATCAGATGGACTTTTGGTCTATCACATTATATCACATGCCATATCTAAAGATAGGATTACAAATTTCCATTGTCTGTAAATATTGTCTTCCCTTAAATTATGGTGTTTGAAAAGTTAAGTAGCCATATGTAAGGCCCCCCATACACCTTACAATCTTTTCATAGAATTTCTATACAATCAAATTTTGTTCTACCAAAACCATGTAATATGAGGATATTATCCTTCCAGTCACTATATATTCTGTCAGGGAGGCCACTATACTACACAGTTGTTGATAGATCTAATTGAGATTGTAGGGATTAATCTTAAGGGGTATGGGGGCATGCTGCGTGTCTAAAGGGATTTTGTTTGTTGTGTGCTTGCTTTTAAAGCACCAACAAATACATCTGTACAAAATCCTGAATGATTTCATAAGTGTGATAAATGAACGACCTCATGAAGCCCAAAGCCCACTAACACAGACCTTAACTAGGACAGTGTTGTCCAACAGGAATTAAAATGGAAAGGGGCAGAACAGGCTTTTCTAATTAATGTTTGATCTGAGATTTGTGTATGTGTATATTGATTAAATATTCAATTTAAAAAAAATATATTTAGGGCTGATTTACACAGGTGGTAAAACCGACAGGTAAACGAGCAAAAATGTCAACCAGCCTACCATTTGCCCACTGTACCTGTCATGGGGTCATGTTTAAAACAACCCCCAAGCGCCTGCACAAGTTTGCTGGTGCTCGTGACCGGACATTTTACCTATTGCTGCATGAGCGGCCAGTAGTTTTCTTGGGCTTCTGCGGACTGACTGCAGCCTGGGAAATTTAGCCCAATGTTTTTTCCTAAGCTATTTGGTTTTTTAAATAATCTATAAGGTGTATGGCCAGCTTAAGAGATTCCATAGCAATTTTACACCCATTCAGACACAGCACATAGAAATGCTTATCAGATCATTTGTATTCTGGGATTCTGAAAGGATAATTTTGTAAAGTTTTAATAAATGTTCTATTTAGTTGTTTTTGTGGCACGATGAACACTCAATATGTGAGGAATGCTACTTAGTCACTTCCATACACATGAGAAGAACAATGGTTAACCTGACCTGTGGACTTGGAACATTGCTGAGCATTAAAAACGTGCAAACGTTACTCCTAAGCTGATCTTAAACTTCATGTTTTTAGACCATCTCTGAATTCCGAGGTCATTACTACAGATTACTGAGAAGTTGCAAAATCAGATTCAGGAGTCAGAATTTAACCAAAGAAAACTTCCCTTGTACATATGTGGTGTCACTTCTTCTTACTTCTCATACTTCTAATGCTGACTTACCCAGAAGTTGCAGATAAGACTTTGAAGTATTCCCTATAGTAATCCCTATATTTAATTTAATTCATTGTAGTGCTAGTATTGATTCCTGTGGAAACATTTCAGTGAGTCGACATTTAGGAGCCATCAGAAGCAGCCTCCATGTTTGTTTTTATTTTTCTTTAAACTGAATTTGTGGCCATACATTGCAGACTAAAGCGGACCATGTAATCGATTGCAGCATGCTTATGCAAGAATCGCTAAACAATCACACAACAATCCTTTGGGGAATTGATGTGCACCCCCCTGGGCTAATCTATATCTGGCCCATACTTTGGATGGGTAGCTTTCTGATCCTTCCAAAGCACACTTAACCTCTTTATAACATGTGTAATTTACCAGAAATGAAGCTGGTACTTTCAAAAAAAAAAAAATATGTGGCTTTTGGCTTTCAGGAAGAGAGGATGGAGTGGTTATTGTTTGGAAGGAGAGTTCTTTCATAAAAACATCAGAAATCCAGCTCTTTGTCTCCTTGGAAGTGTCTGTAGTCTTTTGCAGATTGATGAGATGATCAATTATGACACCATGAGTCTTTGTTTACAACTGTGCAAGCTCAAACATGTTTTGGCTTTGGCCATAATTTTGGTTTTTAGTCAAGACTTTAGTTGTAAGTTAAAACTAAAAATGTGATTGTAACTCAAGTTGGTCTTAAGTCAAGCTGGTTGTTACTTAAGGGTCCAATGTACTAAGAATGACATATACAGGGTTATAAAAAAAACTGCTGCTGTATATGGTGGGGCATCCATCTAAAATCGCACATAGCATAAGCAGTAGGTACTGCATAAAGTGCCACCTAGATCAACTGCATAAAGTGCCACCTAGATCAGCTGCCGTGGCAGTTGGGGGAGGAGCTGAACCTAAGTGATTTGATATTGTAGGACTAATATTTATATATATATATAGATCAATGAGGCAGATGATCTATTCTTGTGTGCAATGCACTACACATCATACAAATATCTCGCTGTAAGCCGCATCGTCTTGTAATTATTGTGCCATATTGTTAACTGTGACATTGTGAAATCTTAATATTTTTTGAGGCTGTTCTCATACCCTGAGAATCTCATTTCTTTACAAAGCTTACCTTTCAAACAATGCCACACACTCAATAGTATGAAGGGTTCAGATTAGGGAGGCATCATAGAGATCAGGAAATGTAGCCGCAACAAGTGTTTGTTTATTGTGGCACAGGGAGCAATTGGGTGTGCTAAATGACTTCCCCTTAATTTTCAGGAAGCAATTGGTGGGTATTTTTCCCTGATTTGATGCCCATATGAATAGGGCGGTATGTAAAGAGAAAGCCAGCAAGGACACACACAACAATCACAACACTGTTGAGCTATCTGTCTTTGATTCTTACTGAAGCACACAGTTCTTAAGCTGGTTATACACCTTTAGATCTCTCTGTCAGATATCCTTTAGATCTACCCACAACTTTGTCAACACAGGTAGACTTGATGGTTTACAAAGTCCCTCATATTACTTGGTTTTGGTAAAACAAAAGGAAATCTGACAGAGAAATCTAAAGGTGTATGGGGGCCCTTAGTGTGAAGGGCAAGTCCCTGACATCATAAGCTACTGTGCAATTTGCCTTGTGCCGTTAACATATTAATAACTGTTCCCTTGATCTTTATTTTGCATTAAAACATCCGTTTTGGTAACCTTGACCTCAGGTCAAAATGTGGGTTACTTTGCACAATGGTGTACAGTTTAGTCTGGTGTACTGTTGTAAACAATGGATGTCTATGTGTGGTCACATTTATTGAGTGCTGGCTCTCTGCACAGTGTCAGGTCTCTCAGGCTTGAGCTGAGATGTTAAAAATGATCCTATTCTGTCTTTATTCTTTCTCTTATATTGTGCAGGACTTGTGTATGAAGTTCAGACTACCACTATCTTTGGGCGACAATTGCATTTGGGTCCAACTAAGAAACTTTCCTTTCAATCAGTTTTATTACTTTAACTTAACTATCAACAAAGGGGGAACAACAAAACAATGAATTGTCAAATATATATTGTATCTGCTCGCACAACAATTTCAACAAACATAGGAAATTCAAATAGAAAGAGGACAAAAGGCATGAAAGTCAAAAATAATCAATGGATAATCAAGTCTCGCATGCCTACAATTATTTAACAACTAACTGTGCTCTCATTGCATGGCATTAGCATGGGAGGCAATCATCGAAAGCATGGCACCCTGGGGCAAATAATGAACTGGGGAGGTGGGTTAAAAAGCAGGAGCAAAAAACATGGGAAGGGGCTTGCACAGGGGAGGAGGCAGAGATTTTCGCATAGTCAGAGGGAAAGCGAGTGGGGGTATCTTTACTATGCCTATCTATAGTCTCAGGAGGGTAGTGTCCAAGGTAGGAGACTTTTACCTCTTTTCAAGCATACAAAAACTTTTACATCCCTACTTCATTGGTGCAGCCAGCTACTGGAAAGTAAATCTGGCCATACACGGGGTGATTCCTGCGTTGAACGATCGATTGCAACGTGGTGACGCAACTATTCTAATCGATACACACCACCTTTGACAATCCCTGGGCGATACTTTTGATGGGGAAACATCAAATGCAGCATTTAATTTCTGAACGAGAACAAACTAGCATGACGATAATTTACGGATCGAATGCTAAATCGTCCTGTGTATGGCCAGCTTAAGATTCAGTGTGGAACTCCCCCCTACCATTGGGGACCCAGTGAGATACTCTCCACCCTTCCAAACACTTTTTATCCTTCTTACTTCCCAACCCCCTCCTCATTTTGTCAATATGGTTTTGATATGGAGACCAATATTTTTAATATTCATCTTTTAACCAGCAGGCACACTGTAAACTAGTTAACAGCACTATATCATGAAAATGTGCATTTATTCAAGAAAAATATCATCTTTAAAAGCTCAGTATAGAAATGTAGCATTTCAAATTTGATATGCAAAGATAACATCTGTTCTGACATTGGTTTTAGTGTTATTAAATACCGTTCGGTATTGCACATTGGTTTCCGTACACTAAAGGCTGAAATACACGGCTCGTGAGACGACAGAGAGAGCTCGGCAGTTGCGTGATGATGTCATCCCGATACTGCTTGGCTACTATTCAAACTATAGGCTATCAAACAGGGTTTACCAACATGTTGGTAACCTGTTCGGCCGAGCGAATAGATCTCGCTCGAAAAATGGCATACACAGGTCGATTTTTTTTTTTTTCCCCAGATATCTGCACAGCGCAGTGCCGTGAGCGTGCACCGCGTTCGGCTGTGCAATAATCAGGAAAAAGCGACCCGTGTATTCCTACCTTTAGTCGTATGCTGCAATCTTCATTTATATACAGAGAGAGTAAAAATAAACCTGAAACTTGTCATGGCAGCCGATGAGATCCCTGGAGAGCTCACATGTGATAATGAGACAATACGCATTTAAGTAACTCTTGTACCTCGGCAGGGATAGGTATGCTCTACAATGACAGTACAGTGAGACAACTTTCTTGTTGTAGCAGACTGTAGACACACATAGAAATGATATACAAAGAGCTTTGAAAGATGGATGACTGTATACTGCAAAGCATTTCCAGTTAGTGGAGTCCCAACTTAGCTGTTTACTAGGCCTGAAATGTTGATTAACGTGTTTGTTTGCAGATTATAAATAAGTATGTTTTAATGTTTTACAAATGTGATCTGGAGGTTCGCATGTTTGCTGTTTGAATGATGCAACTGTTCACCTGAGATGAACAAGTACTTAAGATGCTGGTGGAACAAATTCTAAATAAAAAGTAAGAACACAAACACCCATATGAATAGTCCCTATGGGATCAGTAATTGTAATTTTTTTTTTTTTAGGTTTTAAAGGGCATTTTAAAATAACCAAAATGTAGTTCTATTGTTACGTACAGTAATTCTTCCTTGTTTTATTACTATATATATTATAATACTGTACTTCAAATAAGGAAACATGCCTGTGATGTGACTTTCAGCTGACAGTTTCTGCCGAGTATGGCAATCTACAGTTAGGGATTCTAGTTTATCTAAACTGTTTAGAAACTTAAATCAGCTGAACTGACCTTTGCTACTTTTCTTTCATCCACGTGATTTATCCTTTCACCTATTTCTCATCCCTAGATAATGTGTGGTCACCCAGATCTCACATATTTAAAATTCTCTTTGAAACCTGATTAACAATTATGTTGTCCTTGTCTAGATCACTTCAATATATAGGTTTCATCTTAAAAATCTACAGATTTATTGTAAGCTTTTACTTTTGATCTCATGCATGGCTTTTCAGTTTCATATTTAATCATTGAGTCATTGAGGAGGGCTGTGAATTTCTTTCACTAGGTACCAAGCCATTTTATTTTTGACCTGCATTACTGTAGAGGTGGATAACCACCAGGATTTTGCCAGAATCTGTAATCTAATTGGTGGCAGGGTAGTCGGGACAACAAAGAGACTTTTACTAATAAGTTCTCTTCTCTAAAGGTCCCCATACATGGCTCGATTTTGCACTCTATTCCCAACGATTGCGAACAACAATCGATCGTTCTGGAATCAAACACTGCCCACCTTGTGTTGCGTTGTTATAGGAAGCTTGGGTATTGTGTGCCCCCCCCCCTCCCAAAGCTGTAAGTAGCAACCCCTGTTGTGGATGGGAGCTTCGGTAAAAATAGAACAGGGCAAAACCCTGCTAAAATATTTATCCTCCTATTGTACAACCCAACCAGTGTTTGGTGGTGGCATCTTCCACCTAACTGGTCAGCATGCAGCTACTGCCTTTGCACTAATGAACACCAAATTGATAATGTGATGACCAATCAGATTGAAATGTGTATGGTGGGCTTTAGCTTTGGTTTTCCATCCTCCAATCATTCTATGTTTTCCTTTAGATCTACCAACAACTATGTAGTGCCGGGTCCCCCCCTATAGACTACATAGTGATTGTAAGGTTTAGAAAGGTCCTCATATCACATGGTTTTGGTAGAGAAAACATTACACAGGTTGATACCTGCATAATCGATGAAGTGCAGCAGGATGACGTCACTAGGCTGCGCTTGAGTGTTCATCGATTGGATGGTGAATGAATGTGCACCACTTTGCACAATACATTTCAGTTTGAAACTTTGGATGAAGACCCTTCTGCCGCTTAAGACAGGCCTTTGCCTGATAGACCTGGCATGGGGTCCTCAACTAAATGCCCCCCAAGCACCTGCACAAGTGTGCAAGTGTTCAGACAGGAGTGCCCAGTCATCAAAAGCTTGCAGAGCAACAGTGTAAATAGAGCTCTAGGGCTCGTTTACATGGTGGATTTTAACTGCAGACAAACAGTTTGCGCAACAGCCTGGCAAAAGTGTCAAGAGGTTGGTATTCATTCATTTGCAACTCTGCTCACTTATCCTGTCAGTATTTGGTTATCAGGGGAAATTATCATAGGATAGTAGGGATGGTCATAGGGATAGTCATGGTATGTAGGTGATGATCCATTATGACGATAATGATGTGCATGATTGCCTAAATAGCTTATTCCAGGTACTGCCTCTCTGTCCTAGCATAGCCATGCATGGGAAGATAATATCTGCTGTCTAGTCAGTTATAACTGTATTTCCAGTTGCTTGTAACATTTAATAATGCATTTTATTTTATAGTCTAAAATCTGAGTTATCAGTTTTCTGAACTATCTTCTTTGAACTATAAAACCCTCCTCCTTATGTGATGAAGAGGGAAGACAATGTTCAGATCAGGACAGCACCATGAGGTGACCACCTAGGTATAGTACAATACGTTTAACCATGTCACCCTACAATAGGAAGTGTATTAATGGCTGAATGACCAGGGGGAAATAAAAGGAGATGAAGCCTTAAATAGCAATCTCATACAGCCACAGAATACAAGGACTGGTAAGCAGCAGTATATTCAACTTTTCTGGATAACAATAGAAAAGGTCAAGAAGAAGCACTATTATTTTATGTACCGGCTGTTAGGCCCCAGGGATTTGTCTCCAGCCCTGTGTTCTTTTCATTTCCATGTTTAGCTTTGGGAGAGCAAAAACAAGTCCATATAAAGATACGGTGTAACCAGCCTAGTTTAGCACTGCTTTCGAAAATAATGGAAGGAAATAGCTGTGTAGTTTGGACTCCCGGAGGAAACCTTTAAATACAAAGTAAAATAAATATTTTATATGTATCTTTTTATTCCCCTAAATCATTTCCTCAAGTAAACTAGAACAATTTCCATAAGCTAATTATAGTACATTTAAATATAATTGCTCCGTTCCCGCTGCACAAATGACTCTGATAGACTCTAATTCTTTTTTTGCGGCTTCATTGTGTTAAAATATTAACCCATTAATAATTGCAAGGCTAACTAGGTCATAATAAACAATTTATGGCTGTGTATCCACTGCCAGTATCACAGCAGCGTGCCAATGTCTTTCTTTAGATCAGTCATTGTGTGCTGAAACAATTGCAGCATTTTTCCCATTTTGAAAGGGAGGAAGTTTTAATAGGATTTCTCTTTGTAATTCCTTTTTAATCCATCCCGGATCAACTCATACATCTGCGCTCTGGCTTGTTTGTCAGCGGTAGAAAATAGCGAAGCTGCAGCCAAGATGGCACAGGTCATGCTGAAAGAGGGAGCAGGTGTGTTATATGGATAGACTTTAGACAGGCACGTCTTCAATAGGCCACATGGCATGTGCTGTTTGTTTTATGTTTTCACAAGACCTTTAATTGCTTGCTGCCACTGATTAGTAGCAAAATGAGTTTATGGATTCTATCGAGTCGATCATGTGAGTCATTTTCTGGTGAAGGGGCCTTTCATGTCTTCAAATAATGCACTAAAATAACAGTGTCCTTGTCCTTCCTCTACCCTATGAACAGACTACTGACATTCCTGCTTGGTCTCAATCACCCTGGTTGCTTGACGAGAGGCTGATGCCAAGACGAGATCAGGTATTGATATAATATTTTGTAGATTCTAAATAAAAAGGCAATACATATATCTCCCTAGAGTTCAGTATCTAGATATCAAACGCCTAGTTACAACAGTTTGCATCTATAAATATGTGTAGAAGAATGGGCCATTATAGGGCTCTGTAAATGACCTCAAAGGATTCTTTTTCAATAAGTCAGTTTGTGAAATTTAACCTTTGCTGAACTTTCTGCACATTGCGACATACTTAAGCTGGCCATACACCTTTTAGATCTCTCTGTCAGATAGCCTTTAGATCTACCAACAACTATGTAGTAAAGTTGCGATTGAACACAGGCAGACTTGATTGTTTAGAAAGTCCCTCATATTACATGGTTTTGGTAAAACAAAAGGAGATCTAAAGTAAATCTGACAGAGAAATCTAAAGGTGTATGGGGACCCTTAAGCAGGGTACAGACGTGGGGAAATATGAACAAGGACAGAGGCGCACAACCTAGTACAACAAATGGTTAAATAATGTGGAATAGGATAAGATAAAACAAATTGAAACAAAATGAGACAAAACAATAGACAAGATACTCACATTGAGAGAGGTTTACAAGGGTGGATCTCTCAGGGCCATGTGCTTTCCAGGAGGACCTCACTTCCTGGTTGGGGATGAGATCGCTTCCTGCTTACAGAATCTGGGGGGCTCAATAGGAACAAGACGTGGGGATATGGGTCAAATCGATGGCCGTTTTGAGCGCCGTGCACGCTCACGGCCATCTATCTGACCCATATAATCTGCGCACACCGCTGTTTTCTAA
Source organism: Ptychadena robeensis (assembly GCA_036250615.1). Classification (NCBI taxonomy): domain Eukaryota; kingdom Metazoa; phylum Chordata; class Amphibia; order Anura; family Ptychadenidae; genus Ptychadena; species Ptychadena robeensis. The sequence goes on from CM070039.1 coordinate 47,466,702, forward strand.
GCGGGACAAATCAATCCCGTTCGAAAACAGCTTTATCGGACATATCCTAATTACGGCGATGTGCGATGCTTTGTTTAGAGACCGCTGGTGTCAAAGCAAAGCCTAAGCTGCCGGGGAGAGAGCAGAGCCGTCTCTCCCCAGCCAGCCGATATCTGACAGCAGCGCAATCACGCTGCTGCAGGGTACATTGGACGGCTCGAATATCGAGTCGTCTGTACCCTGCTTTACCCTGCAAAGTGATACCTTCCAGCCCGACACTGTCCATGCTCCTCTATTGCTAACACTTGGGTCCTTGACCTCTAGATACGCAGATACATTGAGCTGTTTATGTGGTTGTGTGGTTAGCACTATACACTGATTAGAACAGGAGTGGGCAAACCTTTTGACTCGTGGGCCACATTGGCTTGTTAAATTTGATAAAGGGGCCGGACCAAGAGCCTGTAAAGGCCGACCCGACATAGGTGTGCCAATTCCATGCATGGCTGGCATCACTATTGATGGCATCACGTGACAGGGACATTGTAATCTTTTTAAGTTTCCTGCACTTAAAAAAGCTTCATTGAAATGAGCAGAGAGAGTTGCTCAATCATTTAAGTTTATTGTTTAAAAAACAACTCCTTTTTACCTGAATCGATTGACCCAATGTGATAGAAATCGAAAAAAAAATGGAAAAAGCAGAAATTATGGTAAATTTCAGTTGATTGTACACACTATCTGACCGGTTTTCTAGATATTTTGATGGATTTGTTTCTGATGACACTCTGCAGCATGTGCACAGGCCTTTGGAAAGGAATCAGATGACTGATAGACTGACGGAGCATATTAACACCGATGTGGCTATTTATTTGAATTGAAACAATGTGGAGAAAACGCGCCCGATGCCAAGATCCAATTTTTTTCTCATCTTTTTATTTATTGCAACACAAAGTGTTAGGTAATACTGTTTAAAGGGGATTAAGTGCTCTTTTATATTAGTGTGTTTCCAAACCGGGATGCGGTGACCTTGCAGGTCGACTATGCATTCTTCATGTATTAATATTCATTAGGGAAAGTCCTAGGTTGAGTCCTAGGAAGAGCCCTTAGTTGTGTGTAGTATTTTTAGTTATGTTTTTGTCTATAGAATGCAGGAAGAAATGAGAGACCAAAAACTGTTAGCGCTTCATTTAGAATCACTATATAAAATCCGTTATCACTTTCACTGCTTCTGCAGACTCTGTTCACCTGAAATAGACAGACCTGTGCTTTTTACAGATTTCCACAAGAAAAAAATTTAAGTTCTGAAAGCAGTAGCTGCGTCTGTTGCCTCTCATGATGAGGTGGAGATTATCGTGTACAGTCATTTATTTTTTGTTTTGCGCTTTGTACTTATAATTTAGACCATGGGTCCTCCAACGTTCATTACGTTCTGACTGGCCTGCAGGTACCCTGCATGCCCACCCGTGGGTGCTAATATCACACACCCGCTCCCGGTATATTTTTATTGTATTTTGGCTGTGTGGGGGGATCACCTATAGGATACGCATATCCAATACACATGGCAATATACATACTAATACACATGGCAGTATACATCAAAAAACACCTTGCAATACCCATGGATGCCAGATCAGGGTGAGATTTTTATTACAGGGGCTCTGATTAAAGACCAGTTTGGCTTAAATCATCTTACATATGGAAACTGGGACCGGGCATACTGACCTGCATTACTGCTCCATATACCTGTCCACATTCTACCCTTTTCTAGTAGTCTGGCCCCCCAACAATCTCTGGGACCGTGAACTGGCCCCCTATTTATAAAGTTTGAGGATCCCTGATTTAAACCGTTAGGTTCCATACTTTGCAGTGCTGCCTTGACATGGCTTCAGATTTAGACAACCAAGCTCTGTTTAGCCTAAAATGTTGATTTTGTTTTTTAATACAACTGACTAGCTGCAGAGCACACCAGGAAATGTTTGTTCTGTTACTGAAAATCAGTCCCATTTATGCATTTGTACTTTTTGTCCATTATATAAAAGGGAATAATGTAAAAATAGCTCAAACCATCGGCAATAAAATAGAACTTCAGAAGAGACCTTGAATATGGAATGAATGCATTTGCTGTTCTGTGCTCAGAGACAACTATTTTACCAGTTCATTTGTTATTAGTTCCATTTGTTGTTTGCTTTTCCTTTTAAGCAGTACCGAAGTTCTTCTGCTACTGTAAGAGCTTGGTAAATTATTGTAGTCTGTACATTTTATGTGAGCTTCAAAAGGCATTGATGTCTTAAAATATAACTATAAAGGCTTCAGATCTAGTACCATATTTTTCGCCTTATAAGACGCACCGGCACAAAAGATGCACCCAGTTTTTAGGGCAGAAAAAACAGAAAAAAAAAGATTTAATAAGTTTTCAACATCAATTGGGTTAAAGCGGAACCTACCACGTTGTAGGTCACTTTGCACTATCAGCATCAGGCTGCCAAAGATAGGGCAATCACTGTCCAAAAGAAAAAAAAATAAATCTTACAGCAGAAAGACCGTTTTTTCTGAGGTAGCACAACCCATGCTGTGAGTTGCGCCACGGCGCCGAGGTCGCTTGTTAGAGCTGAGACTGCTGGGAAACTCAGCTGTGAGTGGGGCCCCATAATGCATTGCTGTGCCTCTGTGACGTCACTATCACAGTCCTGTGTGCTCTTCCCCTCCCCCTTCTCTGTTGGAGTTCATTCATGATCTGGATGAATGAAACCTTCCCTGACATGGAAGTGTATTCTGTGAGGTGATTTGAGGGGGAAGTGTAGATGAGACATTGCTGGGAACTGGCAGCGAGGAGGCAATAAGATATTTTTATTACACCCATTAACCCATTCATGTTGTCCTCATCCTCCATATACCATGATCTGATGAATGAGAACCTTTCTGACATGGAAGTGTCATCTGTGAGGTGATTGAGGGGGAAGTGTAGTGGAGACATTACTGGGACTGCAGCAGAGTGAGGTAATAAGATTTTTATAACTCATCCTCAGCCTAACTGTGTGCGCCCCAAATCCATGTCACCCCATATCACCTGCACACTGAACCCCTTCACCCCACTTCAGTCTCAATCTCTCCTGTCCTCCCTACAGTGTCCTCCTTCAGCTTCACTCCCGTCTCCTATGCAAACTGTAGCACATAGATCTCTGGAACTGTCCTCCCATACCAACCCTTTGGATTGTAAATATGTCTGCAGGGGAGGAGCACCTTAGTAATGTCCAACAGAATGGGCGGAAGTGGTTTCAGGCGCCAGTACTTAAAGCGGAAGTAAACTCAAAAAAAAAATCCCCACATACATGACATGGACATATTAACACTGTCAGCAGTTACATCTGTGAAAACTGCTACACAGAGAAAAAAAATAGGTACTTACAATCTTCACTTTCTCATTCCCTAAGGCACCATCTTAAGTACTGGCGCTGAATCTACTTTCTGCCCATTCTGTTGGACATTACTAAGTGCCCTCCCCTGCAGACATATTTACCAATCCCACAGGGTTTGGTATGGAGGACAGTTCTGGCCCTTCCAGAGATCTATTGTGCTCCTTTGCTAGGAGACAGAGTGATGCTGAAGGAGGACACTGTAGGAGACAGGAGAGATTGAGACTGAAGTGGTGTGAAGGGGTTCAGTGTGCAGGTGATATGGGGGTGACATGGATTGGGGGGCACACAGGTAGGTTGAGGTTGTAAAATATCTTATTACCTCCTCTGCTGCCATCCCAGCAATGTCTCCTCTACACTTCCCCACAATCACCTCACAGATAACACTTTCCCAAAACGCCTATTCCAGGACAGCACACCGAGAGATGGACCCCACCCCCAGTGGGAGGAAACACCAGAAACCAATTGTTTTAAAGTCCAGCTCTCCACCGGCCACTTCAGTTCTTGGGTGTTTCCTCCTTCTGGAGAGATCATCAGGAACCGGGTGGGCTCCATCTCTGGAGTCTATCCGTTCCCGGAAGGGAACACTATTAGCTTTTTTTCAAAGGTCCCGTGCACCTACCTGTCCTTGGGAGTAGGTGTCACTGGAGTCTCCGTCTCTGCTCCAAGCTCGGGGAGAGTCCGGATCCCTGCCGCCGCTCTGGGGTTCGCGGGAAATGCGGTGGCATGGCGCCAAAATCTTCTTTCCTGCTGTGGAGGAGAGCCTTGAATCTGGAAGCGCGGGCTTCTAGATAGGGGCGCGGCCAGGGTGATTGCGCTGCGTGTGTGCGTATGACGCGGGGGACAAGGAGGCTGACCTTGCTGCCACATCACTTACGGCCCCGGCAGGGAGCGCAGGAAACCGGAAGTGCTTCAGATTTAAAAGCGACCGGCGCCATCATGCCAAATGTAATGGAGGAGATGGAGCCAGGGACGCCTTCTGGAGCGAGCGGTGCGGTCCGGGTGGCAGCGGTGCTCAGGTAAGAGAGAAAGGGTTGGTCCCTTCACCTTGTAGCCTCTCTGGTCAGGATGTTAGCTAGGAAGGGGTTTTTTGATTGTCCACTGACCATTTTCATGGTGGAATGTTTCATTCCCCTTCCACCCCTGGGTATAGCACATCCAGGTGGACTGGGGCAGGCACAGTGGTAACCCCTAGGTAGCAAGTGGGGTTCTTGTTGTGTTTTGTTTTGCCGATAGCAGGGGGTTAATTCTGTCCCTCCTGCGCTTATGTCTTTGCAGACCAAGTTCTACCGACAAAGCAGACAAATCAGGCCACAATCTTAAGAAGAAGTACCCTAACTGTAATGCTAAGATCACCAATACCGTCAAAGCCCTCTGCCAAAATGTATTGAGGTGCTAGTTAGAGAGGAAGGGGCCGCTTCTGTGAAGTAGCCAGCAGAAATCTGTTGACCACGGTGATGAGAGGAACTCTCAGCCACCTTTAATACCTTCAATACTCTCTTGTTGGAACGTCACCCTAGGGCTAGAACGGCGTCTCCAGTGGTCTCCACTCAGCCTCCAATGTCTGTGCGTGAGAGTGATAAAGACCATTCGGACTCACTAGAGGAGTTCTCAGATGACTCCATGGCGGACCATCTACATCCAATTCAGCTCCTAGGCACAAGTTATCCATGGAGGAAGTGACGAGCTCCTCAGAGCCATTCATGACACTCTGGAGATTGAGAGGAAAAATTGACAGAGACCGTCCATGATAGGATGTATCCTTGGACTAGGGGGCAAGAAAGGAAAGTGTTTTCCAGTACACAAAGTGCTTTCAAATTCCATCTTGGAAGAATGGGAGCCCCAGAGAAGAAGGTTTTCTTCTCTGTAGTCTGAAGAGGAGGTTCCTTTTGATGAGGATCCAGAGTTGCCCTGGAATAAAATACCCAAGTTGGATGCGGCCTTCTCTCAGGTGCCCGGTCCACGGATCTCGCATTGAGGACATGGGTATCCTGAAGGAGGCCATGGACAAAGAGGCGAGATCTTACTAAAAAGAGCATGGGAGGCCAACAACTACAATCTTAGACCCCAACTTGCATCCACTTGTGTGGCTAGAAACTTGGATTTTTGGTTTAACCAATTTAAGTCTCACTTAGAGTCAGGGACACCTAGGGAGCAGCTCCTGGATTGTTTGCCCATAATGGAGAAGGCGATTAATTTCCTAGCAGACGCCTCAATGGAATCGGTTCGTCTGACGGCCCGTACGGGGGCTTTAGTCAATTGTGCCAGAAGAGGCCCTCTGGTTAAATCATGGTCAGGGATGCAGGATCAAGGCCAGGTTATGTGGTATTCCATTTTCAGGGGACAAGCTGTTTGGACCGAACTGGAAAAAATCTTAGACCGGACAGCGGACAAGAAGAAGTCTTTCCCTGTGGGAAACGTAATCCACCACCGATGAGGCCCTTTTTGGAATTACAACCAACCCATGCCGGAAGGGAAGGAGCCGGCTAAACGGAGGCCTTGGGCAACCGAACACGAGAGAGGGGTAAGAACAACATCTTATTCACCCCTCCACACCCGCTAACAAATCTAAGTACTCACCATTCAGTAGGGGGAAGATTGTGGCCTCTTTTTACCTGCTTGGATCCGCATTTGCCAAAACCCCTTCTCCTGGGAGTAGTAGGACAGGGATACAAGCTGGAGTTTGTGAGGGCTCCCCCCCCGCAGGTTCCTTCTTACTCTCCCTCCAGGACCCAGTCAAGAGCAGGGCACTGCTGGGCGCCATTTGGGAATTGTGGACCAGGCAGTCCTGGGTCCTGTGCCCCGGGAAGAGAGGGGTCTTGGATATTACTCTCACGTTTTCACCGTAAGCAAGCCATCAGGGAAATCAAGGTTAATTCTAATCTCAGCAGTCTGAACAAGTATGTAGTTTACAAGAAGTTCAGAATGGAGACAATCTACACCACCAAAGATTGTTGACGGAAAATGTTATATGGCAACCCTAGACTTAAAAGACGCTTTACCTCCAGTCCCGATACACCAGACTTACAGGAAGTTCCTGAGGGTAGCCATCAGTTGAGAGAGGAGGAACCCTACCATTTCCAATTCTGGCACTACCCTTCGCCTCACATCAGCGCCACGGATATCACCAAAGTCGTGTCCGACATTAGCCCCCTTACGATTGCAACAGATTTCAGTGGTACCCTATCTGGAGATCTGTGTTTTTCGGGACCTCAAGAGACACAATTGACCAGGGCAGTGACACACCTACAGGAGCTAGGTTGGGTGGTGAACTGGGAGAAGTCACAACTAGTCCCTTCACAACAGCTCCGTTTCCTTGGTTACACCCTAGGTAACCCAGAAAGTTTTTCTCCAAAAGAAAAAGTTACAGGTGTATGGACATGTCAAGGACTTTGCAATACAGCAACCATGTCAAATCAGGCAGGCCAGGGATTGGTGGGTCTCATGCATCTTCTATACCGGCAGTTCCTTGGGCAAAAGCGCACATTGCGTCCTTTACCAGAACCAACATCCTGGCAAACTGGAACAGGCGCAAAGAGGACTGGACGCACCATCCCCTGACTCCAGCTGAAAATACTTTGCTTTTTGTGGTGGTGGAGAAAACAGGAGTAACCTGAGTAAGGTTCTGGCCTGGGGGATCCGGACAACAGACCGTTTTGGTGACAGGCGCCAGTACTTGGGGTTGGGGGGCTCATCTAGACACAGCCTTGCGCTCAGGGGTCATGGGGACAGAGGACATAGGAATTCAAGAAATCATCCAATTTCCGAGAGAAACTTCTAGCTGTCTACAGAGCCTTACTGCACTTGCAAGGTCAGTTATTCCCTAACAGAGTACTGGTCCTCTCAGACAACTCCCGACAGTGGCTTACCAAACAAAAAGGGAGGGACAGGAGTCTCCAGTTACAGACTTTAGCGTCAAGAATTTTTAGGGTGGGCAGAGAGAACATTGGTGTCTTAGCCGCGTGCACCTAAAAAGGAACGTTAAATACACAAGGCGGAGGATTTCCTCAGCCGACAGTCGACTTCAGGAGGCAGGAGTGGGGCCTGCACACCGGAGGTGTTCAGGTATATAACCAGCAGGGGGGTGTTCCCATCCATAGATTTTTTGGCTGGAGGAGAACGCCCAGGTGGTTCCTCGTTCTTCTCAATCTTCACAGGATCGAGCAGTGGCTTTTGGATGCCCTGTCCCAGAGATGGGATTTCCCACTATGTTATGAGTTTCCCCCTTTCAAATCTCATACCTTGGTTCTAAGAAATTCAGCCACAGAGACAACTACGCTGATTCATGATAACACCTTACTGGCCAACGGAGGTCATGTTCTCGGAGGTGCTCAAGTGGGCAGTAGAAGCCGCCTTTTCGTTTGCCGGACAGGGTGGATCTCTTTTCTCAGGGGGCCGCATCACATGCAGCAAGGCGAAGACCTGGAGTTTAACCAGCTGGTTACTGAGGAAGCCTGTGAGAAGGAAAGGTCTCTCCGACAACAGGTGATAAAAACCATCCTAGCTGTCGCAGCCCGGTTACGAGAAGTATTTACATGAAGGTTGGAAGTCTTCGGTTCTTTTGTACCAAGGCAGAAGTAGACAACGAGTCTACGGGGGTTCTGGATTTCCTCCAATCAGGGGCTGACATTGGGCTGGCAATCAGCACATTGAAAGTCCAGGTTTCCGCCTTGAGTGTCTTTTTGGAAAGTATAAGAGAAATTTGGTTCGTAGGTTACTGAAGGTATTTCTAGGTCCAGACCTCCGGGCCTGTCCAGTGCCACAGTGGGATTTGACTCTGGTGCTTAATGCCTTATTGCCAACCACCTTTCTGGTCAACTTTAGACACCAAGTGGTGTACCTTAATGAACAGTGTTTCTGGTTGCTATCACTACGGCCCGCCGATTAGTGAGCTACAAGCTCTGTCTATTACTTTCCTTTCTGCAAATCTTTCCGGATAGCTTGTGTGTATAAGCACGATCCCAATTTTCTGCCAAAGGTTTGCGACAAAATTCCACAGGGATCAGGAAGTAATAGTTTTGCCATCCTTTTGCTCTAATCCAGCAAACCAGGCGGATGGCCGAATTCCACAAACTGTTAGTGATGTCCGGAACACGGTTTGGAGTATTTGGAACTCCCGAAGTCTTTTCGAAAATCCTCTGCCCTTTTGTATTACATTCGGGAGTTAAGAAGGGGCGAAAAGGGCAATCAAGGCTACCATCTGCGCTGGCTTAAAAAAGGCCATCCATCAGCTCGGCTACGAAGTATTCAACACTCCATGTCCTTTGGGCCTAAAAGCCCATTCCAAAGGGCAGCAGCTGCGTCGTGGGCGGAGCGTGCGGAGCAACACATGATCAAATCTGTCGGGCAGCTACTTGGGTCATCGATAGCCACGTTCACAGGGCATTTACCGCCTGGACCTACTGGCAGGCGCCAGCGCAGACCTTTGGAGCAGTTCTTCAGGAGTTGTCCCCCCATGAAACCGTTTTCCGTGATTTGCTCCGGTGGTCCTGCCTCGGTGTGTGCTTGTCTGAATAGGCGTTTGGGAAAATTCGAGTAGACTTACCGGTAACTCCTTTCCCAAAGCCGATTCATGACAGCATGCTACCCACCCTTGCTGTGGATGTTTATTCGGGGAATGGTTTGATACGCATGCCTGTATTTGGATTGCATTTGACTATTGTATATATGTTGCCAGTTTTCCACTCAGGGAGTCCTCTTATGACTGAAAGTGGCCGGTGGAGAGCTGGACTTTAAACAATGGTTTCTGGTGTTTTCCTCCACTGGGGGTGGGGGCCATCTCTCGGGTGTGCGTCCTGGAATGGCGTTTGGAAAAGGAGTTACCGGTAACTAACTCGAATTTTCCTGTAGGAAAGTTTTCATTCATCCAGATCATGGTATATGGAGGATGAGGACAGACATGAATGGGGGTTACTGGGTGAAATATAAAATAATATCTTATTACCTCTCTTGCTGCCACAGCCCAGCAATGTCTCCTCTACACTTCCTCCCACAATCACTTCACAGATGACACTTCCATGTCTGGGAGGGTTCTCATTCATCCAGTCATTGGTATATGGGGGATGAGGACAGACATGAATGGGTTACGGTGTTATATAAAATATCCATTGCCTCCTCTGCTGCCTGTCCCAGCGATGTCTCCTCTACACTTCCTCCACAATCACCTCACAGATGACACTCCGAGACAGAGAAGGGGAGTGGGGAGGGGGGGAGAGCACACGACACAGCACACGCTGTGATATGACGTCACAGAGGCAGAAGCGATGCATCTGGGGCCCCACCAGAAGCTGATGTTTCCCGGCGTCTTAGCTGTCAGCTCAACAAGGACCTCGCGCCGCGGGCTCACACGTCACCGTGCAGGGGTTTGTGCTACCTCGAAAAAACGGTCTTTCCTGCTGTAAGATTTATTTATTTTTCATTTTGGACAGTGATTGCCCTATCTATTGGCAGCCTGATGCTGATAGTGCAAAGTGACCTACATGTGGTAGGTCGCTTTAAGATGGTGCCTTAGGGAATGAGGAGTGAAGGTTGTAAGTCCTTTTTTTTTTTTCCTCTGTGTAGCGTTTTCACATATGTATCACTGATGACAGTGTGTATAATTTCCATTTCATTATGTGGGCGGATATTTTTTTTGAGTTTACTTCCGCTTTAATCAATGAATTTACTGGATGCAATCATCCCATTCAGACAGCCAGAAGTGTCACTAAATCCGTACACTCTCGGTCTGAACACAGTCCTCAATTTACACTGTCTGATGATGGGTTGGGGGGGGGGGGGAGCAGTGCCCTGGATTGTTTCTTTTTCGCTCTCTCTCTCCTCTCTTCCTGATGTCACTGATTCTGTGCCGTGAGGGCAGCTTTCCCATGGACAGGAGAGCTGTAGATGCCAGTTCATCTAGCTCTGTCTTCATCGCCCATGCCAGTTCAGGGCTGGCATAGACAATTACACAGTTCAGATGGGAGAGCCGAACATCGGCTCTCCCATCTGAACTGACAGCTCCTCCAGATCCACCGGCTAATCTCTGTGCCGGGAGAGCTGGCAGAAATCCAAGGTGCGACCACCGGCGGCCGAGTGGCCGCAGGGGTCGAGCATTCGGCGTATAAGACGCAGGCACTTTTTGCCCCCAATTTTGGGGGTGAAAAAATGCGTCTTATATGCTGAAAAATACAGTATGTTCTTTACCGATTTCTGACTATTTTTAATGCCATGTAACTTTATAGCAACATATGGCACACTTAAAAGTGATCATATATTAGACACGTCATATTGTATAAGGCATGTCAAAGGTTACTCATTCAACACAAAAGAGTTTAAACATTGTGTGATTATTAATATATTTTGTAACTTAGGAACCACCTGTTTTCCTGTCTTAACAGTTAACTGCAATGGCATGTACATGGCAAGTCGCATCCCATAGCTGCTAGAGATTGAAGAGCACCCCCATTGGTGCTCCACAAGCTCTATACCTAGCAAGATAAAAAGGGCTGCACACAAGTTGGAATGTTGTAGGCCATGTATGTACAGCGCTTAATATGTATTTGACTTCTGAAATGTGGGAGTTTTTCACCAGTAAATTCAGATATATTACCTTGTTGCTTATGGAAGGTTATATTCTGTAAATGCTTTCTCTTTATTAGGAAAATGTACTAACATTTGCTTACATGTTTACATTCTACACTACAGTGTTATAAGATATTGATGTGTGATGAAATGATGATGTTAACGAGTTTTCAGGCTTGTTCAGTTTTAGCAAGTCTCACATAGAGAGAAAAGATCCACCCATGGATGGATCTTGCCTCTGCTTACTGTATGCGAGCCAGGCAGCTTGAGTCCAACTCACATACAAACAGCAGAGACAGAGGGAAGATGCACCGTTACTATATGTAAGCTGGGCTTAAGATGCTTACACACAAAGCTGTAGCAGAGGGAAGACCAGCACCTGACAGCTTCCCCACCTCCCCCTGGCTAAGCTCAATGCAAGGTTGGGCAGAACCCCAAAAAATTATTTAATAACTGGTAGGTAAATTAGATTGTTACACAAATATTACCTGTGTGAAGTGCTAGGTAATAACAGCACAAGTAACGCAAAGGTTTCATGAGCATGTTGATGATGACTGGATTAGAAAGAGTATGAGGAAGCTAATTCTTCAATTTAGCTATAGTAAGAGTACATGCATATAAAGTGAGGATAATCCTCTTGTAGTGTTTTCATTAGTAGAAGGATTGTAATGAAAAGTGTAAAAGTTCACATTTACCATCACTTGTTGACCTGGTAACAGTAACCACAAGGATAAAATAACAGGATTCATCTCTCAAGCAAAGACTCAAATGAGGGCTATAACCCTTTAAAACTCAAAAGTGAGAATTGTTTTATTGTAACCTGAAAGATGTAAGGATTTCTTATTTTGTGTTTGCAGAGATCCAAGGATCCCCCAGAAGGACAACCAATGCATTCCAGGCATGAAGCCCACCACCTGCCACTGCTCTCTTTAAAAAACTGATCTCCTTGCAATTCAGGTAAGACAGAGTCATACGTAGTAAATCATTGTCAAAAAATAAAAGGCTTTATTTCCCAAAACGTCAGGACAGCATCCAAGAGATGGACTCCTCCTGTGGGAGGAAACACCAGGATCAAGATCTTTAAAGGCCAGCTCTCCTCTCTCCTATTCAGTCTTTGGTGTTTCCTCCTACAGAGAGGAACATCAGGAGCGGGTGGTGTCAATCTCCGGATGCTGCCCATCCCTTAGGGGAATGGTAAGGGTTTTGTGGGTCCCCTTCACTTACCGTGGGAGGTCAGCGTGGCGCCGGTATCTTCGTTCCCTGCTCAAGAAGAGTCTGCAATCTTCAAAAAAGTGTATAGTAAAGCCATTAATATTGATGGTTACCTTTCTATAGAGCCCAGGTGCCCAACCTGCGGCCCCCGAAACCCAACTGTTATTGCAAATTATTAAGCCCTGCTGACAGGTCCTCATCCGGGAACCTCTTACAGTAGGAAGAGGAGGAGAGGCAATAAACTTACGTGATAGGCGTACATAAAAGCCAATCAGCGACCCAGATGGTGTCTTAGCAACTCCCTTACATCTCCTTTTCTTCTCTAGTGTTGGCGGGGAGTGCCTATGCTCCCACTTTTCCACCAATAAACAGGGGGGAGGGGGGTTTGTATAATATATATTTAAGCACATAACCTAGAATAGGGACACCTAACCTTTGACGATGTATACAACACAAAATGTGCATTGCCATAAAAAAAAGTCTTTAAGCTATGTCTGCTGTCATATTGCATTATAAAATGCTTATACAAGTTAGAATAGGTTGAAAATTTTATTTGCAGCCCTTTAGTGATACTGAGGGCTGCACTTGTGGCCCTGCATATCAATTCAGTTTGCCACCACTGCTATAGCGAGTCATCAACTTCTCTAGCACACAATGCAATGTTATCACTATTTGCCAATATTTTTATTTGTTTTTTATATGATCAAATGGGCATTGTTTTTGTTTTTCTGGTGCACTCTGATGTATGTAAACCAGGTTGGTTACTATTGACATTGCACTATTTGTCTATAGTAAAAGTTCACCATCTACCCTCCGAGTTATTTCTGGCTTATACTTTCTGATGATGACAGCTCTGTTCTAATTGTGGTCTGCTTTAAATCTGTTTTTGATCTTTGGATAAGGATAATAAATAAAGGAAGCCAACATCATAATATATCCTCTTAACAGTCTTTTTTCAAGTACATCTGATTATCTAAAAACTAGACCAGTTCCAGGGGAATGCTAGCAGACATATTTGGGATCAGTTTACATTGGTGGGCATTGTCTGAAAACCAAAAGCACTGTTGTTCAGCTGCTTCATTTTGGGAATTCATTTACAAGTACTTGCAATATGAATATATGGAGAATCTCTTAGTTGTGTTTTCTTATACAGGCGAGGGTACAAATTGTAATTTTCCATAGAGCTATATGAACACAGGTTTAGGAAAGCTGTAAATATTTGGGGTCACGTATGTTTCTTGTGTTGTAGAAGTTACAGAAAAGAACATTTTAGCTATGCATTATGCGTAGTCATTGCAGTATATTTAACTTTCTTAATTTGAAGCTATTGATTGCTATTTACTAGCAACACAAATAGCTATTTATATAGGAGGCAAGCAGGTAAAAAAAAGTTTAAATCAAGCATTGTTGAGAACAGATTGTATCTGATTTGTAGGGTATTCCCAAACATTTACCACACTGTGTGTGTTTACAAATTGTGCCTAGGAAGTCAGACCATTTCTGCTGTTTTTCTCATTTACAGATATGAAAAACCAAGAAATATGAAAATTTTGAGCCTGTAAAATGTAAAGATTGCATGTTGTGCAAATGTTCATCCAACTGTTTTTTGGATATTAAAAATTATTAATGCACAAACAACCTAATTTCCAATAGCTTTATTAAATTTTAAACTATGCTTTTATTATTGTGGAAAATGTTTTACATACATGTCTATCTCTGTTGCCTCAAAGCCACTTGTGCGATGGATTTCTAAAATCCTCTCATCTGAAGCTCCAGGCTATAGTTGGTTGCCCTGATCTCAACCTTCATAATGCACAATTGTATGTGAGGACACCTCTGGCCTGACTACAAAAGTCAATTAAATAGGTAACTTAAGCCAGCCATAGACATATCAATTTTCCATTTGACTGGTGGACACATTTGATAGCTGGCTGTACGATCGTTCCTTTTGGCCTAATCTACATTCCTATCTGCCAGCTACTTGGAATACAAATCAGCGGGAATTGTTTATCATTAGTGGTGTGCTCTTCGATCTTTGAACAATTGATCGTCGGTGACTCGATCGTATGTCATGAGCGAATGGGCAGCCCATTGCACATGGATCGAAGTGTCTATGGGGGCCTTTAGGTTACTGAAAAAGCAAAATTGCTACCTAGATCCCCCAGACTAGTTGGAACTTCTAGGTAACAGACTATTCTACAGAGTATTTAGCAAATAATTGGCTGTTATTGTCTTTTATCTCCAACTTCTTGTTTATTTTTCGTTTGTTAACATTGTTAGGTCTCTCCTGCTTACAAAGATTTTGTCCTGGAACATACAGAATATCTTAATGCCTCTAGAATTGATAGGTGTGCATAAAAAGGTTCTGCCTGTCTCATTGCCTGCTTCATAATATCTGTTACAGTAAATCATTTGTCCAGGTGCCATAGTGTGTGGAAGCTGCTGAAGGATGAGCTAGATGGCAATCTTCTATATACACAGAAGTGGAAAAAGTGCTTATAGTATGAGTAATGCTTAGCAGGGAGGCTTGGCAACATTGGTCTGAGCAAAGTCATTCCGTTCAATTAGTACCTTGCAGGTCATTTCAGTGCAACTTACAATTGCATTGCATTTACTTCATTCTCTTCCTGCCTTTCTTCTTGTGCCCATTTTTGTTGCTATGTCTTCTGATTTGTAAGAAAACAGAAATCCCAAGGCAGAAATTGTTATGAGATATTCAAACCTCTATAATGCCTTGTGTTGATTTTTTGTTACATTTTAATAGTTGCCCATGCAAAACTTGACACACAGATTTGATGCATTACATTTTAGGTTGGATGGGAAAATCAAAGTAGGCAATGCTGGAATAATAGCCTGTTTAGATTTTGCATGACAGCCTGCAATTTAAGATGTGGGGAAAACGCAAACTTTTACATAATGTATTTGCATCTAGTTACGGTACTTAGTTGGAAAGTGATGTTTATTCAGGTCAGGTGTTGGAAGTGGTGTTTGTATAGATCAGGCGTGCAGATGAGGTGTTTCGGAATGGGTACTTCTGCAGATCATGCGTCTGGGAATAGTTGTTTGTGCAGATTAGGTTTTTGGGAAAGAGTGTTTGTGCAGATCAGTAGTTTGGGAAAGGATGTGCAAATTAGGCATTTGAGATTGGGTGTTTGTGCAGATAAGGTGTTTGGGAACGCATGTCTGTGCAGATCAGGTGTTTGGGAATGCATGTCTGTGCAGATCAGATTTTTGGAAACGTGTGTTTGTGCAGATCAGATTTTTGGAGACACTTGTTTGTGCAGATCAGGTTTTTGGGAACGTGTGTTTGTGCAGATCATGTCTTTGGGAATGGGTGTTTGTGCAGATCAGGTTTTTGGGAACGGGTGTTTGTGCAAAGCAGGTCTTTGGTAACGGGTGTTTGTGCAGATCAAGTTGTTGGCAAAGGCATAGTAAACTTTTGAAATATTGTTGTATTTATTTTTTTTCATCTAGTTTTTGAATGCAATTCAAGTCTTTACATGACATTTTTGCATCGGATTTATTAGGGAAGTGTTATTTGTGAGGTGTTTGTGCAGATCAAGTGGTTAGGAACTGTTTTTTCTGCCAACCAAGAACCTAGTGTACATTTTTGACATGTTGGACAAAATCTGTAAGTAACTGGATAAAAAAAAAATACATACCAAGTCCTTTTATTTTATAACTTTATGTAGCCGTGAACCGACAATACAATTTTGTTCTTAATTTGAATTGCTGCATATAAACCCAACTCTACTATACAGAGTTTGCCCTTTTCCATCCAAGAAGATCGCCTTTCACTAGCCCTCATGTATTTTTAAAATGCCATGCTTCGTCTTTCTTTTCTAAGAAGCACATCCAGTGCCAGAACAATTTTACTGTGTGTACTTCTGCCTATGCTGTGATCACAACGATTATTGGTGAATAATGTTCTGTTCATACTTGGCAGTAACATTCTGTAAAACACAACTAAATATTCTGTCATTTTCTAAGCAGTTCGTTAACATTTCACGATGGTGTAGTTAAAAATAGATGTGTGCAAAATCCTCAAACACTTTGCTGATAAATTGTATTCTATCTTTGCTCAGGAACACCTTCCGTTCTATTACAGGTTTGTTGATGAAGCTGTGAAAATGTTCAATGCTTTAAATGATTCTAGATTGTTGTGAACTCCTACTAAATTTAAATGGGAATTAAAAATTTTTTTTTAAATAAAAAAAAATTACTTCAAATGTCGCAATTAACAAACCGTCATAATGAACATAATGACTTCTCTGCTATAAGAATAAATGCATGCAGCGCGTAACATTACAGCGCCCACTGTGACCCTAGCCTAAAAGCCCCCACACACGTACCGAGTGGGGGCCGACAGACCAGCTCAGATGAGCTCTAGAGTGCAGAGTGATGACGTTCTTTGTGTGCCGGCCGTTAGCTTCAATGGCAATGCTGGTCTTCATTGAAACTAACAGCATCGGCCAGAGATTATCGGACATGTCCGTTCTATTACAGGTTTGTTGATGAAGCTGTGAAAATGTTCGATGCTTTAAATGATTCTAGATTGTTGTGAACGGCCTCTTCTCTGATTGAAGCCTCTTCTGCAATAGGACCTTTGTGAGGTGACTATGCAGGGCTTGATCGTCTTTGGTCACCGATGATGAACAGAAATTTTGGTGTCCGTAACATTATTGTTGGATTATTTGTGGGTATTATGGCGAGATAAATTTTGTTATACTGCTTTTGCACTATGTATGATAATATTACGATAAATACTTGAGTATAAGCCTAATTTTTCTGCACTGTAAATGTGCTTGAAAAATTATATTTGCACTGTACTCAAATCAGGGCTGTGGAGTCGGAGTCGAGGAGTCGGAGTCGGAGACATTTTTGGGTCCCTGGAGTCGGAGTCGGCAAAAAATGGACCGACTCCGACTCCTACTAAATTTAAATGGGAATTAAAAAAAAAAAATTTTAATAAAAAAAAAATTACTTCAAATGTCGCAATTAACAAACAGTCATAATGAACATAATGACTTCTCTGCTATTGGAATAAATGCATGCAGTGCTTAACATTACAGCGCCCACTGTGACCTGAGCCTAAAGGCCTCCACACACGTACCGAGTGGGGGCCGACAGACCAGCTCAGATGAGCTCTAGAGTGCAGAGTGATGACGTTCTTTGTGTGCCGGCCGTTAGCTTCAATGGCAATGCTGGTCTTCATTGAAACTAACAGCATCGGCCAGAGATTATCGGACATGTCCGTTCTTTGGCCGGCCGAGCTGTGGGGCGTCAGCGATCTGTCACCCCATGTGGGCTCCCCTGATCGGCATACACACACGCCCATCGGTCGGCAGCAAAATCGGCCGCCGCTCGGTGCATGTATGGCGGCCTTAACTCCCGCTGATAATGAAGCAAATGTGTGTTGCCGGACTAGAGGGAATGGATCCCCAATAGTTTAAGACTGAAGCCGTAAAGCATTTGGAAAACCGCTGTAATTCAGCTGAGGCGACAAATACTTAAGGTAGCCATACACGGGTCGATTTCCCACACGATTCCTGGGCGATCGATCACCGGGCGCGTGCACGTGGATCGATCGCCAAGGAATCGCGTGCAGCTCACCTTGCCCGATCGACCCCGCCCAATCGACATGGCCCCCAAATCGGATCGGCCAAGAGAACCAACCTGTTGGTCTTTTCTGAGCGATTCAGCACACATCAAGGGGAGTTGCCATTTGTGAAGCGATCGATCGGGCACGGAATCGTCCAGGAATCGGTGGCCTAAGGTGGTAGGCACAGCCGTAATTGGGCGATCGATCGCCCATCCGATCGCCTGTGGCATCGCTGTAATCGTTCGGATGGGTGATCGATCGTTCAGGGAATCGGCACATGTATAGCTAGCTTTAGATTGTTAGCTTCAACGTACACATGACTATGGGAATCCAGAGAAATCATGAATCATATTTGAAGTGTTCCTTCGCCCTGCACTAAAGCTTGGCACACACGGGTAGTTCTGTAACAAGATTTGAGTACAATCAATTAACTTGCGCGCTCACGGTGATTGATTGTACTCTAATCTGTTTATAAACCTACCCGTGTGTGCCTTCCTTCAGGCGGGATTAATAGAGCCGGCTCGAAGGAACTTGATTGAAAGGGGTTCCAACATGTTGAAAAGACCCCGTTCAATCTCCAATACTTTGCATGGAGACATGAGTCTTCATGGAAAGTATTAAAACAGCTGCGGCTCTTGCCTCCTCCAAAGCCGGCGGCTGTCAGTGTGAAGGGACCGGAGCCAGCACTTCTCACTTGAAAGCTGTGTGAGACAGGCTGCTTCTCCCCAGCTTGTGGCGTGTTGTAAATCACACACTGCAAGCTGGGGATAACGGGTCCCCATTGAACAGGAATCGATGTGCCCATGTGGTGCACATTGATTTCTGTTCAATTGATCCCCGATCAATGATAGCGTGGTGCCTAGCTTAAGGAAAAAGCAGCAGCATCTTCTGCCTAACTCCCTTTCTCTGCTTTAATTGGCCATTACAGTCCAGTGTTGGTTTCCTAGCCAGTAGTTCTGTGGTTAATGTATGTTGCCTTCCATTCATTCAATGGATGCATACAATACATTAGCATATTACATACCGAGGAGTCGGAGTCGGAAGAATTTGAAACTGAGGAGTCGGAGTCGGGGAATTTATCGACCGACTCCACAGCCCTGACTCAAATGAACAGATCAAAATGTGAAATTTCGCAATTGCTGGGGATATAGGGAAATTTTTTTTTTTCCATTATTGCTCTAGCACAGGGGTGGGCAAACTAAGGCTCAGCGGCTGGATCTGGCACATTTAGCTTTACTTTCCAGACCTTTGTCGCATTGTTGAAGAGATGTTCTCTGCAATAAGTGCACATAATTACTAGAGGTGTCCAAACTTTGCCTTGGGGACTATGCAGTGACGTGATCATGACACTGTGGGCACATCCTCATGGTGACAACATGAGCATAAATTACCGTATTTTTCGGACCATAAGATGCACTTTTTCTCCCCTTCTATTGGGGGGAAATAGTGCCTTCGTCTTATGGTCCGAATGCTCCACTCCCACACCTTGGCTTCCCGCCAGCTCTCCTGAGCTGTCAGATGAGAGATGTGGCGACAGCAGAGAGCTGCTGATAGAAGCAGTAAATCAGAGAGACATACATGGAAGCCTGTAAATGCGATCACCGTGCAGCTTACCTGGCAAGAAGAGAGACAAACAGTGCAGAATCCCCCGTGCCCCCTCCCCTTCTGCCTGAAGTGTGCTAGTCTAGTGACACCATTTTTGTGGCTGAAATTGGGTACTGAATAGGATTTTTCAACAACTGATTAGAACATTTAAATTAAAACGGGGTGCGTCTTATGGTCCAGTGCGACTTATAGTTCCAAAAATGCTGTATCTCTGCTTATTGCAATAAATGAGCATATCTTTGTTATTGAAGAAAATTTTAAAAGATAAGTCACACGTCGCCTATTACAATCATCGCCATCGTAAGTGATGCCGGCGATGCATGAAATTGGCGCATATGGGGGATTGGCAATTACAGACTCTTGATCCAGGCCCCTCTTTCAAATTTAGAATTGTTCAAGTTTGCCCACCCCTGCACTAGCACATTTAGTTTTTGCATAAATTAGGTTAAAAGTCAAGTCAATTTTTTTTTTAAAGTGAGCTTTAATTTCAATTTAATTTATGCGAAAACTACATGAGCTAAAGTAAAGTTGATTTGTTAAAATGTTGCTACAAGCTTTACCTACATCTACCGCGATTGATGATGTTCAGGGGCTTTGGAATAAACTCACAAATAAGCTCATTGAAATAATAAAATCCCAAAACAAATTACCGTGCATTTGCTTTGTGTTTCTGTGCATTAGCTGCTGCATTTCTCACCCTAGACTAACAGGTTTGTTACTCGCCTTCTATTTGGATTGTCTTATATTCTAGTATATGCAGTAATAAAGTTCAATCTTTGTGAAATGCTGGCTTTCTGTAAAAAGGAACATTTTGTGATTTAGGTCCCGCTTCTGTTTTACTAGAAACTTCCTTTTGAATTTACTGACCAGTCAGTTTCCTTTACACGCTGTTACTTATTATAGATAACTCTGTCACCATCTTCTGGACCAGTGAAATCCCCTGAATCTATATTGGTTGGGAACAAGTGAGAAATGTTCCCTCTTTCCATCCAGATCTGTTACTGACATGATAACAAAATGAATGGCAAACATAAGAAAGATACATAGATTATTGTTATATTCTATCCTTCCTTCCCACACTATTAAGATTGTGAGCTATTTCTTGTTTAATAAATGTCCATATCCAGGTTTTAATGGTAGAAACCTGTGCGGGGTGACACGGGTATCATATTTCCCCTTGTGGGGCTGGGAAATGGGGGGTGTTGTATCCCGAGAGCCAGCCAACAGAACTCTGTATGAGCTTCCAGTGAGGATTTTTGATTAGAAGGACGGTGCCATTTCTGTTTGGACTGAGAGCTCTGCCGAGTCATTTACACTGTTGGTTTGTTTTATTGTTCCTATTTTTTTAATATTTTTTGCTGAAAAGAAAAGGCAGAGGACATTTTCATTGAACCTGCTCATCTTTAAGAAAATACATTTGTTAAGCTGTCACACGGTGTGAAAAAGCCCTTTCTTTAAATATATATATATATATATATATATATAAATATATCTTTAAATATAATTGAGCATGGTTATGGACACTGGAATTTTGCTACTTATAATTTTACCTTATAAATAGGTAATTTCAAGCACTGGTTTTGTCTTGGGTATATTTTTGTGGCATCATGTTGCCTATAATTTAGTTGCATCTGGTGTCTTTATAGAAATAAATCTTGTAGGGAATTGTTTTTCATATATTTTCAAAAAAGCAACAGACAACATGCTCACTTTCACCCACATACGTATATAATTGGGAAGGCTTTACTTCTCCTTTTGGTAATCTCATTTGTGAATATGTGAAATGAAGCATGTCTATGTCAAGGAGCAATCATCGCAGTATGAGCAATGTCTGGACACTGTGATATCTGCATTGATTAACAAAGTCACACATGTCAGCCTTCACCATTTAAATAATTCAGAGAAAAAACTTGATGTTTGCCAGATGATGGCAAAATATTCCCCAGGCTCTCTTTGTGCTAGTTAAGAGGGAACGTGTATAGGTCATTTTACAGGGCAATAACATAGAAGCAAGCCAGCATAATGGCTTTTAGGTCAAGTGGTGTAAAGTATCTTCCAGGCAACAAACAGACCGCTTTATAGCAGGAATGCGCACAGCACTGAAATCTTTCTTGGTTTTGTCTGCGATTAAAATTCTCTCTAGAATTATAAGGCATTATAGTCTTGTATTCTAAGAAATGGCTATTCATTGCAGAGCAGTTTACTTAGTGGTCCTATGTTATTACTATCGAGTAACCAGATATCTGTTTTTTTCCTGTAGTGAGAGAGCAGTGGACGTGGTAAGAAGATGCTGGGATCGGAACGTGGAGTAGTGGAAGAATGGCTGTCGGAATACAAGGTGATTCATTTCATTCTTAAAGAAGCTGTCCTGACTGCCTCTGTTTAAGGACTGAATAATAGATTTTAACACATTTTTGTTATATTTAAGTCCAGTTTTTATTGTATTTCCCCAGAGCAATCATATCAAAATTTGCACTGCCCTGGTCAGACCAGGATAGTATGGTTGCTATAGCTTAGGGCATTTGCCATTGTTTTGTTGCTATCTAAAGTAGTATTAATACCTCAGTGATATGTTTCTGAGCTTCTTTTAGTATTGACAGAACTAAACCTGACTGTTTCCTGACTTCCAGACATATAGGGAGTATCACAATAGACACAAAAGGTACTTTTTAGTGTCTTTTCTTTCATTCCATATCAAACGTTTATTAGTTTTTTCTGTTAATGCAGATTTTGCCATCTATTTTTTTTTTAACATGGTCATCTCTGATATTGGCACCACCTGCAGGAGTTGGATGATAGGTACACCAAAAGAAAGACCAGCTTAAGCCCCCCATACACGTTCCGATTTTTCGCACGAATTTTGCCCGACTGACCAACGTGGTCGGGAGATTAGTCGGATGCGGAATTATGTACCCGACCAATCCCAGTTTCTCAAAATCGTCCGAAAAATTGGTTGGGACCACTTCGGACCTGTAAATTTTGGTCGATCTGCTGTTTATAAATAGTGTCGGGCCTATCATTTGGTGATAATTCGAATTCAGATTTTTTCGTGCCGACCGACCATAACATTTTAGGTGAAAATCAGGTGGCCCGAGAAAAATCGGAACGTGTATGGGGGGGGCTAAGGTGATAGAAGGTGATACCATGCTGCTTGATCACTAGTAAAGCAGTGCATTCAGATGAGTAAAACAAAACACATTTTGTATACAGGCTTGTTAATAAAGCAGAGAAAAACAAAAAAATATACCATCATTTAAGGACTATAAGATGCTCTGATGTATAGGAGGCAGGGTGGATAAAAATTTAAGATTTTTTTGAAAAAATTTGATTTTTTTGATAGAATTTTTTTAAATAAAGTGTTTTCTGAGGAAAATATATAACCATCCAAAGGTTATTCCATCATGAAATAAAGATTTGTTTTTTTAATTATGTAGAATAAGGCTGTATATGTTTAATTTCATTAATTCCATTAAATTCCAATAAATTCCATTAATCCATCATGTCATGGTCTTTAAGATTAAGGTAAGATTTTATAATCAATAAAACTACACTCTTGAATGTAGTGGCCAACATCCCAAAAACAATAGACAGAAGTTGATCATGGCATGAGCACATCACCCACAATTTCCCCATGAATAGACAAGAACGAGGGGTGCTGTTAGACAATTAAAATAGTCCAAATGGCACAAATTTCACCGCAATGCATGTTTCGTTGAAGACTATAGGGGGTACGATATGTAATTTCATCGGCCAAATCTACGTAAAACAAACCACCAACACAAGAGTGTCATATTGAATGACCAAATCGACATGAAAGTGGATACAGACCCTTAGGGGTTACTCACATCCATAGATCAATATAGGGTGGCAAGACATGATTTCTCAAGATAATGTCTCCACTGCACTGACACCAGTGGGGAACAGAGAGCCAGAACAGACTTAAACCGCATAAATGCTGTGGTGATCTGCATACAACAAGATTTTTAATACATTTACTTTGGTAAACATGATCAGTTGATGGTTTGGGTCAGTCTTGTTGTACGCAGATCACCACGTACTCCCAAAGAAGTCTTTAACGAAACGCGCGTTGGGGGGAAATTTATGCCATTTGGACTATTTTAATTGTCTGACAGCACGTGTACAGATATGTACATCTGCAACATTGTGCTTTGATTTTGATTGATATGATGTTCATTACTTTTGTGCATTTTTTGCACTGTGTATAATGTATTGTTTTTACATATTGAGTGGCCCGTCTCTTTGCCCTTGTCTTTGCAAGGGGAAATTTTGGGTGATGTGCTTAGACCATCATCAACTTCTGTCTGTTTCTGTAAGATTATTGGGCAGTTTCTTTGCCTACAAGATATTATCACAGATACTGGTTTACTTTTGCAGTTCCCAAAACTAAATTTGACTCAGCAGAGATCACATTCCTCTTCTACACATTAAAAATTTTATTACACGTACAGAGTTGAGAAAAGCAACATATGCTGTAATGTTATTGTTTCAGTTGAATACATCTACTAAAATAGTTATTATTAAGGTAATGATTATTTTGATCAACCTAAACTGGGGATAAAAAAAATATGAAAAGTTGTTATTCTAAAAATCTTCATCTATTTGCATATTAAAGTTATACCGGCAAGAATTAGTCTTTATGTAGAAAACTGGGATTTCAATTAAGCCTTACTGACTAGTGATTTAAATCGTGATTAAAATCAGTTCGATTTAAATCAAATCCACCCTGATAAAGATGCACCCTATACTTCAGGGAATTTATAAATATTACTCCCACTCTGCTGGCCAGAGCTACATGCTCCGACCAGCAGAGCAGGAGTTGAGATGGGGCACTGTGTGTGAGTTGAGCAGCCCAGCTCACACACAGTTAACACAGAGTCGGAGAAAAGCTTCGCCCACTGCCGAAGGAAGATCTCTCCTATGCAGTGTGTTATGAGCTAGACAGCTGTGTTGTAAAAATAAAAGAACTATAACATGGAGGTCAATGACACTGCAACCATTTCGGCGTCACCGAAGTGGAAGAGGTGGACCCGGAGTAGATAGCCAGGTCTGCCGCTACGAAGATTGCCGGAGTTGGGCGACTTCCTGTGTTAGCCCAAGCAGAAGTCAGACATTATCAAATGATCCCAACCAGCAAATGAAGGGAGGTCAACCAGATCAGCTAAACAAATTGACCAATACAGTCATTACTACTAGGCAATTGTTTGGCATGATGCCAACACCTTTTTACTTTTTTGTATGTATTGTTTGACCATGTTTTTATTTTCTCACTAATTTTACAGGTATTACCTGAAACTCAGCTCACTGCTTATGCTGCAACTCTTCATCGTAAGAAAACTCTAGTGTCTGCTCTGTATAAAGTCATTCAAGACCCAAATAATGAGGTGAGCTTTAGCTATTATTTTCAGTGAAGTGTGATAATTGTTTTACATTTCTGCTGGACTTGCTAAGGCTTTCTTTTTGCTGTTTTCTCTGGCTATCTATGAGTTTTCAATTTAAATTGATCAAGTCAATTTAAAATTTACTGACCTGGTCAGCTCCTCCCCGACCAATGCATTTCTCCAGCTTATTGGGCTTAATCCTAGAGACTTCCCTCAATTGTGTGGGACTTTGCCATTTTTTGTGAATTGATGAGAGCAAGGCAAGGATGTCGTGCAGAGACTGTTGCCTACTATGTATTCAGTACTTTCTTACTGCACATGTATGGTTTCAGTTTTTTGTGTGGGAGAGACACCTGCACAATATTTTGTATGCAATACATTTCTGGGGTATATAATAGTATAGAAATCATCTTGATACCATCCGGTTGGAACTATTTCATAATCCTCTAGAACAGTGGTGGCCAACTGAGTTGATCTCGAGGGCCACAGGTGCGGCCCTCTGGATCACTGAAGGGTCGCACATAAAAATTTTGTCCTATACTGACTTGTATAAGCATTTTTATTGAAAAATGACAGCAGACAGAGCTAGAAGACATTATTCATGTTTTAAATTATACTTAAAGACTGTAGTATGGTAATGCACATTTTGTGCCATATACCATACATTTTGTGCCATATGGTTATGTGCATCATAGATATTATCAAAGCCTCTGATGATATCTATGGGGCACATAATCTTTGCTTCAAAGGGTATGTGCCGCAATATATATTATACAATCATCCCCTGTTCATTGGTAGAATAGTAGGAGCATAGGCACTCACCACAAGGGACACAAACAAGGGACTTACTCAGGCACCATATGGGTTGCTGATTGGCTTTTACGTACACCTATCACGTAAGTTTATCGACTCTCCTCCTCTTTCCACTCTAAGAAATTCCTGGCGAGGATCTGTTAGTGGGGGAGCGGTGAACAGGGAGGGTGGAGGACTGAGGGGGACATGCGGCCCCCGGGCTCTAGAATCTTCTTACCTATGGCCAAGTCATACAAAGACAGGGATCATAATCATTAGAGGTCCATGGAGGCTGACCGCCCAAATGCAGCCAAAATCGAGAAGATTATGGGCAGATCATATGAAAAGTGTGGCAAGAAATTTTTAGTATTAGTTAAAGCTTCCATAATAAAAGGTTATCAAAATTAGACACATTACCTTTTTTTGCAATAAACTTTGCCCATGTATTCAGATAGCATAAAGCGTCTTCACAGTATTGCCTGTGTTCTCTTTTTCACTGCTCTTTTTTGTACTGAATAACTGCTTTAAAAATATCCTTAATGATAATCTCTTAAATGAAGGAAGTGCCTGTCAGGTTGTGACATATACATGCGCTTGACATCTGCCACCCTGAGTGTCAGCATATACTTGTCATGAAATTGCTGTCAGATAGAACAGATAATAAGCATTCAGCAGTCACATAGTTCTAATCAAGTAATTGTTGCTGAAAATTCACAATGTGTTCCAATACTTTCATGCACCATTGCAGATGTAGGGCTTCCATGAAACGACCTGTGATAACATTACCACAACAGGAATGGAACAAGCTGCTTTAGCTGATGTTTTTTATATACCATACAACACAAAACTGCGATCCCAAAGTATACGATTACAAATACAATAATTCGACCAACATCCCAAATGAGACTACGGAAAAGGGGGGAGAGGGACGCAGGGGATAGTGTGTCTGGGACCTAGATCCCCGGTGACCACCACTCCTGAGCGTCCGTCTCACAGAATTCTCCCTGGACACCAGGGACTGGGGGACTTTAAAGGTCGAGGGTCTAAGAAAGTAGTTATTGGTATAGCATATAGGCCACAATGTCTGTCATAAGAATTATACCATTTA
Organism: Ptychadena robeensis; assembly: GCA_036250615.1. NCBI lineage: Eukaryota > Metazoa > Chordata > Amphibia > Anura > Ptychadenidae > Ptychadena > Ptychadena robeensis. Next base: position 47,493,369 of record CM070039.1, read on the forward strand.
AAATTTACTAACCATGCTCAGTGTTAACACATTTTATAGCAAATTTTAATGTAGCTTAACAAATTGTTGATATTCAATCATCCATACTTAGTAAATAGTCTTATATGGGGCACTGTGACATTCAGTTAAAGGCGTCAGAAAGAAATGTGACAGTGTAATTTCTGTACGGCTTATGTTTCTGCTACTGCAGATGCCCTATGGGAGATCATGGGTCATTAACAGAGACAATGAAATGGCTTTGATATTTTATCAATGAAGCTTGTGATCAAGCAGGCACAGACAGTTCATTACACTCTAATGTAATTGCTCCTATCATTTCTCTTAGGTTTCAGTTCACTAAGAACTTAATTTGAATAGATAAGTTCACAGATGTTGACACAGATTCCGAGCACATAGATAGTACATAAAATGAATCCATGGTAACGTTCTGGTCCTGGATTAAGTGTGTTTGACTATCTCTGTAATTAATTATCATTTATTTATATAGTGCCAGCATATTATGCAGCGCTGTACAATACTTTATCTCTGTAATATACATTTGTAATGAAGTGATATAACCATCATTGAAAGTACCATATTTTGACTCACTCCTGTTTACAGCATGTATATAAAGGGTTCATCATTTCTCCTCTCTGCTCTAATCACTCCCTGCTCTCCCTCCTCCTAAGTGTTCATAACCAGCACCTAGGAGAAGGGAGGGGGGAGAGCAGGAAATTATTAGAGCAGAGAGACATGCAGCAACTGCTCACAGCTGCTGCCAGTTTCTCGGCTCTGTATCTCATTCTTATAACTCCTTCTCTCCCATTTCCATTATGTTGATAGACTGCACCTAGGAGAAGGGAGAGCAGGGAGTGATTTGGGCAGAGAAGTAGAACGCAGCCCCTGCATACAGCATGTACACAGGGGGTGCATGGGTCTTACTCCTCTGTGAGAGGTATAAGATTCACATTTCTTCAATATGTATTATTTTCAGAAACAATGTGGGCATGTTCCTGTTTAAAAGATTTTTAATACATTTGTGCAAAGTGTGTAGGCAGAGGCTTCCCTATTTGTTGGGGGGACGGAACAGGGTACCCCACAATACAAATATCTAATGTATGGGTCTTTTAGGGCACAGAATCAAACATAAACATTCACATAAACAGTAAAAGGTCTTTATTTACGTACATTGTAATGAATTAATTACAGTTAATTACAGATCGCATATAGCGTATGATGACAATAAAGTAATGAAAAACCACATTCGTTGCATCAAAAAGTCCTCCGACGTTTCGTCCTAATCAGGCTTCTTCAGGGAGATATGTACATCTAGATACAACACAAAATATCATGTCACCATTGTTCACTCTAACATATTTTTGATGTACAACACCATAAAATTAACATTCAAAAAAATACTTACAGCAACAAGATTACAGCCTGCCACTGTATTTTCGGATAGTGTGAGAAATCTGGCTGGGTGAGCACCAACAGGGGAGAGTTTTAGTATCACATTTAAACACTCCACATTGAAATCGCTTAATTCAAGCCCAGATACTGAGTAGCTTTCAAATTATTGATCCATTTTTGTTCGTTTTTGAAGTAATAAGTTGTCCACATCTCCCCCTCTACTGTTTGGGGCAATGTGCTACAGTACTGTAGATAGCACCTTTTGGGGGATCATAATTATGATTACCGTATATACTTGAGTATACGGCAACCCGAATATAAGCCAAGGTACCCAATTTTAGAAAAAAAAATCTAGGGAGGGAAATGCAGCAACTAAGGCACAGAAACAAGCAGCAAATGTATTTTTGTTTTGAGGTGTATTTAATTCAGCAGATTTGTAAGTTAATTACAAAGCCCCTGAACATGATATCATCACTAGAAGTGCTGGAGATGTAGAGAAAGGATGTGGGAACATTGTAAAGAAAAAAGTGTTGTTCTAGCATACCAAGTTTTTGCACAAAATAAGGTCAAATTTGACTCAATTCTGAACCCAATGTATGCAAAAACTACATATGCTAGAGCAATATTTTTTTTTCAAATGTTCCCACAACCCTCCTCTACATCTAAATGCAAATTTGGAAATGATAGCATGTTTAGGGGCTTTGCACTCACTCATAAATTTCACCTACAAAATGCAGCGATTTTAATTTTTTGACCCAAATATAAGCTGAATTTAATTTTTTGAGCACATTTCAGGTGCTGAAAAATTTGGCTTTTATTCGAGTATATGCGGTAAATGCAATGTGGGTAAGGTTTCCACCTTTAATGGAGTGTATATGTTCCTTAATATGAATTGTAAATTCTCTTTTTGTTTTTCCCACGTAGAACGCACCACAGCAGCATATCATAAGATAAACCACTGCAGTCATTTTACATATGATGTGGGATCTAGTATTACATTTTACACCATTTGGAAGAGTAATGTTTCAATGTTTAAAATAAACCTGCTTTGTGCATATTTATTTCAGGCAATTGATCATGACTGCTCACTAATAGTATTACAATAATTAGGGTATAACTCTCAAGTGTAAAAGCAATCTTTTTTTTTTTTTTTTACTTTTCCTATTCTATCCAGACCTAAATAGACTATAGAAAAAGTGCATTTCTTACCCTGCTTACAAAAACCCAAAAGAACAAAAAAACAGTACTGCTTGAAGTTGTCAGGTACTTTTCTGAATCTGTTCTTTGAGGAAACCCATAAATAGAATTACAGATATGCTTTGTGTACCCCAGCTTTTATTTGGCTTAATGTTGAGCTGAGGATATCTTGTCCTGCTTGTATTATCCAATTGTTCTGCACTTTCTTCCTCTGCAAGATTTTATTCTATCACATTGTTTTCTCTTTTTAGCTTCTGGAACCTATCTGCCACCAGCTTTTTGAGCTCTATCGCAGTTCGGAAGTGCGACTTAAAAGGTTTACCATGCAATTCCTGCCAGAGTTGATTTCAATTTACCTGCGTCTTACTGCCTGTCGGGATCGGCAAAGCAATGGCTGTATTGAAGCTCTTTTGCTGGGAATTTATAATCTGGTAAGGACATTCAGTAATCATTCTGCCAGTTTATATACCATCATTTTCACTGTATAAGACTTGCTGGACCATAAGACACACCTAGGTTTTGAGGAGGAAAAAATTAAATATTCTAAACTTAAGGGTTACTAAAATAATAAATAAAATCTAGAGAATGGTTGTTTTATGAGAGCACTTTAGTTTACATCATCTCGGAGTGATGCACTATTACACTTTGCCATCAGGCCTTATTGTGTGTATATATAGTCACATACTATTAGGCTGAAATGCTCACTTTTCTCAGCCCTGGTCATTCTACAAACACTAACCTCTCTCCAGGACTAAAGGAATGCTGAGGATGCATAGGTAAAACAGGAACAGGATTGGGACTCAGGACTATAGCATTAACAAGGGGCAGTAAAATACTGTGCAGTAGCTTTCACACTGACGCTATAGCTAGGCTCTTTGACATACCTGCAACACATAAGCTAGGCACACATGGGTAGATCTCTAAAAGATTTGAGTACAATCAATCAACATGCGCGGTCACTGTGCTTGATTGTACTCTAATCTGTTTACAAATCTACCAGTGTGTGCCTTCCTTTGAGCGGGATCAATAGAAGAAGAAACTTGTTGGAAAACATGATGGAAAACCCTGTTCAATCTCCATTACTTTGCATGGAGACATGAGTCTCCATGCAAAGTATTGGAGGAGCTTCTGCTCCTGGACTCCGCTGTCAGTGTGAAGGGGCAGCAGAAGCAGGAGCTGTGAGGCTAGCTGGCTTTCTCCCCAGCTTGCAGCGTGTTGTGATTCACACATGCTG
>CM070039.1:47499692-47538117 GCA_036250615.1 Ptychadena robeensis
AGGGAGCGCTAAAAAACACCCAAAGGGCCGCAAGTTGGGCACCTGGGCTGTAGACAAAAGGAGAACCAATCTTTTAATACTATTTGGTTCCTAAACAGGTGTGTACAAACAGATGAATGCAGATGTATGCTAATTCTGTACAAGTGTTAAGATCAAGCTCTTGCCTAATCCTTGTATGCTTTTCTCTCCTGAGTTTATCATTTTTTATTGCTAATGATTGACTGAAAATCTGGTGAAAATCCTATTTCATTTGAATAGGGCTTTGCGATTACATGATTTCCTTGTGAAATGCATCAGAGGGAAGCCTTTGCGTTGGCCATGTTGTGATTTTATTTTGAGTTCTATGCTTTATTTAAAAGTAGGCTAACAACAACTGCACCCTACATATTTCTATTAGGTATGGGTTTCCTTTAACTGGTCTCTTTAGATGCAGACAATGCTAGACCAGAATAAAGTGACATGCTAGGGTAGGTGTTTTAGGAAATGTGCTTCCCTCCTTCATTTTGGCATTAAGACTTCTTATTTTCTGCTGTATCTTTACTGTAGATTGTGTGTGAGTGGCTTTCCCCGGCAGCATGAAAAGCGCTGGAAAGAAATGTGTGGTCGTATCGTACTGGATCCTGGCTTTATGGTCCAGTTACTCACTGGTGTCTATCATGCTATGTAAGTTCTCTCAAACCATAAAGATTTGCTATACCAGTCAGTCCTTCAGTACTTTTTAATATTTTTTTTTTTTTTTTTTTACTGCAAAACTTTTCAAAATTCCTTTGCTGACAATATATCTTTACTTACAATATGTTTCGCTTTGTAATGCATTCAAAAAACATCTGTGCACCTTATAAAATTATCATTTAATTTAAAAAAGATATTTAAAGTGCACTAGATGCTTGCTGTGTCTTCTGACATGAAAAGGGAGGGATAAAGCATGTTCCAGTGATGGTGTTTAGGTCTGAAACTTGCTGTTTATTGGTATTCACTAGAAGGAAAGCCACTGCTCAGAGCCCAGAGACTAACTTGCAGAAATGTACTTTACATTGACTGCTCACACTGGAACATGCTATCTACATATACACTTGGGAGGAGCGGTCTTTTCTGCCCAAAGCTATGGTAGTATGTATTCTTGTCTTGTGCGAAATACTTTGATTTCTTAGTTGTTTGTAGACATGTTACATTATATGTCTGAATTAAATATAAAGCTTTTCTAAGGGACTACTTTGATCTGAAAATAGCAGTATTAAAAACTCACATTTATCCTTTTTTGGGGGTTTTTTCTTCTCTTCACTGGTATGAATTTGGACTAATGTACTGTATTTTTTGGACCATAAGACAAACCTAGTTTTTACAGCAGGAAAACAAGAAAAAAATATTTGAAGTGTTCAAATCCATTTGGGGGAAAATTTCCATGCAATACCAAATTTCTGCCACCAGATGTCACTAGATCGGGGGAAGAGGGGGGCCTCGGGGGAAGGTGCATGCAGATGTCTCCCCTCTACAGCTGTGTTTGTGTGAGCTGCAGTGTGAGTGCAGCTCTCACACACAGGCAGATCAGATCTATCTCTCTCTGCTCTTCATTGGTTATATCAGCTGGGCTCTGCTGATATAAACTATACAGTACAGAAGACTGTACACCTTACAGCTTCTCCACCTCCTTGGCTAATCTTCTTGCCAGGAGAGGGAAGGCGCTGGCGAGGAGCCAAGGTGTGACAACCCGCGGCTAAGTGGCTGTGCCTTCAGGCCATAAGTAGCAGGCACTGTTTCCCCTTGATTTCTGTGTCTGAATGCGTCTTTTGGCCTGAAAAAAAAAAGTATTTCTTTAAATTAGTTTGTCCAGTTAAACCAATATGTATTAATAACAAATATAAATTACAAGATCCAGAATTTTACTGGTTGATTCAAGCTTCTATTCTTGTGCATCGCAGTGGAGAAAGCTTTATGGGGGAAAATTTTATTTTATAGCAATGAAGCTTTTCTTTGTACATGTTATTCAACTTCATATGATATGAGGGGTAACTAAAGGTGTTGCTGTTAGGAACTAGACCAGGTGTGGACAAAGTTGTTGAGTTGTGGGTCACAATGGGTTTTTAAATGTGACATAGGGGCCAGACCAAGAGCCTGCAAGGGCCGCCCGGCATAGGGGTCCAAAGTCCTTGTGGCTAGGACAGGATATTTAAAAAAAGAAAATATGTTTTAAAATAATAATAATTAGAAGCTTGATAGAGTAGGTTAAACATTCTATTACAGACAAACTATGGCCTCTAGCAAACAATCCAAACAATTATCCTCTAGGTGTTATCTTCACTAACTAAAGGGAATGAGGGTAGCCAGAGTGTCTTGACACCAAGGTGCCAAAGGGCCAAATTAAAACACAAAGGTTTTGGCCTCTGGGCCTTAGTTTGCCCACGTCGCAACTGGACCGAGCTTTCTTTCTTTTTCCTGTCCCAATCTTTTGAATATACAATAGAGATTTTGTATATTCCTTTTTTTTTCTGCATCAACATTGTGCTGGTTACAAATTTATATTGTTATTTTGTTCACTTTTAAGAATATGTTTAACAAAGCTGCTTTTTCAGTCATTTTTTTGGTAAAAATTGCATTTTTATTTTATTGTTGCAATACCTATTTTAGTAAATAAGTCTTACTGGTGTGAGTATGTTATGTTTGCTGTGTCCTTGTACAGATACAATGGAGAATGGGAACTTGGACAGGAGGTTCTAGATGACATTATCTATCGAGCCCAGCTAGAACTCTATTCTCAGCCCTTATTGGTAAGGATTTGCTTGTGGTTCCGTGTAGTCATTATTCATAGTAAGAATATAAGAATAGCACACTCTATCCTTGCATGGCTGGGCAAGGTAGACAATAGATTCTGTTTTGTAGGTGATGTTTTGCTCTACTAGCCCTTTCTCTGTTTCAGGTTGCAAACGCTATGAAAAATTCCTTGCCATTTGATGCTCCTGACTCATCTCAACGTGGGCAGAAAGTATTGAAGGTTGAAGTGACTCCAACAGTCCCTCGTATCTCTCGAACAGCTATCACCACGGCCTCTATACGTAGACATCGCTGGAGGAGAGAAGGTAATGCCTACAGTCTTTCATGGATTCCTTACTGATTTCATTTTGTTTGGTCTTCAAATCACTTAATTTTGCAAGGCTGGCATTGATAAAAAAAATCCAACTAACATTAACATGTATGTAGTCCTGATTGTATAGATATGACAATTTATTTGCTTTGGCTTAAACTGTTTAGGTATACTTGAACTTAGAAACAATTAGAGAGGGGTTAGCCCAAGAGTCACATTCTCATTTATAGCCATGGGGAACTAAGCAGCTGTTTTACCGGCTCCTCAACACCAACCCGACTCTCTAGTCTGTGGTCACAGGCATCAACATCATCCCCTGCATTGCATGGCCAAAAGCCCTGCATTGTATACAGGGAGTGCAGAATTATTAGGCAAGTGGTATTTTTGAGGAATACTTGATTATTGAAAAACCCAACAAAAAACCATGTTCTCAATGAACCCAACAAACTCATTAATATCAAAGCTGGGACTATTTTTGGAAGTAGTTTTAGTTTGTTTTAGTTTAGCTATTTTAGGGGGATATCTTGTGTTTTGCAGGTGGATATTACTGTGCATTAATTCTTAGGCAACTTAAACAAAAACAAATTTTTATAACCATTTAATTATTTAATCTTTTACCAGTGAAACAAATATAACATCTCAACATTCACAAATATACATTTCTGACATTTTTCAAAAACAAATCAGTGACCAATAAAGCCACCTTTCTTTGCAAGGACACTCAAAAGCCTGCATCCATGGGATTGTCAAGTGTTTGATGTTCACCAGTCAACATTTGCGTGCAGGGAGGAACCACAGCTCCCAGGACACGGTTCAGCAGGGTACTGTTTTCCCTCCTTGTAAATCCACACATTTGAGAGGACCACCAGGCTTCTCAAGGGTGTTTTCAGATCCGGGTGAAACATAGGAGGCCTAGTCATTAGTTTTTCTTTCTTTTATACCCTTTCTTGCCCAGCCACGCTGTGGAGTATTGGACGCGTGTGATGGATCATGTCCCTGCATGAAAAAATCATGTTGTCTTGAAGGATGCAGACTTCTTCTGTACCACTGATTGAAGGAAGGGGTCTTGCAGAAACTGGCAGTAGGACTGGGAGTTAAGGCTCAACTCCTCCTTCAACCGAAAATGCCACCACACAGCTCATCTTTGATTGATACCAGCTCAAACCAAGTTAATCCACCTCCACTCTTTGGCTGGCGTCTGAGTCCAGACTGGAGCTCTCTGCCTTTCCCAAGTCCAAGCCACGTGCCCATCAATCGGCCCATCAAGCTCACTCTCATTTACAGTCCATAAAACCTTAGGAAAAATCAGTCTGAGGATAGTTCTTGGCAAGGGATTTTTGACGTTTCAGCTTGTGTGTTTGTTCAGTGGTGGTCGTCTTTCAGCCTTTCTGTCTCTGGTGCACACTTGTGTTTTGGGCAATCCAGTGATTGTTGCAGGCTCTGAATGTGACAAAACTGTGGGCAAGTGGATCTTGCAGCTTGACGCTTGATTTTCTCAGGGATGGGAGTTTTTTGCGCTGTGTGTTTCCACATGCTTCTTGCGACCCTGTTACTATTTGAATGAAAAAACACTGATTGTTCGATGATCACGCTTCAGAAGCTTTGCAATTTTATAAGTGTAGGCGATCACCTCTGCAAGCTAGCTCACTATTTTTGACCTTTCTAAGCGGTCAAGTCCTTCTTTGACCATTTGCAAAGGAAAAAGAAGTTGCCTAATAATTATGCACACCTAATAAGGTGTTGATGTCATTAGACCAACACCCCTTCTCATTTACAGAGATTTGCCATCCCACGCATATGCTTAAAGTGTAGTTAGGCTTTCGACGACAGCTTGGAGTAAGACAACATGCATAAAGAGGATGATTTGGTCAAAATACTTATTTTCCTAATAATTCTGCACTCCCTGTATAAGAATGCTGAGCACCCACCCATGGCCCACCTCCACAAGCTCAGGGTGGAAAAGGATAGGACTGGCTGACCAGGGAGCAAGATCGAAGTGTAAGTACGGTAGTAAGTAATGGTTAGACTAAAATTAGCATTTAGCTCAGGTTATTTCTGGCTACTTCCATTTTCTATTTTTTAGTAAAGCTAGAGTTCAAATTTAAATCTATTCAATACGCAAACCGCATCTCTCAGTATTCATAGGTTTTACTATTTTATTTATTAAAGCCGCTGATCTTGGTGGCCTTTTACTTTTTAACATGGGAATTTGGAGAGTAAAAGTGTGTGTGTGCGTGTGTAATTTACATATTTTTATTTTTTATTTTTAAAATAATGTTGAAAAAAATCCCTATTCTTATATCAAAGAAGGCTTTCTCACATGTGTTGCTTGTGTTCTCTGCACTCCATTTTTCTGGTTACTTTCTCTTCGGATTCGCACATTATTAACCTATATTCCAAAAATGTATTACACAATTGTGAAACATAAAACTGTGAAATATATGAAAAATTGTGAAATGTATTCTGCTCCTTCCTTCACTTATTGGGTCTAGTCAAGTGCTGCTAATATAACTATTGGATATTTCTTTAACCTCCTGAGCACTATGCCCGAATTCAGTTTGGGTGCAGTTTGATCGTGAATCAAACTGCGCCCATCCCGGGATCGGGCACAAACGTTTGTGCAGAAGAGCCCCAGACACACTGAGCCTTTTCGGTCCCGTGTCTGTCTGTCATCTGTGACGCCGAAGGGGGCGGGGGTGATGCCATAGACCTCCATTTTAATGGAGGGGGCGCTGCTCTCCTCCCCACACACTGCCTGCGTCTATTTGACACCGGCGGTGTGTAGAGGGCTGGGCAGAGAGCCGGCAGTTGCGGGGGAAATAGCTTTTCGTGCCATAAGAAATGGCGAGAAAAGCCCGTAACTCCCAGAGGGTTAAACTATCTAACCACGTACCTGGAGGTATTTACACAAACACAGATTAATGGTTGTTAAACTTGCCACACCTTTTCAATCAATCAAAATTGCTTTAGATCTACCAAAACCTATGTAGTGCCAGGGCCTCCCTGATTGTATACACATTAAAACCTGATCACAAATTGTATAGTTAGATTGTGACATGTATGTGGGACCTTGCAGGGTACAGATGCTAAGACATGGGCCAAATCGATCTGGCCCATATAATATGCGCCCACCGCTTTTTTTGAAAACAGCCTTATCGGGCATGACCGTAAATACGGCCGATGTCCGATACTTTGCATAGAGACCGCTGATCTCTAGGCAAAGCTTCGGTTAAGAGCAGAGCTGTCTCTCCCCAGCACAGCCAAGATCTGACAGCAGCGTGATGACGTTATCACGCTGCTGCAGGGTACATCGGATGGCTGGAATATCGAGCCGTCTGTACCCTGCTTAAGTCTAATTTAAGGCACTTGATTTAAACAAGGGAAGAGCACTTGTCACTGTGTGTACATGTGCTTATTTCTTTATTGCCAAGTAAACAGTTTAAAAACAGGAAAGTACCACAAAACATCTGCAGTCAAACATCTGGTGTGTCTGCCTTTCCCATGACCTTAGAATGAGGGAATGTACTGAACTGTGTACATAAAGTACTTTTACAGCTATAAAAAAAAATAAAGTAGGACATGCTGTATATGCAGTCCTTAAGTTTACAATCCTGAAATTTTCAAATGCTTACTGAAGACGCACTGTACATATTAACCTCCCTAGCAGTCATAACAAACAACGGTTGATAACAAACTCGAGCCAGGATCGCATTACCATAGACCTCCATCATTGAAACCGGCAAAGTGGACAGATGGGGGGGGGGGTGGCGGTAATATTGAGCAGAGTACATTTTACTGTTATTATACTCATATTTATTGGCCATTGCACTGATCATGCTAATGCCCTTGACAACTTTTTTTTGCACCATCTTTGCCTTAATGTTACCCAGAGGCAGCATCTTCTTTCTGGATTTAAAATGCTGGATCAAATATGACAAAATCGTTTAATTTCAGGTATCTGTGATGCTCATGGCAGTGTTTAGAAATTGTGTGATTTTTTTTTTTAGGGAACAAAGTGCCTTCTTTGGTTAGCAGGTCAATGACATTATCTTGACTGTCATTTTGCTGTAAGGGCTTGTGTCCACTTTCTGCAGATTGGGACAGTAGCCACTCTGTATATTCTTAACTGCACTGCCACGGCTTCAAAGAAGCACCGCGGGGTGCTGCCGGAGGCACAGCCATTGACCTACAAACCGCGAATCTGCAGGAGCGCACCCGAAGCAGCAGTAGGGAATCTGCCCGGCTGCACAAATCAGCAGTGGACACAAAGCCCTAAGAGTAAAATGTTTTACAAAATATATTTTTGCTGCATTTTCTTAGTGATGTATTTATGAAGAGTTTCTCAGTGTTAGGCTATGTTTTCATGGCGTCAAAAAAGCATGTTTACATTACGATCGGTTAGCATGTTTCCACATGCGTTGATGTAATGCGTTGGGCTCCCTTGTGCCAAAATCGACGTAGCTTGCTATGCTGACATTAATGTAACGGAGCCCAGTGCATTACATAAGTATGGGTGCACCCATAAATACTGAATCGAGTCTGTTACCAGTGGATGAGTATCCACTGTTAACAGACTGTTTTCCCTTCAGAAAAAAAGGGGAATAACTTGCTCAACATCACTTCCAATCTTTCTCCATCATCACTTCCGGGATTGTGAAAGAGAGGAAGAACGTGCAGAAGGGTCCAACTATCTGTACGCATGCGTTAAACGGAGGGACCTAGGCAGATGCAGCGGAAACATAGCCTTATTGGCAGATCCACCTAAAGTTCCTTTTTGTACTTAGGCTAAAGTCCCTTTTTGCATATTAGCCAGGCTGCAGGGTTTCTAGTATGCTCTTCCATGATCCGAGAGCTTGAGAATAGATTGATATTCATATGACATGGGTTACTGGACTAGAGGCATTTGAATGGGGTGTGTTTGTTTAATACTTTATTGGAAATTATTGCTTTTAAGTGTTTTGGATGTACATCAGGAATATACATTTCCTTTGCAATTGATCTTGGTAGTAGGTTCAGGCTGTAATATTTCATTTGTATTGGAGAAGCAACAAATCTCAGCTCTGTATGAATACATTTCAACTGGCAAACATTGAAAAACAATGCAAAATAACATTAGTGCATTACATGAATATTCTTCACTGCTGATAGCATGATTCATAACACAATACAATCCATAATCTCATTTATTACTCCTCATTAAAATATGGCTCTAGGCTCATTCACACTATGCACACTTTGTTGTGTACTGGCAACTCATGCGCTAGCTTTTAAGTGCTTACCAATGTTGTACAGTACACACAGTATGCGTTAATGAGTGAGCTGCATTAGCGTTTCGAATTACAAGTGTTGTGGAAACTTTTGTGCTAACATATCAAAAATGAATGCAGCAGTCAAAGCATAATACAGTGTGTAACCGTGTGAATGGTCTGTCTACCATGTGCAGTCCTTAGTGTGGTGTATATTTGTACAAATGGGGGCTGGAGAGAGGATTGGTTAGACACCCTCTGCAGCTAGGAATATCCTCTGTAAATACAGAGGCTGGGGGGACTTTAAAGACCATCCAGACCATATAACAATGCCTAAATAAGGTTTAGTAAAATAGGTGAGAAAACTGTTTAAAATTGCATAGCATCAATTTAATAGTCCATGTCATAAAGCGTGTATCCAATAGAAATACATCCGGTGTTTCAGATCATAGGCGTTAACATACGCTGCACATTCAGATCGTCCACTGTTGGAAAGCCTTAAACCTTAGCCCAGATATGCCACAAACCAAAAGATGATTGGAGGACCCCAACGCGCGTTTCGTTCATACAGAACTTCATTAGGGGGTGGGTGGTGGTTAGGGCACAGATGGAATAACCTGCTTGTGAGGCGTGAACGCGTCACTGAAGGATGTAGAAAGAAGCAACTAGCTTGATGATGTAAATACGGCGTGAACCGGGGTAAATGAACGAGGAGCCCTCATATGTAAGAGCCCAATCGCAGTCACCAGGGCGGATGAAGTAGTGTAGATCGTCAAAGTTCTTATCTAAGCGGCAGGACACCGTCAGTCAAGGGGTAAGTAAAGGAGTAATTAAGCAGTCCATAAGTACAAATGTATCCTACGTTATAAAAGGTCCCTCCTGTGGTCGGAGCTGCGTCCCAGTCAGCTGCCTGGTGGTGTATATTTATTTGGAGACATTAACTCTACCTTGGCAAATCAGTGTTGCAAAGCAGCTTACAAATGCAGTGTAAAGGCTCCCATACACGGGTTGATTTTAACCGATTGATCATCTAGCATGTTCACAATGATCGATCGGCGATCAATCGAGTTCTGCCCACCCTGAACGATCAACCAAACAAATCGGAATCGACTAAAAATCGGATTGGACATTGAACCGACATGTTTTTTATTTTTTTTGTTTTTTTTGTCCATCGTTTGGCAACTGGTGGACCCATAGCTCCCTGTGCAGCAGCCTTTCCGATCATTGGATTTTGTGGAATCTGGCATTTTGGAGATCGTCTCATGTCCAAATCAGCCACAAATTGGGTTCCCAAGGTGGTGTGCCATGGATTCCCGATCAATCCCCCGGCCACATACATGTAATGTGTGCATACACCAGCACTTGTGAAAATCAATTTTTTTCTATAGAGCATTAGTAAAAGCTCTTTTCCTTGAAGTTGTTGCGAGTTAGTATTTTGGGAACAGACCTGATAGAGATGGACTTTACAAAGCAGAATTGCTGCTGAAAAATGTATAAAAGTTAACTTAGTAAAAGTGTCTTTCCATTCTGCTGGGCATCTTTCTTCATAGTCATGAATGCAATGTATTGTTGTATTGTCATTTACACTACAGTACACTAGCTACATCTGTGTGAAAGTCCTTTCATCTTTCTGCCCTTCAATTTGTTATGCTTACATGTGTTCAAATGATAATGGGTCCATTGCAACACATCTGTCTTTTTCTGTCATATATGTCTTCATTTTCTTCTGTGCATAATCTTTCTTTCTTTTTTTTTTAAGCTAACATTTGAAATTGTCATAATATGGCAAAACTTCCAACATGACACTATTTCATGTGTAACACTTGCAGTTAACAATTTGATAACCAAATGAAACGGTAATCTCTGGTTCTGGTATCATTTTGTACATTTTCATGGTCATTTGATTTAATTTAGCTTGACCGCTTACTGTTTATCTGTCACTGACATGAGCTCTTTCTGTGTCCTAATTGTATTTGGACAAGCCACAGTGCATAAAAGGCAACAGAAGTACAAACGCTAAATTGTCCTGTGTTCCATCCCAGATGGTTTTGACCTCACAAACAACTCGAATCCGGGCTCCCCGATCTTGCACATCACTCCAAGCCTAGGGGATGTTCTTGTGTACCTGACACCCGAGACCATCTCTCCAGATGCTGCTGCTGAGGGTAGGCCAGATTGTCTTCAAGGTGGAGTTAGCAGGAGTTGATAATCAGATTATTTTCCTTAGCAAGCTTTGTTCAAGTTCATGCATCTGGTTCAAGTTCATGATCAGGTATTCCGTTTATTAGCCCTTCCAAGCCTATTGCAGCATCCTCCAAGCTAACAGCTAAGCATGGCTAGTAAATATATAAGCACGCAGGAAAGCATGCAGGCTACCAAGGTGAAGTCTCATTTCTTAGTGTGTTTGTGTTTTTGGCAGAATAATTTTAAACAGTGTTCTATTTCAGTATTTTAAGCTATGTTGAGGTTTATTTCATAGTTTGAAACCCATTTACTACTAACAAAATGTTTTATTATATCCTCATATTGAGATTGTACTTTAGGGAAATAACAAATGATAAAATACAAAGGTTTTTATTGGTCTGATGCAAGATAAAAAAAAATAAAAAATAAAGTTTAAATGTGAACAAATTAGATTGGATAGATAAACCGGATTATCAGAATTGACTGTTTCCCCTCCATTTCTGATCACTGCTATTTCAAGTTTTGATGCGTCTAAATTCTGACCTTTCCTGTAAAACAGAGCTAATAACCACATGCCTACAATTGTTAACCCATCATAAATACTTTTAATTCTTTTAATACAGAAACTTCACCCTTTAACAAAAGCTTGTTCCAACTTAAATAGATGGTACAACACTCTTTTATTGCATTTTTAAGAACATTTCGGTGTCAGTATAGCCCTTTGCTTCAACATGAATCATTCAAGTCTTAATCCTGAAATAGAACTAGAATACAGGGCGGCAATAATTTAAGATGTATTGCAAAACGCATACTTGAATGTGTAAATATGATGATCTAACGCTTTCATTTGATGGTCCAAAAATAACCTTTCCCTTGGGGATAGGACACATATTTTGTTTTTTGTGCCACAGCAAGCACTGTATCTAAATTGTTTTTGTTGCACATTTGTCTGGAATAAGCCCCTACTCTTACTGGTGACATTGGTGATAAATACTTAAAAAGTATTGATATCAAAAAGTTGATATTCTCACTGTATCTAAATATGAATAATAAAAATAAAAACAATTTGCCCTTTCGGAATATTAAAACGTTTTAATATACAGAGATCAAATGATTAGGTGAGCGAAAATATGTTGGTAATGATGCCTGCTGGCATATGCGAAACATAACAGCCCATAACACATCTGAAATGAGACTTTTAATTCCTAATTCTATCTGCCACAACAAAATGGAGCTTGGACATTTTTTTGGCTGCATGTGCATGGTTCGGTTCTGAAGATCTGAGAGGAGATTTGGCACTTGGTTCCCTCACGGCGTAAGCTCTGCTTTGAGTGGACACTTTGTTTCTTTGATGCTTTGTCCAGATTTATCTCTGTTTACATTTCTTAATATCCTCTGCAGATTATGTCATGACCATCTTCTTTGCCAAAACTGAATCCATCTCTTAATTGCTGATGCTTAATTGCCTGCTGTACAATGGTTATATATCTTCTTCGGGAGTATAATTGCTTTGGATCTGTCTGCTGAATTTACTCAAGTTGTATTCGATGTTTATTCTTGTATCACAGTGAGCATTTTGTTTTAAAGGATAATATTAATGTTAAGGCCCCCACACTCGTACCAAATTGGGGCCGACAGAGGAGCTCAGATCAGCTCTGGAGTGCAGCTTGATGATGTCATCAAGCTGCTCTCCAGAGCTGACAGCATCAGTGGGCACCCTTTGTGTGCCGGCTGTTAGCTTCAATAGAGACGCCGGTCTCCATTGAAACGAATGGCATCGGCCATAGATTATCGGACATGTCTGTTCTCTGGCCAACCGAGCTGTGGGGCCCCCTGTGGGCCCCCCTGATCAGTGGCCGATTTTGCAGACGGCCCGAGCATGCATGCCCAACGGTCTGCGTCAAAATCGGCCACCGCTCGGTGCGTGTATGGCAGCCTTTAGACCCACTACCTCAGAGTGTCCAGATTCTGGCCATTTCAGCATTGTGCACCTCCAAGCCACAGTGGACATTGTCCCCATAGCATATCCTGTCTTTAGGAAGAATCTAGGATACAGACAGGAGGAACATGCTGTTTATGTATTACCTCACAAGGATGGGCAATGTGTTGAAAGCCCAGATTGAGTCTTTCTATGATTCATTTTTTTCTTGATGTCCACCAAAAACCTTGGGTGTGTCTTATAGTCTGGTGCTTCTTATTGTGTGTGAAAATGGTACATAAAACTGGAGACCAACCAGGTTGTCATCTTTGCCCATAATTCCAAATGTCCAGTTTAGAACTGTATGCTATTAAGGCCCCTGGAACACCCAAGCTGACTTCTAGGTTTGATACACATGGTATGTCAAAGCAGGGATTGGATTGCTTTGGGGAACTTTTCAGCTCCTTACATTAGATAAAGGGAATTTTGAGGACATATTGTGTGTGTGTATATATATATATATATATATATATATATATATCACACATAGATGATAAATATATGCGGTTGCTCTCATAGGAAAGCTTGTAGAAGCTGTTTACAATGATGGAGGAGGGGATAATTTACTTAAGCTGCTGTATTATTGTTTGTAGAGCGCTATAGCTCTGCTGAAAGAGAAGTTGCATCTGTTGCCTTTTCTGCTTTGCATTATTGATGGTAGAAGAATTGGTCCTATATGGAACCAGATACAGAGAAAGTGATTTCTGTCTAACCTAATAGTAGTTCTTTTATCTCTCAGTGCTTACTTCCTCATTCATAAATGTTTTATGCTGATTGAAAATGAGTGACCTGGGTTTCTCAGACTTCTTGCTTTTGGCTTTATACCTAGGGGTTGTGTGGGTTCCTGCCAAGGCTACACAAAGCGTAGTCTAGCAGAGCTCTCATATACATAGAGCAGTTCTTTAAAAACAATAGAGCTGAGCGAAGCAGTTCAGTTGCACTTCATACAGTTATAACTTGATAATTTGCATGTTTCATTCATTACTGGATTGCATGAGATCATTGCTAACATTTTAAAGCTCTGTGCATATGCGTGGCCGCACTAAATCCTTATGCCTCTGCTTCCATTAGAGGAGATGCACTATAGGGAACTGATGACCATGGTAGAATTGAAACAGGTAGGTGAGGCTTCCATGCATTTATTGATTAATACTGTAGAATGTATTTGATCTCATAGTACTATTGGTTACAGCAAGCAATTCTAGTTTTATTTTAAAGAGGCATTTCTGAGAAATATCTTGTTGCGTTTCTGGTGATGTTGGGGCAATGAGGCAGTCAGCAGTGTCATTCTCTACTCGAGCAATGAAGATGTTGCTGCTATTGTGTCAACCTGTGTTTCTGGAACTATTGGCTTCAATAAAAGGCCCCATACGCCTTAAAATCTCACCATACAATTTCTGTACAACCAACTTTTCTACTACCAAAATCATGTAATATCAGGACCATTCTAAACTGTCCAATCACTATGTATTCCATCAGAAAGGCCACTATACTACATGGTTGTTGGTAGATCTAAAGCCTAGGTGACCAACCTGTGGCCCGGGGGCCGCATGCGGCCATTTGGGCATTCTTCATTGGCCCCCCACAGTCCTCCACTTATGGCCCTCCAAACCTAACTGTTAATGCATAAGGCATAGGAACTCGCCTGTCCGCTGTATCCCCTGTTGACGCATCTTCTCCCGGGATCTTCTTACAGTGGTAATAGGAGGAGAGGAACAAAATAGGGGCACATAACCTTTAAATCAAAGGTTATGTGCCCCATAGATATCCTCAAAGTCTTTGATGATGGCTATGAGGCACTTAACTTTTGATGATATATAAGACACAAAATGTCCATTACCATATGACAGTGTTCCCTAATGATTTGAAGTATAATTTACAAAACATTTTGTTATTTAAAATGGAAAAATAATGTCTTCCAGCTATGCATGCTATAATTTTTTCCATTAAAACGGCGTATACAAGTCCACTACTGATCTAAAGTTAATGTATATGGAGTGATCTAAAGGTGTATGGGTGGCTTAAGGCCTTTTAATAACAAAGGCAGTTTGTGCTGAGAGTTCAAGAGATCACCAGGCAAATTTCAAAATATAAATGATGCTTATCTTTTTTACTTGGACTAAAAAATAAAATGGCGTGAATATTTTTTTTTTTATCTATACTGTGTTTATTTATGGTCATCTGCAGGCTTTATCTCATTCATCCAAATATTTTGCATGTTTGTATGTTTTGTAGTTCATAGTATTTCTCATTATCAACTTACTTATACTTGTATAATATGGTGAGTTAATTTAATAATATATGCTGCACTTTAAGACGTAGTGTGAAGTCTTATTCAATTTTAGAAAGAAAACATTACCTTGGGTTTGTAAATGTCTATATAACTTGTTTAGGAATTCAAGAGATGTAGGCCTCTTTTATAGCACTGTAGGAGCATCCTCTCCTCTTCCTTTATGCGATGGTGGGTTCTTATTTTGGTTAGCTTGTTATCTTCTCTTTGGATGAAAAGGAAGGTAGGTAAATGTGCCACCAAAAGACTAAAAAAAAAAAGAGGAAAAGTTTCCTAGGATGCGCACCAAATGGAGCTTAGGTTTGTTGCCCAAGTATATGACACAGATTTTCATCTTGAAAGTCTCTGTCAAATGATTATAGTAAAATTACCTTACAAAAGCAGTATGGTGAATCTTTAAAGGCTGCTGCTAATCAGCACTACTTGCTTTGCAACTATGGTTCTTGCCTCTGTCCCTAAATCATTATACCGCACAGTAGTGATAGCACAGAGGTGACTGAGAGGAACCATAGCAGTTGAATCAGATCTGGAACACCATAAAGTGTTGGCTTTAAGCAGTGTTCTAGCGAATATTCTCTTTCTTGCATTTTGCTTTCAGGTTGATTTAGGTTAAAAGCTTTATTGAGGAATTACTGTATTTTTTTCACCATAGGATGCATCTGTCCCCGGAAAATCGAGGGGAAAACTCCTGCTTCTTATGGTGCAAAGGCGTGGTCACCCACAGCCTTAAGTGTACTGTGAGCCGGGCAGCTTTAGCTCACACACAATGGCAGGTGGGGGTCTGCCCACAGGTGGCTTTTTCATCTGCACATCTGCATCAAGCCCCGACCGCAGCTCTGTGTGTGCGCTAGATGGCATTTTCTATTCATGGGTTATGAACCAATCTGTTATTAAAGAATAGGTTGTTCCTTGTCTGGTGTGGCAATGTTGTACAATGAAGAGAAGGTGAAGACTGCATGCAGGAGGGGGTAGTTAAAGATGGAGATAAAGGCTTAGCTGTTGTCATTTTTGAAACCATCTAAAGGTACCCATACACGTTGCGATTTTTCAGGGACTGATGCGATATTCGATTTCGACGCACGATTTTTGCTTTAGTGCTATTTTTAAAAGTCGGTCGGATGCCTGACTTTTCGGCCCCGATTATTCACAGCCCGACCGATCGGCTGGTTGGATTGGGAATCTTTTAAAAAATTTTTCTAAAAACCGCATCGGTCAGACTACATTTGCATGTTAGGAATCCCGAACAATCGACCTACCCGACCGACCGGATTGGTCGGAAGGGCTAAAATCACACGAAAAATCGCAACGTGTATGGGTACCTTAAACCAGCATAAACTTTACAGTGCTGCCTAGTCGGTTGAGGAATAAATGAGAATACATTTTGCATTTCTTAGGACATTTTAAAAGAAAAAAAACAGGTTAAGTTTATTATTCCCCACGAAATAAGACCTACATAATAACATCATAAATCAGATAATGTTTTTGTTATAAACATTTATATCTACTAAGTATTACAGATAACTCATCATGACACTGGGGACTTGCACGATATGGCCTCATTTCACAGTGCTTTCTGCATGTTATTTCAACATGTTTCCCGCCCCCCAAAGCTCACAAACACTCCCACCTAGATGTTCCAGGAAACAGAAAAGGGTATCCTAATCTGAGAATTTATACGCTATTTGCACCTTCTCACTTCCCAAACTTTTAGTCTTCTCCTTGCCCTTTCAGAGATTGTTGTTGGCTCTTTTTATTATATGTAACGGTAATAAATAAGAACATAAAGGTACCACTATATTTTATGTGATTGCAGAATAAAAAGATAAAGATTGCTCTAAATTAAACCATGTTAAGGTTTATTTGCATCTGCTATGAAGGTCATTTATCTTGTTTTTATATTTTAGGTCCTGAAGGCACCTTTACTGGAGAGGACTCCATCAATCTTAATGATGCAGATGAAGGTTTTTCATCCGGGGCCTCTGTTAGTAGCCAGCCTGTTGGAGCCAAACAAACTTCATCTTCAAGAAGCGGTTCAAGAAAAGGAGGCAGTGTGCGATCAGTCAAAGAGAGAGAGCAACCTAGTCCATCAAAGCCTAGTGAAAGTCGGGAGAGCACACCCAGGAAACAGCCTGTTCCCACAGCTGCAGATATTTCACTTGAAGCGATTGAGCTATCACCTATGAAAAAGCACCTGAGCCTTCCAGCAGGCCATGTGGTGTCAAAAGCAAATAGTCTCAGTCTGATCCGAACCTCCAGCACTTCATCCAGTAAATCTTTTGACTATGTTAATGGTAGTCAGGCAGGTGGAAGTAGTGGGATAGATGGAGTGACAAACCTTTCCACTTGCAACACCAACCGCTTTTCAACAATAAGCTTACAAGAGGACCGATTAGGCCAAGCAGGAGAGGGCAAAGACCTATTATCTGCTGGTGCCCCCTTGACCAAACAGTCTCGATCCCCGAGTTTCAATATGCAGTTAATCTCCCAAGTGTAGACTCCTACTGTATTTTTGAAACTGTGCAGATTTGCATAACAAGAAAGTTTATTCTCATTAAGTTCCAAACCCTGTTGATTTCCTTAATAGAATTGTTTTCAAACAAAGCAAGAGCAATACAAATACTGTCCCCAAATTCTGGATCCTAAGTCTACATTCATGCAGTTTTTCTTGTCCAATTTCCAACCTTTTTCTTCCTTTTTGGGTGAAGTGCAATTTAAGAAAAAAGATCCCATTTCATCACTGTGAGTCCGCAATTAATTTCTGCCTAAAGGATAGTCAACTTCAAGAAAGTTCTTAAAAAATTGTAAAGCTCACACACAAAGTACATAATGGCTTTATCTACCATGTTTGTATGACCTACCTTCTTCAATATCATTGAACTTTTGAGTTTGTGAAATCAGTTGATCAATATCTAAGGTTGCATCTGTATGTTTACTGTGACATTGGACAATCCCATTTACTGCTTCCTTCTGGTAATCTTAAGCAAACATGTACTTCAATAGATGGCATTTATCATCTGTTGACAGCAGATATACTTTTCCATTTCCGTCATATTCCATTTCCCAACATATGCGTCTTCCCTCTTTCCACAAGGTGTGGGGATTTTCTGAGGATTAAACCGTGGACAACAAAAAAACCTAAATGAAAACCAGATTGTCTTTTTAGAATGCTCACTTCACCTACTAGCTAATGCTTGCAGTTGGATGTCAAGTTCAATGTCGGGTAAAGGGAGGGACTCTGTAGGCTTTCTTCTTTTTGTTTCTTTTTTTTCCAATCAGCCGAAGAGCCCTCTCAGCTGCTCCCCTAAATCCCCTTTCCCCACTATCTATTAAGATCTCAAATCCATTCATTGTGTTTGTTACAGTCCAGCTAGACCAGTTATGACAGCACATCAGGGAGAGTCATACTGTCTGCTGGAATTGCTGTTGTACAAAATGATATTGTGTTCTCTGTTCCTTTGGTAAGCCTCCTAACCACACTGCCGTTGATACTGACCATTCATTTTGTAAGGTGTAATATCCCTAGATTTGATTCTGGAGTGGTTGGGATAGTGGGTGTGCTGATTAGTGCTGTGTGACTCCTCCAACCTCCAACAACCCACTAAAGCGAGATTATATGTTTTAGCTTTCCTGCCGCTAATCTAGCTGTGAATGTATTGAGTCTTTCAATGGCAGTGTATGGAAACTAGTTACATTATCCATAAGAGTACTCTGTGGTTGAAGATGTTCTTTTCTTGTCCAGTAGCTCTGTTTTATTGGAGCAGTACTAGTATGCTAGTGTCCCTTGGCTTTTAGATGTTTACACTGTTAACTGTTCAGAAGGCAGCCTACAACCTGCTGTCATTTGTTTTGGGCAACTAAGTTATTGTTCGCTGCAAATGCTAACAGCCAAGACATTGAGTTGTGTACTGGGTATTCATTCCCATAAAGCCTGTCTTCTTGCCCTGTAAAAGTAATAGCTGGTTAATGGTGCACACAGATCTGTTCAGTCATTCTGTGTGTTTGCTGTAAAGTGACCTATTTCTGTGTTCTGACCTCCTAATGTCTATATTCTGCATGCTGAATAATGGAGAATGGCACTGGCTTAACTTGCAGCTCTCAATCAAATGAAGCTTGGAAAAAAGTAGCTGCTAACTGGCATCCCCAATGAAAGTTCAGAAGGGACCAGTATACTGTATCAACAAGTGGATGTAATGCTGGCTGTAAGTTCTGTCTAATGAGCTGTTGCTATGAAAGTGGCAATCACAGTATTGTTTTGTGCATATGCAACCCAATTTCTTTTGCTGAAAACACCTGAGCCGGGGTCAGTGTGGCTGAGCTGATTCAGCTTTAGCTTACATATGTTGCTTTTCACGTTTTTTCTGACCTTTCCTAGAATGTGGCAGTAAGATTTTTGGGGTTTCTTAACTGCATTTAAACAGTTATTGAATAATGGTTTTACTTATCTGATTATAGTGAGATATGATTAGTTAATATAACTGCCTCTTCCCTACGCTCACCATACACATTACAGAATTCCTAGCTGAATATGGAGCCTACAGAGAGTGGTCAACCCCTATTTGTGTTAGATCTATACGATAGTCAAATATATATTAAGAATGCCCTTATTTTCAATAAATTAAGATTCATTTTCTTTTTTTAATCCACCTTTCATTCAGTGTAGTTATTACCAGGTAGAAGCTATTGGTGTGCCACCAGTGTGGATCAAAAAACTGTCTGTGAAAACCACAGAACATGCACTGTTAGTAGATGGAGACAGATTTGGCAAACACTGGTTGAATCTATAGCTAGTATTGTATAGTTTTTGGCCATTACACTGCAATGGGAAAACTCTGAGGCAGTTTCATAGATCATTGGCATGGAGCTTGGTAAAACTTTGCAATAAAGTTAGGTGTTAGTAACAAAGTGAAAGCTAACGAGCAAGAAAAACGTAAGCAGGGTACAGACATGCAAATATGGGCCAGATCGATGGCCGCTTTGAGTGCCGTGCGTGCTCACGGCCATCTATGTGGTCCATATAATATGCGGCCATCGCTGTTTTCGAGCTGGACCAACCAATCCCGCTCAAAAACAGCCATATCGGACATGACTGTTAAATACGGCCAATGTCTGTTGCTTAACATGGAAACCGCAAGTCTCCATGCAAAGCATCAGCTGAGCTGGGGTGAGAGCAAAGCTCCCCAGCTCCGCCGATATCTGACAGCAGCGCGATGAGGTCATCACGCTACTGCAGGAAACATCCCTGTACCCTGCTTTATGCCCAAAGAAAATTGGGTTTAAGGACAGGGTCGAACATAGATTTTTTAAGATTTGTAGCTGTTTTGAAATTAAGCTTTAGAAAAGATTCCCCTCTACCTTATATCATTGAACTTTGAGCAGAAACAATAAAGCTCTCCATACACATTATAGTCTTACTAGACCACCTTTGTACAGTCTCCATAATTGATTTCTGTAAGATGAGGCAAACCTTGCAACTAGTTGTTGGATAAAGATAACCTATATCTTAGCTGCTGCTTATACCTGACTTTCCACAGTGCAAACTCTAAAGGTACCCATATACGGGTTGTTTTTTCGTTTTGACTCCAGAACGATCACCATACGCGTTCGGCAACCAATCGTGAAATCCCTTGTTCAATCGATCCGGCTTGAAGAAATGTCGGTCGCACAGGGAACCAACATGTTGGTAAATCCCTCGATCGCCATTGCTTTCGGCCAGGAATAAAATTAGCTGTATGGGCAACTTTAGGATTGAAGTTCAACAGGTGATAGCCAGGACTGATCAATGAGAGGAAAAAAGTTCCTAATTATCATGCAGATGTATGCAGACTGCCATTAAGCCATTAGACTTGCTGTTATATAGATCAATTGGCGAAGTGGCAATGTGTATGCAATTGGCATTCTAATGTAGTTTTCTAGATTATTGATAATTTCTGTTTGTCATTAATAGGGGGTGATTAGCTCACTGAGGTAGTAGTTATCCTATCCTTTGTAGTAGATTAAATAAATGGACCGTTTAATGCCAGGATGAGCTGCATTCTTACGTATACCAAGAAAGCATATAAGATGGGTGCCTCACATATATAACTTCTAAGGCTAATTTTACACAGGAACTATTTTGTTACTATTAGGAGTTTGCAATCCCCTTACCTGTACAAATATAATAGGAATGTATAAAACTGTGTTGTGGATATGACATTTAAGGTAAATATGATAACATCAGTGTAAAATATCTACATATTCATATTTTATTTCTACTTTTTTTCCTGCATATGTCATGTACAATAATCCATTTCTTCCCAGGAGCCCTGTAAATGTGTCGCCATTGACCACTGGGAAATCTTGTGGTGGCAGGGGTATAACTTGACTTTAATAGACTAAATGAAAGTACCCTGTAATTATTTGTTCTACTGTATTTATTCAGTTGAACATGACAAACTCTGTGATAGGAAAACATTGACCGTTCTCATGCACCTATGAGTTGATCATTGTAATCGTCTATTCTCCAAATACGCTAAATAAGCTTCTTAATACATCCTAATATATATTGTCCTATCTTGTAACGCCGATCTGAAGAAGATCAAACATGTCAAAGCATTTAGCACGCTTACAGTTGTCCAAATAAAGCTCATACATTTCCCTTAGTTTTGGATTGCTGGTGTAGGATCTATATAAAAACATA
Source organism: Ptychadena robeensis (assembly GCA_036250615.1). Taxonomy (NCBI): domain Eukaryota; kingdom Metazoa; phylum Chordata; class Amphibia; order Anura; family Ptychadenidae; genus Ptychadena; species Ptychadena robeensis. The sequence continues at coordinate 47,521,146 of CM070039.1, forward strand.
CATATACATTTAGCTTTCCCTAATCTAAACTTTTGGCTATATTTGGGAAGCCTTCTAATTTGTTTGAGTCAGAATTCACACTGCGTTTCACTGGCAGTTTCAGTGCAGCTGTCCGCCAACTTCTCCTATGTCATCCTTGTGGACAGTAGGGCCGTGGCCGGTCAAATGGCAAACAGACGGTTCTTTAAACAACCATTCGAGTTAAGTCTTAAGTTTTGTTATTATTTCTGAACCCATTAAGACTTTTTCCTCTTGCTTCCTTTTCCTGTGATACAAGGCGGAACAATAAGGAAAACATGTATCTTCAGAGTATGGGGGACATTGGTACTAATCTAGAATAATATTAAATTTTTCCTTTGCTGCCTTGGTACAAACTGGAAACCTTTTTGTCACTCTTAAGATGGCCATACACAGGTCGATACATGTTCAATTGATGAACCCTCGAGCGTAGTGTAATGACATCGCCATGCTGCGCTTGTGCTTCAAAGGTTGAACGGAGAATTAAGGCACAGTACTTTGAAAACTTTAGATGGGTACCCTCTGTCTCCATCCAAAGTAGGGGCAATCGAACAGGGTTTACCAACATGTTGGTTCACTGTTCAAGCTTTCTCAGCTGGATGAAAGGCTTGATGCAATTGATCGCCGCAAACCTGAATCTATTTTTAAAAAATCGACCCTTGTATGTCCAGCATTATGCACTGTTATCAAGGCAACAAAAAGTGTCAATTTCTTCAGGAGGGACATATACCACAACAAAGCACATGATGAAAATAAAGATATGTGTTCAGCACTCTCTGAAGGTAACTTTTTTTAGGTAAAGCTGCACTTTTAATAAACATTTCTATTTGTTCTTCCAGCTAATGGAAAACTTGTCCGTACAATAAGTCACCATTTAGTGACGTTAGGATAACCACACAATCTGTCTCTGCAGAGCATTGTGTCCTCCCAGCCAGGAGGCTGCACACATATTTGATGGATGAAGGTCTTCCCATCCGAGGAGAGAACACATCATACTGGCATTTTTTTTTTCAGAGGCCGTAAGGACAAATCTATTATTTTCAGTGAGAGTACAGTTGTACTTAAATGAGTTCTCCAAAACTGAAAGCTTGATAAATGCTTTGGACGTGTTTTCTGGAGGTGGTGCTTCTCACAGCAGCATTTGTGAGCTAAGATTAAATAGCAGTGGTATGTTTTAGGCCTACAAATCCTCTATAGCTTAAGCCCGGCCCATTTCATTTTCTTTTTAATTCTGCTGGAGATCGACTGTGTGTGATGACCTCAGCCGTGCAAAAAATCAGCTGCTCACCCTTTGTGTGCTGGCACTTACTTTGGATGAGGAAGGTGGAAATCTGGACGCTGGTCCCCACCCAAAGTATTGCAATTGAGCAAAAATTCAGACATGTCTGTAAATTCTAAGATCGATTTTCCCGGATGATTTATGGCCGAATTTAGGTTTTAAGCATTAGATTTGCAGCCAATTTCATGGCAGATTGACCACTGTGAGTGTGTATGACAGTCAATTCGTGGCAAAATCGCCCGCAAATCTGACCATCTTTTCCAAGCTTTACTAAGTAAAATACAGAAGGCTGCTTATATGTTTTGCATGTAAATGTATCAATGTAACCTCCCTGGCAGGCCTATTCCTTCTGGATTTAGTTGCCAAAAGAGGTACTAAAAGGTCAACAGATTACTGAGCTCATGTCCCGTTGTCACTTTTAACTAATGTAAATCTGCAAAAGTGAGAAAAACCACATTTTTGGACTTACTGACAGTTTATGGCAACGCATATTTGTCAGTAGATGTAACCATATAAAGTTAGCATCCCTCATAAATACTTGACCTTGTTTTCCTATTATACATTTATTTTTTTTTGAATAGTGGGGTTGTAGAGAGGGTTGTAGATCTCTTCAAAGAGTAAATTTCAAAATCTGCAGCATTCATATTTGCCCCAGATTTTGTACTTTGCCACAGTGCTTGTCCAATGGAGCAGACTGTCTATCTGTTGATATTGTTATTGAGAAAATATGGCTTGCATCGGAGTATTTTTATATGAGTGAAGATGGAAAATGTTTATATTTTTGGTATATATTTTGAAATGTCACTTTATCAGGATAAATAGAAATATTGCTGAACAAGCACAGTATACCCAAGAGAAAGTTCCCATGTAGCATTCCATAGCATACGTATGGAAAGCTTCTTAGTGTATTCTTAAACTTTATTTTCAGGGATCCCTAGGGTTCTGTCTTTATTCTTGGTATTCAGTTAAAGAAAAAAAGTTAATCATTGTGGGCATTATAGGAAATCAAAGAATAGTTCGTTTTTTTTGTTTTTTATGGCCAACGTTGATGTTTGCCTTCCACATGTACAAACAAAAAAATATATACTGGTATATAGACAGATTGTGAAAATAGAAAAGCTACTGCAACATTGGGTTACCCGTTTACTGTTTTCCAATAATCTCAGGATGTCTAGATTTGTTTCAGGATCTCAGCCTACAAGTCTTGTTTTGTTCTCACGGGATGCTCCTTTCAGATTTTTCTTGACAATCATTTATGATAAATCAAAGCATGGAATAATACTTTGTGTTCAGAAATTATCATCATGTTGTATGTGTGCTTTAGTTCTGTTAGTTTTACATATTTGTATATGAATACATTTAAAGATTGTGTTGATTTTTGTTTTGTGTCGCCAGGACTTTTTGTGTACTTCACAAGTATTTATTTTACATGGCATGACACTTGTGAAGATTTCGGACAGAGATAACCAAGCTTTGGGGCTCAGGATATGTTTAAAGTCCTTTAATTCCTGACTTAGGGTTGATTTATACATTTTGAGTAACTAATCTGTGTTGTATCATACATTTCTCATGTATGGCAGTATCATAGTATACAATATTCCTTTTCTATTGTGAAAGCTGAATGAAACCTGCTCTTAGATATAAAGATGGTGGTAATATGGATAATAAAAAGCTATGAAATGGGAAACTAACCTGGAAGCACATAAATAATATTGTAACCTGGGTTGGCCATTTCTAATCTGAAATGCTGCTTCCTTCCCAGCTCAGAGCAGCGGTGGGGTATACCAGCAATAAGAAAGTCACTTTGTGGGTTCCGAGATATATGCATATTACAAGGTATGGCATGTTCAGGGGCTTTACAATAAACTCACAAATCAGCTAGTTGAAAATATTTGACCCTCTCTAAGGGCTTGTTTCCACTCATGCAATCCCGCGCGTTTGTAACCGCGTGGCTGATAGTTGTCGCTCGTTTTTTTTAAATGCAGATGTGGATGCGGTTGGGACGCGGATGCGTTTCAAAACGCTGCAGCTAGCGGTCAGAAACGCGCCCTAAACCGCATCCACACCCGAACGCGCACAACCGCACCAGTGGAAACTATATTGAAGTTTCCAATGGATGCGGTTGTTTGCGCTTGCGGCCGCGTGGCTACAAACGCGCGGGATCGCATCAATGGAAACATGCCCTAATATATCCACAGGTCCAATAAAAAAATACAACTAGGACTTTGCTTTTTTCATGACCTCGTCATTGTGCTTTCTACAGATTAGAAAAGTTGTGTAAATTTTTTGTTTAACCATTTTATTATAGTTTATTTTCTATTTTCTCTCTATATTTATATAAAAAGTTGATCTAAAATGTTGTCAGCTAATTAAAATGTTTCCTAATAGATGTCCACCCTGCGGCCAGTCTTGGTGATTACATCCTGGAGTGTTGGTTTGTGAGTCCTCCTTGGTATGAACTGCAGTCCTTCATGGACTACGGACATGGTGACTGGTAGGAGAAACCACAGCATGTCAACTCTCCTGGAAGTCTCGAAGTGACAAGATATGACGTGTTACTTTATTATTTACATACGTTTAACATATATGTGTTATGTTTTGATTGTCATGATTTCCTTTGCACTGCTGGTATTCTCTCCCGTATAACAATGTTATTCAGGGTTGGAGCTTTTGTGATCTCACTGAAGTTGGTTGTATACAGGAAAATACATTTTCAAGTCTTATTCCAAAAAAGCCCCACAAATGCTCCATTTATTATGCAGTGAAATGCATAAAATGTTTGAAGTTATAGGTATAACAATTTATAAACCACAAAAGGTTTGTGCATCTGTTTTCAAAGGTGGTTAGTGGACCTTCGCAGTAGTGCACATTTTTCACTTTACTTTTCTTTGTTTATCGATGTACTGAGTGTTTGGTGGTTCATTTAACGGGATTCACTATCTAAGCACTGGAGATGCATAGTAAGGTGCTGAATTTCGATAGTAACATGCAGACTGACACTGAGCCTATTGCATTCTGCATCCGCTGTATTGGACTGGGTCCACTTGATTCTGCGTGTAATTTGCATATTAACCCCCCTGCCGTTCCTGACCGTCCCAGCTCTGCAGTGGACAAGCTGGGTTCGTCAAGCAGAGACCGGAGTTAAAGGAGAGCAAACTCACTGATCTGTGTGGCTCCGATCTAATGAAGAGGCAGCTGCAGGGGAACGGATCATCATTCCCCCCCCCCCATGCTCTTCTATGTAACCTGGCACATCTGCATTGCCATCTAGTGGTTGCAGTGCTAATTTACCTGATAAAGTGAATTATTGAAATAATTATTATCTAATGATTCACAAAGCATCTGAACATGATATATTCAGGATGTCTACCAGACTCCATTTTTCCATTAAAGTCTATGGTGCACTTTTGGTACAGAAATCTGTACCTCAGCAGTGCGCTAGGGAGGTTATTGTGGAAATTTGGCATCTCTACTATGTGCTAACCGTTTACTGTTTGTATGTGCTGCGCAGTGTAATCCTTGGAGTCCCAGTATAGATCCATCAATCACACTAGTGGCTTTTCTTAGTTCATTGTTAAAGCCAACTGTACACGGTCATTTCTGTTTATGTGCTAAGGAGTCGGACTGCATCTTGTTTGTATTGTAAGCTTCATTGATGAAGCAGACATGAATAGAAGCATCTCATGTTTAACAAGCTTTTGTGGGCTGTAGGCAAGTTGCCCGTTTTTCATAAGTATTAAGTTTTCCCTTAAAGTGCACATGTGTCTAGGCTGTGAGCATAAGAACTGTCCATAACTGGGAGATTGTATTAGCTCCCAATGCTTAATTTGTTCTAAAAAAATATTTGGTATGCTGATCCTTTGATTTCCCACTGATCACTGGGCCGCAAATTGGATGTGCCCACAAGACAGATCGACCATGATTGCACCACAAGTCAGATCACACAGTGATGTCGGTAAATTGCTGGCCGATCGCATTACTTTGGATGTGGAAAGTAATGGCTGGTCCCAATACAGAGTAATGCCCGGCACACAAAAGGGTACCCGCCGATCCTCTGAACGACCGCTAGAAAATCGGATGGGGATCTGACTGTGTATGGCTACCTTTACCCTTTAATAATTGGTTTAACCCTTTAATGAAGCTTAGGTATTTCTCACAGGGTATGCCCCAGTTAGCTTTGTGCGGGTTTCAGTTGTGCGACTAAAATTACTAAAGCAAGTTAAAAAAACAAAACACAAATAAGCTTCATAACCAATTGCAGCCTGTCAAGAAATAGAAAATAACTGGGATCAATGTGTTGTGATTATTGTGAAGAAGTTCAACCATATTGCCTAGAGCAGTGGTGGGCAACTGAGTTGATATGAAGGGCCACAAGTGTGGCCCTCAGCATCACTAAAGGGCCGCACATAACATCCATTCAGACCCTCCCCCTGTCAACATATCTCAGCAGGCGATGGACCAGATCCCGACAGCACCCACACCCCCTCCTGCTCCTGGGTGCAGCGCTCATATGTAGACCTGGTTTCCCTGATCAACATTGACAATTTTACTGATGTAGTTGATTAGGAAAGCTGGGTCACTTACCTGTGAAGCTGACCACTTCACAGGTAAGTTGCTATGCCCTATGCATTAACAGTTCAGTTTTGGGGGGCGCATGTGGAGGACCAAGGAGGGCAGCCGAACAACTCCCATGCGGGCCCCCAGGCCACAGGTTGGGCACCTAGGGCCTAGAGCTACAGAGGTGAATGTTTTTAAAAGTGTACTGCTTCTTCAGAATATGTGAATGGTTTTGTGTGAACAGCCTTGGCACATGTTTACTTTAATGAATAAATCTTTCATCTTTCTGTTATTATATACAGCTGTTACTTTAACAGTCATCCTGAGATCACATTTCCCATATATATTCTATCCTTAAAGGGGAACTCTATCCTAGGGAAAGGGAATGGGCCATAGACATGTTATTGTGTTGGTTTAAAATGAAGATGGAAGTATTTAACTGTAAAAAAGAAAAAATAGTTGCACACACGGCAGCAATCACATGTTAGAAGTGACCTGAAAGTGTGCAGAAAGGCTATGGTGGTGTATGAAACTGAGCAAAAATGGGGTCAGTATAAGGGGTGGATGATGGGCTGTATGGAGGTGTGCAGCTCCTAAAAATGGAGGGACAGTGTGGCCCCTTTGTAAAAGACCTACTGTAACAAAGTTTAATTCTGGTAAGATTAAAGAAAAGATAAAGTAATGCACTTGCAATAAAAGTTATACAATGCAGGCTTAGCAAAGAGTCTCCTATAGGAATAGTAGTTGTCCTGTATGTCTGGTACTCCAGCTGTGTGCATTCCAAGATCTCCACACTGATGGAGTGACGCGCACACATGGCAACTCCTATCCCTATAGGAAAGCACTACTCCCTGCTAAGTCTACATTGTACATCTCTTTTTGTGAGTGTTTTTTCTATATTTTCCATTACCATTAACAGAAAATGTTTACTGTAGCCTCATTTTTGTGTGTCTGTGGAAACAGAATATTGTATTTACCTTTTTTCAGTGAAAATGTAATAATCAGGCTGATTTTAATAAGTTTTCAGCAAAGAACATCTGCAGCAGCTTGGCTACATCATTTCCATTGCTGTACTCGGTATAAGCTTTTTATGTTCTATATTTGTTTGCTATCACATAAAGCTGGAGATCTGGTGCCCCTTTGCCTGCATGAAGGCATTCCCTGGTATGCTAGTGTGAAACAAAGAGTTTAGTCCGTGTGCTGAGAGGAGCACTGCTGCTTTCTGGGCTTGCACACTGACTTGTACAGTGACTAGTAAGCTGTGTGTTGCCCCTGGGATTGGCTGGGATTTATTGGTTTCTTCCTGCCTCTCGGGACCAGTGTATGTGTGTTATTTCTGTAAATGCAGAAGGAATACAGCCTATCGAAGATCATATTATTGGTGCATGTCGGACAATATTTATAACTGTCTTACTGGAAGCTGGTAAATGCTGTTCACTGTTGTTGAAATGTGAAACTTAGTTGCTGTTAACAAATGTAAATATCTACCAGAGAGTAAAACAAATATTTTAATTCATTGTAAATAGAGATGTACAAATTTCTGAATCATCCAGAGTTATCTATACTATGTTAAATAAATATTGTACTGTTTCTGGCTTGACATGTTTGGTTTTATTCATGCAGAGTATGCGATGATGTCCGATAAAACAGAGACTAAGCTAAGGAAAAATCTGCTTCATGTTACTCTAGTATGTACACTGAGCAGGGTCGGGTACTACATAACATCAATATTTATATTGGTCAGTTATATACTGTATAGCAGGGTGGATTTGATTTAAATCACCAGTCAGTAAGGCTTGATTTAAATCAAACTGATTTAAATTAATCATTCTTGCCGGTATAACTTTAAAATGCAAGTAGATGAAGATTTTTTCATATCAACTTTTCATATTCTTTTTTTTATCACCAGTTTAGGTTAATTCATATTTGGAAAACTTTCCTGTTGCACCTAGTTTTGAGAACTGCAAAAGTAAACCAAGCATCTGTGATAATATCTTGTAGGCAGAGAAACTGCCCAATAATCTTACAAAAACATACAGAAGTTGATAATGGCATTAGCACATCACCCAACATTTCCCCTGGAATAGACATGGTTGAGGGGACACAAAAGCAATACATTTATTATACACTGTGCAAAAAACGAAGAAATGACACGTGCTTAGACAATTAAAATAGTCCAAATGGCGCAAATTTCACCCCAACGTGCGTTTCGTTGAAGACTTCTTCAGGGGGTACGATATGTAATTTCATCGGCCACATCTACATAAAACAAACAGCCAACACAAGGGGATCAGTCATACTGAACAACCAAATCACCATAAAAGTGGACACAGACCCTCAGGGGTTACTCACTTCCATAGATCAATATAGGGGGAAAGACATGATTTCTGAAGATGGCGTCCTCACTGATGATCTGCGTACAACAAGACCGACCCAAACCATCAACTGATCATGTGTACCAAAGTAAATGTATTAAAAATCGGTTTTGTGGGGACACCATCTTGAGAAATCATGTCTTTACACTCTATATTGATCTTTGGACGTGAGTGACCCCTGAGGGCCTGTGTCCACTTTTTATGTGGATGTGGTTATTCAATATGACCGATCCCCTTGTGTTGGCGGTTTGTGTTATGTAGATTTGGCCGACGAAATTACATCTCGTACCCCCTGAAGAAGTCTTCAACGAAACACACGTTAGGGTGAAATTTGCTCCATTTGGACTATTTTAATTGTCTAAGCACCTGTACAGATGTGTACACCCACAACATTGTGCATTGTTTTTGATTGATATGATGTCATTACTTCATGAAAGTCACCTCACCCCTGTCTATTCCAGGGGAAATTTTGGGTGAATAGTTTATGCCATTATCAACTTCTGTCTATTGTTTTTGGGATGTTGGCCACTATACATCTGAGAGTTGAGTTTTATTGATTATAAAATCTTAAAAACACCTCTGGAAGAGCATGACATTGTGAATGGATTAATGGAATTTATTTACCAAAAAAAATTAACATATACAGCCTTATTCTACATAATAAAAACTTATCTTTATTTCATCATGGAATAACCTTGGGATGGTAATATATTTTCCTGAAAAAGCACTTTATTTTTAAAAAAATTCAATATAAATCAAAAAAATCTGATTTAAATAAAAAAAAAATAGATTTGTATCCACCCTGCTGTATAGTCAGTATACTGTAAGGTCAGTGCCATATACTGGAGGCTATGCATCACATCACAGGGTGACCATCACATAGGACAAGCATCATATTAGGTTGCTATCACATAGGACAAGTACCACATGAGGTTATTATCACATAGGACAAATATTACATACACTATGACCTAGGACAGATATCCCATAGGCAAGTTATTATATGAGGTTACCATCACATAGGACAGCTACAGGGCATACATTTTTACACATTTTGTCATGTTACAGTCTTTCAAAATGGATTAAATGTATTGTATAAACAACACCCAATGGCAACATGAAAAATGTTTACTTGAGGTTTCGGCAAATGTATAAAAATACTTTGTTGATCTTTGGCAGCAAATACAGCCTCAAGTTTTTTTTGAATATGATGTCACAAGCTGGTCACAAGCTGGGCATACATATCCTTGGCCATCTTTCTCCCCTTCTCATCCTTCTCCCATTTCTCTTAACAGCACCTCTCAAGCTCCATCAGGTTGGATGGGAAGAGTTGGCGCACAGCCATTTTAAGATCTCCCGGATTCCAGTCTGGGCTCTGGCTGGACCACTAAAGCCCATTCACAGACTTGTCCTGAAGCCACTCCTTTGATACCTTGGCTGTGTTCTTATGGCCATTGTTCTGCTGAAAGATTGAAGTCCCCCATACACCTTTAGATTACTCCATACAATTTTCTTTAGATCTACTAACACCTATGTAGTAAATTGGCCTCCCTGATAGAATACATAGTGATTGGAAGGTTTAGAAAGGTCCTCATATCACATGGTTTTGGTAGAACAAAAGTTGATTGTACATAAACTGTAAGGTAAGATTGTAGCGTGTATGGGGGCCTTTTCTGTGACTGCTAATATAGTGTGATAACATCAATATTCGCACAATAGATTTCCAAATCTATGCCCAGCACCAATTGTTTTGTTTATAAAGGAGTAGGGAAGGAATAGAACTCCCATTCCGTCAGGGTCTGTATGGGGTGATTGCACCATGCTGAATCGATTTGTATCCCTATGGAATTTGGAGCAGAGGAATCCTATTGAGAAAGTGGTTTTGCATCAAATACACTGTGTGATTGCATGTTCTATCGATAATAAATTAACAGTCAATATTTAATTTGCACAAGACTAAAGACAAAGATGAAAAGCAAAAACAAAGGTAAATATGTATATGACTAGGTTAACTATACTTGTCAAATGTGTATTTTACTCCACCTTTAGGTAACCATAGTAGCTAATTGTGTATTCTTGTGCAGTAAGTTCAAGCTAAACATTTCTACAGTAAACTACGTCATGTTCTTTGTTGTATATGTCTCCTTGGAACTAGGCCAGCTGTCCCATAGGTCTAGAAAATATGAAAGCATCAGTAGTAGTGAAGTAATGTTCAAGAAGCAGCACGGTACACGGTAGAAATCAGAAATCTACTTTCATCATTTTCTTCCCAAAATTTCTGTTTAGGTGACGCTTAGCAAAAATCCAGATTTGCCATTTCATTCAACTAGAGAAAGAATAGTCAGAGCATAATGATTGTAGTTCTGGATAAGTCACATCTGCTATCCCGATATTATTTGATTGTTGTAATGCCTGGCCATCTTGACATTAGTTAGGTCTTTCGTTTTTAAAATGAACAAGCAGAGCACTTTGATTTATTTCCTTTAAAGCAGATTTAATGTTTGACCTGTTAGAAGTAACTACAGCTGAGACAGAATACAGGAACACATGGTGCATAGTTTTGTTGGTTTCAAAGAGATGAATTACAAAAGCAATCCCTAATATATTTCAGCGTAATGCAGCATCCGTCTAATAAATCCGACATAACGACTGAATCCTTTCTAATAATGACCTAATGCTACAATTATACATACATAAGAAATAAAAGGTTTATATCCAGTACTTTTCCTTTTTAAGAACAAGTCCAGTGAGAAGCTTGGAATGGGAGAATGTGGTGACCTGCCAAAGCTGGGAAAAAAATTATTTTCAGAATAATTCGAAAAGGTCTTTTTTAGGGAACAAGAAGCTGGTCTGAAGTAATTGAGGTTAATCCATCCTTGGTGGATGATGCTCGTAATTCCTACAGGTGTCCTCACCGTTCCTGATTACCTACAACCCTTCTGTCTGCATAAAAGTAGTGTTGATGGAGAATAATAGAAAACTGCAATGGAAGAGATACAGACCTTCATAACACTTAACGGTCTTTCCTACTGAGCCATCACGGTGGTTGAAGGTACCTTCTCAAATGACACCCCGGTGGAAACTAACAGGAAGAGGTCTGGGGGACCTAAAGCCACAAGAGATTCAGAAGACAAGTCTCCACTTCACAAGACCACAGCGCTGGTCCTAGTAAGCAAGTCTTTATTTCCACTGCAGAGAAGACAGTTGTAGGAAGAAAGTCATTGCTTAAACATCTGAAGACGATATAGAGATTTGCCTTGGTCATGGTATATTGCCAAGGGATTAACCTATAAACCGCAAATGTAGTGGCTTGTAAGTGGTCCAGGCCCATTGATATTACCACATTTTGTTTGTATGTGTGACATTTCCTTGCTACTTGTTATTCCACAGTTACCCGTCGGTGTATTATAACAAAGTGGGGAAAGCATCTTTTAGGATTTCCCCAATGTGTGAAGACGTTAAAAAAAGACTCTCTCCACCAAGAGTCGTTTTGCTGAAGACACTGCATAGTTGTTTTGAATTTTCTTTGCCTGGCATTGGTGAAGGAAAATGTCTTTTAGTAAGTCTGAGTGGTTGATCACCAGCTTATGATTGCCCTCCTGCTTATGTTTCTTGGTCTGTAGTAGTTTTGAAAAAAAGAGATAAAATACATTTTCTCCAGTTTTTAGACTGTACATGCCCTGAACAATTTACAGCATCTCGGAAAAACACTACTTGCAAGGCAAGGTAATGTGTTTATGGCAATCTGGCACTAGGGGCCAGTGTGAGACAGCAGAGGATTTCTGCTTTTAGTTTCTATACCAAGAGCAGTCTAGGTACTACTCGATCCTCTGCCAGCATGGGCTGAGTTAAACAATACAATTGAGTAAAGCCGGTGTCCCATTCAAAATCAGCCTTCCCTGGCCTCCGCATCTACTTTATACAATGACTTTCAATATCCTACACCAGGGGGAGGAGTTCACTCTTTTACATATACTGCAATACAAAGCACTTCATTCTGCTATGGACAGGGGACATGTTGAGGTGAGCCTCCACCCTCCCAGACAGTACATTCAGCTATGGGGAGTATGTAGTACTGCTGCTATCTACTTTTAACATGTGTAATACGTGACAGGGGTCCCGTTGAGATGAGTCCCTCCCTGGGTCCCCAGTCTATAGCAGAAGGAACCTTCCGTGACATGGGGAGGTCTCATCTCGGCGGGTCCCCTGCCCATAGTATAATTAACTGTCCGTGACACTGGGAGGGAAGGGGAGTGGGGCTCATCTCGACACATACCTCTCTACTGATGACTCCACTGCCTAGATCACTGTGCCCGCACATGCGCAGTACCAGGGGGGCTTAGCTCTACAGGGAGGCTCATCTTAATAGAACACTGGCTGAGGCTTCCCTGCACTAAGTTATCTTACACAAGAGTAAGGGAAAGGCCAGGGATTTTAGAGGTACCCCTGAACTAAAACGACTACCAGCACTATGCAGTATCCTCTGATATGTACGTAGTTGGTCAGAGGTTCTTCCTTCCAGCAAGATAAATTACCCCCAAACCTAAATTCAAGCTATGTCTGTCAGAAGAATTATTCGAGGAATGCGTTTTTTGTTATCAGACATTCAAAAGATTGTTTTCTATTTCAAGTTTTATTTTTGTAAGAACAAGTAACACAATCAAAGTAAAAACACATTTAAAATCGATATGCAGAATGAACACATAGGCATGTAATACAAATGTTGTTATAAGACATTTCAGACCTAATTATATCAACAGGTATATTTTAAATGTCCCATTTTGGTATTTTAAATGAATCGTGGCAAGATTACACTAACAATGATATACAATACAAGTCAGGTAATGTGTGTGTGTGTGTGTGTGTGTATAGAAGTACAAGAGTAGTGACTAGAAAAACAAATCAATAAAAAGCTCTTAGGGCAGGAGGAGGATTTATTAACTTTATTGATTGCAAATGTTTTTACAAATTAATATTTTAGGAAAATTGTAAAAAAAATACCAAAACATAGAAATCGGAGACCATCACAATTGCGGAGCGGTGTTGACATGATCGTAGGCTTGCCTCTATACATCCTTATGATAAATAGATTTATTGTGGCTCCCATCACAACTCCACCCATTCTACTCACAATGTGCCAAACATGTATACAAGCTAGTTTTGTTTTGCTGAGAGGATTGTCAGTCATGGAATGTCATATCTTTGTATCTGGTTTGTATGTTTAACAATTTACTACCCTCCCAGGCTTATCTAGTAGTAGATACATCTCACTCGGTGGAAAGGAACAACATCCACAATTTTCCTGTTATCACGAGCAAAGTCCCATAGGTAGTTGTTGATTAGAATAGAATTGATTTCAATGTTAAGCTTTTCTTTGCTCTTTTGTAAAAGTTCTTTCAGCTGCTCACAAACCAGTTCCACTGCCCAGACTGAGCATCCTCTGATCTCCAGCTCTTCTCGATCTCCATTCTGAAACATCCATCCTGCAACAGACAATAAAAAACAGCTTGTAGTTTGTAGACCAATGCTGACTTCTTAGTTGCCCAGCTTAATTGATCTGTATTTTTATTCATTTATTCCCTAACCTGAAATATTATTGTGATTCTGGGTCAACTATCTTGTTTAGCAACATAAAAAAAAAAAAAAAAATTATAATAAAAAAGACACTCAGGAGATTAAATGATCAAATGTAGTCATTTATAACCACCTGTAAATATCTCTTGAAAACATGCCCTTCATTTTTATTGCCAGGTGGACTGAGTCCAAGATCATTTTGGCAGAATGCTAATGTAAGTGAATGCACAGTTCTCTTGACTGGCAGTTGGCACTGCAGGTACACATTGAGGGCGAAGTCAAAAGGTCGGCTGTGTTTCAACCAATTGGATACATGGGAAATGCAACATTAGGTTTTCCCGTACCGATTGTTGGGGCTTACCCATAAGGATAACATGGTGGCTCCTCGGATCATTTCCTGTGGAAGCTTTTAAGTGAAATGCTTGGAAATAAAACAATAAAGCAGGGTACACACATGTAGATATGTTTCAGATCGATGGCCACTTCAAACGCCATGCATGCTCACAGCCATCTATCTGGCCCATATCATATGCGGCCATCCCTGTTTTTGAGTGGGACCAATCAATCCTGCTCAAAAACAGGGATATCGGTCATGACTGTAAATTACGACCGATGTCCATTGCTCTGCATGGAGACCCGTGGTCTCCATGTAAAGCAATGGACATTGGCCGTGATTTACGGCTGAGCTGGAGAGAGAGCAGGACTGTCTCTCCAGCTCCCCCGATATTTGACAGCAGTGAGATGACGTCATCACGCTGCTGCAGGGAACGCCAGACAGCTCCTATATCGAGCCCTGTGTTCCGTGCTAAAGGGAGGACCTAAAGAAGTCAGACCTACTTTGAGATACACAGTTCTATGAAGATTGGACACCTTGTGTAAAACTGATATTTTAACTCCTCTATATAAATTTATGATGATGTAATGTTATGTTCATGGTTTTTAACATGATTTTTTTTTAAATATATTTTGAGGTTTTACTGAGAGATTAGTCAAGATGGTATTGACTCTCTGGATAGATAGAGATAAAAGATAAAACTAGGTTGTAGTGATTTTAAGTTGAGGGCATCGTCCTCATCAAACATAGGACATTTGCATATATACTAAATAATTGTAGTAGTGTTTTAAAAGTTATGTTTTATAGTCAGGGGTGCCCATAACTTTTTTAGTGAGCTACTCGCATGAGTACCAGGAGATGTTGTTTGGTACTCACCCCATATATAGGGTCCTTCTTCCTTACTGTCACACTCGCTGTCCTCTGCATCATCCTCCTGCATGGTTGATTCTGCTGCAGATGGACCTCCCTGTTCCTGATTAGCTGTCTCCATCCACAGGCCAACAGCTGGCTTTGAGTCAAATGTAACTCTCACTGTACAACACCGTTTGAACCCCCAGATCTCAGTATATATCTCAGTAGTGCAACTTTTCTTTTGTCAGATTTTACCCTACATGTGCCTACTCCTACTGGGAGTTTCGTCCTCCAGATCTTCAACACTTTTATTAATAATTTGCATTTACAATTTGACACCCCTCACTGCAACCTTTCATAGTTATTAAAGTTTTCCTGCAGTTATTCAAGTGACATAAATTGTATATGTTTAACAATAAAAATAATAAAGATTGTTATAAATAAAAAAAAGAAAGTTGTGTGGAGCTGTAATCTCAACTCAATCTGCAATATCACAATATCCGTTTCAGCCACTGGATGCCACTTGCAGTCAGAGCACAACACATGCACGTTCAGAGAGAGAAGGGGGGAGGAAAGCTCCGTACATGTCTCCTGTAGTATGCGGTTGCGTCTAGGAAGGATAATAAAGGTATGCAGAGCTAGAATTAAGACCTTTTTGTGTACCAGCGTTCTATTTATGTGCACCCCTGTTTATAAATAAAGTGTATAAAAAGTAGTAAAGGTTGATCATGAATAGATCATACATACCTTCCTTTAGCTTTTTCAGTAGGGCCTCTGAATATTTAAGAACTCCAAAATGGACCAAGGATTGGGGAACCCGATAGTCTGCAAACATTGTGATTTTGTCAATGTCCTCAAAGCAACCATCACCTTTTCCTTCAAAGACTCCCCAGACATCTCCCACCAATATTTGAGCACGCTTGTAGATGGCGACCTTTTTACCCTGGGTATGATAAATGAAAAACGTTCAGTTAAGACAGGCAGACTCCTCCATGCAACTTCTGTACAACCAACTTTTCTTCTACCAAAACCATGTAATAGGAGGACCTTTCTACACCTTCCAATCACTATGTATTCTATCAGGGAGGTCACTATACTACATAGTTGTTGGTAGGTCTCATGAAAGTTGTATGGAGAAGTCTGCCTGTCTATGGGGGGCTTTAGATCTCTATACATAACTTAACTTTTAATATACAAAAAAGAACAGCCACAGGAGCAAGTAGGCATCCTATTTTACTGCAAAGAGTCACTTAAATTCAAGTGTTATTTTTATGCACATGGGTAATTGAGTCATAATCGCAAACCAGGTGACAAATATGTGTAAAGAATCTACCTTCACTGCTGATCATACCTCTGTACAGTGATCAGACCACAGTCAAAATATATTGCAAACATTCCTAAAAATGAGAAACCTGTACTGCACATAGCAGAGACAGTTTAACTGTTCATGTGTACAAACTCATAATGACCCAATAACGTTTCAATAACAGGAAGTAACGCTGAAAGATCCAAGTCTGTGCTAGCTTTATTTGCTTTATATGTGTTCCACATTCTTTATATATGTCCCAAATCATTTGGCAGTTGGCCAGGAAGCACATCCAAGCAGACAGGAAAAATAGATGTATTCCGCTAAGCAATACATCACGATCCTACTTTTTTGTTGGCAATTTCTTTCTCCATTTTCATGGATGTTTATGGTGATTTCCTGGTGAAGCCAATTACAGAATGTATACTGGACAAAGGGAATGTCAGTTAATTCCTGAATCATAAACCCAAGATCTAGGCAATGGGTATATTAGTGGTAAACCACTAGAAAAATAATAGGCTTCTTGGAGGCGCCCATATGGTGATATAAAAGTCCTTTATTTGATAAAAAGAGGTATTTTCTAAATACATCAACACATAAAAGAAAAAAGCGTTTTCTTTTATGTGTTTATGTATTTAGAAAATACCTCTTTTTTTATCAAATAAAGGACTTTTTAT
>CM070039.1:47567730-47578167 GCA_036250615.1 Ptychadena robeensis
TTTTTTTTTTTTTTTTTTTTTTTTTTTTCTTTTGTGGACACTGAACAGACCTTCCTTCTGTGTGTTTTAATTACTGTATTTTTCTGAGAATTAAGCTGGTAGATTCCCGTGCAATCGACCGGTGATCAATTACAGCGTGGTGACGTCACGCGAGTCAATCATACAGTAATCAATGTGCTCCACATGGGCACATCAATTACTGGACAATGAGGACCCGGTTTTCCGGTCCCCCGGCAGCCAGCTTCTTCGGCTGGCTGGCAGCGCTGTACCTGAGCTGGAGACACACCCAGCCAGCCCTCCTCTCTTCTGGCAGAGCTAGCTGGGTCTGTGTTGGCCATGCCCCCTTCACACAGACAGCTGTAGCTAAACACACAGCTTGTGTTTAGCTGCTCTGTGTCTCCGGTTCAGCTGTCATCCCCTATTCAATGCAATGGATTTCGACCAAGTTGGAAACCTGTTTGGTCGAGGTCCTTCGAGCAGGAACCGTGGTGGCTCAGATAAAGTAACAGATTAAAGGAGAATCGGGAGCCGTGAGCGCGCACGCCGCCTGATGTTCCTCTAATCTGTTACTTTATTGAGCTGTGTGTGGCTAGCTTAAAGCACTCTGTTCTATAAGACGCACAGCAGTAGCAGCCTCTGCAACTGCTGTGTGTATGTTGAGCAGGTGCCTTGCTCACATGCACACTGCAGAGGATTCCCTCTGACAGCTTCCCTGCCTCCTACAGTAAGTAAAAAAAATGATCATACGTGAAACCATGTTTGAAACAGTATTGTATAAAAATGATTGTTTACTTGGTACCCTTTTAGCTTGTGTCATTACCTTTTTGGTGTTTTTTTTCTTGGATAACTATGGATAAAGTTTGTAGTTTCCATACTGTAAACTGTTTTTCAAATGAATTGGACTGCCAGGGGTGTTAATGAGTTTATTTGTATGTGTATATTATGTGTATGCTAATGATTTTTATTTCCTTTTAATCCAGTTAAATGTTCTCTTTAGATTGAGAAGTAGGTGCTCAGTGCTTTGGAACATTAGTATACCGCATGTTTAAACCCTGCAGACTTTGCTGGTACATTCTGTTTATATTTAGGGTAAGGGGGTTTCCACATCCGTCTGGACCCCCTCCGCTAAGAGGGGAGGATGCCGTGTTCAGACATCCGCCGATGCAGAGGTTTAACTTACTCCACTATGTTCAGCCCTGCATGGGCGGAACAGCCCAGTGCTGTGAGAACACAACACCTGCCAGGCAGGTAAATAAATGTGCTCCGTTAGGATCTCCCATCAAGCAATATGTTTAGCGGAGGGGGTCCCGACAAATGTGGAAGGCTGCAATACGGACTGAATCTGGAAAGTCCAGATCAGCCGTGTTTTTTTTTTTCGTTTTTTTTTCGTTTTAGTCCATTGACAGTCTATTGACTGTCAATGGGCTAAAACCTGCAGCAAAACCGCGCCCAACGTGGCTAGCGCAGGCATGCATTTCAGTTGTGGATTAGAAGAACTGCAGTGCCGCCGCAAAAAACTGCGTCCATGAAGCTAGCACATTGGAAGTTATGGGAGTGGTTCAGGCATGAATAAAAAGAATGTGCTGCATTCACTCCCAACCCCCCCCCAAGTGGCCTTACTGTATAAAATCATTTGGGGGTAGCAGCGTATCTCATACAGTTTTTGTCTTTATGTTTGTCTGTTCTGTGTACATATTTCTCTGTCTGTA
Source organism: Ptychadena robeensis (assembly GCA_036250615.1). Taxonomy (NCBI): domain Eukaryota; kingdom Metazoa; phylum Chordata; class Amphibia; order Anura; family Ptychadenidae; genus Ptychadena; species Ptychadena robeensis. The sequence continues at coordinate 47,569,440 of CM070039.1, forward strand.
ACTTTATTCTTTGTGTTTCCCTGTCAGTCTGGGTTTCAATGTCATCCTGTTTGGTCTGGGCTCCAAGAGGAACCTCATAGAAAAGTTCAGGACATCCTTGCTTCAGGATTCTATCCACGTTGTCATCAATGGATTTTTTCCAGGCATTACAATTAAATCAGTAAGAGCCTCTCCTCAATGAGCAGTTCTTTGTATTTTTGTTACAGTATGATCATTATTGTATTTGTAAATATTTTAGTGATTTAAAGTGTGTTGACTTCTAGACTCGACAGGAGAAACTTCATTAATTTTGTTTAAATAAATCCGTAACACTGTTTGTATATAAAGTCACATTTCTGGTAGCATACAAAAATACACAGATACAGATACAAGTGAATGTGTTTGTTAACATCATTCGTTATTCCAATATCACGTATATTTTTAAATGTAGGCAGTTTAATTACCTGAGTTGGGTTGGGCTCAGCTTCTTGCAGTACATGTACAGCAGAACTTAGTGAATGAGGAAGCAGCACAAAGAGCTGCCATGATTTGAGCATGATGTTAGGAGAAGAGTAAAATTACATTGAGAAAGTGTTAGACAGAGAAACAAACAATTTTCATAGGTTTCCTTTTCAGGGTAACCCAATAGAGTATGACGATAAGTTGATATACACTTACTTTTAGGTTGCTGGTTGGTAGTTGAACAGAGTCAGCGACACCAGCAAAGCCGGTTGGAGATAATTATGTTACACTGTCCCCATGCAGTAAAGGTGGTCGCTCTTAGACGTAGCCTGTGGAAATCTGATGTGTTGGAAGCCTGGTCCAAACGTTTCGGAGTTTCAGTTAGCAGTTGATAAAAAAAAAAAAAAAGGCTGGATGGAGGCGCCCATAGGAAATATTCCTATTTATTTATTTATTCGAAATGCAACATAAACACAGAATACATCAACGCAACAAATAAAAGTGTTTTGTGACAACATGTCACTTCATCAGGATGAGTAGTGTGGTTAGGGGTTTGTAGACATAAGAGATTTCAAATATAATTATGGTGATTTTGTTTTCAGTGTCTTTCACTGTCCAATAAAAATAAAATATACAATGATTGGTCAGTAGAGCTAGTTACCGTAGTTAAAAAATATAAATCAATATTAAAATATAGTGGATTTGCTATACACAAAGAAATTGTTATTTTTAAACAGATTCTAGAAATATTTCTAAAATAAAACCTTAGTTTGGCGTGATCTATATAGCGGATATTAGCAGTTAGAATAAGTCCTGATCAGTATCTTAATCTATATGCTTCTTGTGTTCACTGTCCAGTCACAGAATGTGGTAATGGAAGGATAGGTAAAAGTGCAGCATTATCAGCAGCGAGGCCATATCACTTGCCAGAGAGGAAAGGGCTTTGTATATTGTGGAAACAGATGGACAGAAATACCAATCCTTTTTTCAGAAAGAAAACTCAAACCGAATGCATGACATGAGTTTTTGGCCAATCTTTCTATTCAATCACAATCATAAAGGGGTTTAACAAAATCTGAGCCCATCTATCTGGCCCATATAATATGTGGCTATCGCTGTTTTCGAGCAGGACCAATCAATCCCGCTTGAAAACAGCCATATTGGACATGACTGTTAAATACGGCCGATGTCCGTTGCTTTGCATAGAGACCGCGGGTCTCCAGGCAAAGCATCCGCTGAGCTGGGGAGAGCAGACATCATCACGCTGCTGCAGGGAACATCGGACAGCTCCAATATCGAGCTGTCTGTACCCTGCTTTAGTCAAAACTGAGCAGGTCTAAGTCAGGCTAAAAGATTCAGTCCAGTGTCCTTCTTGTACAGCTCTGCTGTCTAGAGGTGTGTGAGCTCTTGTGTTCACTAGAGAAATAAATATGGATGTTCTGTCTCCACAAGCATATATCGTATAAATATAATGTGTATCCTAAGTCTTATTTAGACCAGACAATGGTAAACTGTGGCTATATGCACCATTTTAGTTTTTAAATGCGGTCCATTTAAATGCGGTCACCTTGGGGTTTTTTTATATTTATTTTATTGTTTTTAAACCACCCTAGCTATATGAGGTTTTTTGAAAGCAGTACAGGAACTGTAATAACAGAATACAAATGGCATAAATTACTTCGGCATGCGAGGACTTGGGACACCTATGCCTGGGCGTCATTACACACTTATAGTCTGGCCACTATATTAAATGGTCAATATACCTTATATATTGCAGATAATCAATGTACAAAGATTGGTCATAATATTCAATAATTCTATTTCTACATAGATTTTAAATTCTATCACAGAAGAGGCTTTAGGTCACTCTGGGACTTTTCGAAGTCCATTGGATCAAATGGACTTCATCACGCAGAAGTTCAAAAACGGTAAGCAATATGGTGAAATAATCATAATTATTAAACAGAAGTAGCTTTGTAGTGGCTGGTTCATGGGGGGGGGGGCTGCTTCCAGGCGTCTTATTGTGCACGAAATACGCTATGTTGTTTGTCCAGCTAGCTAAGAACATGTGCAGTTAAATCATGATTTAACAAAATTCAATTTTGAGATCTATACATGTATTCTATTGGATACTAAAATGGTTTTAATTGCATACTCTCCATTTAGCCACTTGTAAAAACATGAGTTTTAGCCTTATAATGCTGGGATGTGCAAGTGCAAAGTATAAAGACAAAAAGAAATTCAGTTTTGTGTCCAAAACCAAAACCAGTAGCTTTTTTATTGTTATTTAATGCAGAACCCCTAAGGGAGCATTCACACTGGTGTGTAGAAATCTGTGTTGATGAGCATTTGTTTAGGTCATCATTCATTCAAGTTTATGGAAATTAAAACCTTGCTGCAGGTTAGATAGGGGTCCAATGCAATTTCAGATCCAGTGCAATGAAATCTGAACAATCACATAAACGTCTCAATCAATGCGAACTGATTTAATTGATACAAAGCCTAATACACCTTCACTATATACTGAATGCATTTAGGAATTAAGATTTTTGCCCGATCGATCGGCGATCAATCGAGTGCTGCCCACCCTGAACTATCAACTAATGTGTGCCATTTGACTAAAAATCGGATCGGACAATGAACCGACATGTCGATTTTTGTCAAAATGGACCACAAATCGGATTCCCCAGGTGGTGTTCCATTTATTCCAAAACGATCGATCGCCGTAAGTGATTGAATCTGAAATTGATCGGTGACCCGTACTGCTACCTTTAGATACTTTTGAAACAATTTTCAAAAACTTTTACAAAGAAAAGATTCCATAATGGAGCTTGGTATAGTAAACAATGGTCACATGCAGGGGACCATACATGGTGACCATACATGCTAAAAGAAATAACAAAAAGAAAAGGAACGATAAACCATAATAAACAAAACACTTTTACCAAAATGTTTATCAACAAAGAATGTTTGCCATTCAGCTTTAATTGTTTCTGATCTGTTTTCATGATCATTTTGTAATGAGCAAAAATAACTGTGTGTTTATTCTAATAATCTTTAAATATATTTCAAATGTATATATTAAAATCCTTATTTTGTTGCATAAGCATGGCAGTTGTCTGTCTGGTCAGTGGCATTTTCCTAATGAGTTTGTTCATTTAGTCTTACCAGAGCTGTTCACAGTAGATTGGTGCTTAATGAGCTGTTGATTTGGAAAAGAGCTCTGTTGCTGAAACAATCACGTAGACTGCAGTTTTTAGGCTGATCTATAGTGTCATTGTTAATTTTAAACCAGTAAACAATGTATTCCAACATGTACTTTCTGCTTCTAAATGTAAATATACCAAGACAGTGCTTGTAGTCCTTGCTCCGAACCCTTTTCCTAATTAAATTATAAAATATATATATATATATATATTGTTGTTTATTGGCCTATGTCGCCCTTTGGGTATGACTGAAAGATCAACGCACATTGTTTTCATTGGGTATCTGCACCTCAATGTGCATTTGGTTGTAAAAGAGAAAAAGAAAACATGAATATTCTTCTGTGGAGAACCTGTTTTGATTGGTAATATTCCCCAATTTAGATAAATAGGTCAAGCAGAACATAATGAATGTATTTGTCGGATTACTCCTTCCCTCCTTTTTCCTTTTAGATAATTCACTGGTGCTTTATCTTCTGATCCATAATTTGGACAGTCATATGTTAAGAGGAGACAAATGTCAACAGGTCCTTGGACAACTGGCCTCCATTTCCAATATTCACCTTCTTGCTTCTATTGACCATATTAATGCTCCTCTAAGTAAGTATACACATGCATTTTATTGAAGTATATTTGTTGCGGTAAATGTGTCATGCTCGGTCACCAGCTACAAACCTAATTCCTGAAAGAGTTGGGATACTAAGCACTTTATTTGTGAAACATAAGCAAGTTTAGAAAAAAATGCCTGCAAGCCAATTCAAGAAAGTTAGGACAGAGACAAAATTTCCATGTTTTTAGCACTATAAGTCACACCAGACCATAACACACGCCACATAGCTTTGGAGAGAACATTTGAAAAAAAATAAAGAATTATAGGCACAGCAATTCCCATATAACGTGAATATCCAGCATGTTCCAGCAAAGCAGGCAGAGCTGGACCATGCAGTATTTAATCTATATTTCTCTAGCCAAGAGGCTAGTACCAGGAGGCAAAGTTTTGTTCTACTCCCTCCAGCCGAGCCAAAAGACCAGTGTTAGTAGTCAGGTCCAGCCGAGTGTGCAGGGTTAAAACTTTAGATCGTGTCTATACACTAGTAGTAACTATTCTCTAAACCAGTGTTGGGCAACTGAGGTGATATGGAGGGCCACAAGTGCGGCCCTTGGCATCATTAACCTTTTGGGCGCTATGCCCGAACTCTGTTCGGGCGCAATTTGATCGCTGCCTGGATCGGGCACAAACAGCGCCCCTCCGTGTGCCTGCCAGTGTATTCAGAGAATGGGTACTGCTAGTGCTAATTCAGCTATGATCTCCCTCTTGGCAGTAGCTTTTTGGCTTGGCTAGAGGGACTGAAACAAAGTTGCAGATCTATTGCTCCCAGGACTTGCAAGTCACAGGAAATCTGCTGGCAAGTTGGGCTACGCGTGTCTTTTTTTTACGTCCAGTAGATACATGGCCTTAGATCAGGGGTGGGCAAACTTCTTGACTAGTGGGCCACATTGGCTTCTTAACCACCTGGGCTTTCCGGGTTTTGCGCCATTTCATATGGAATGAAAAGCCGTTTCCCCGGCAATCGCAGCAGAGTACACTGTACTCCGCCGTGATTGCCGGCTCTCCCCCCAGCCCTCTACACACCTCCGGTGCCAATTAGACGCCGGCGTTGTGTGGGGAGAAAAGCAACGCCCCCTCCATTAACATGGAAGTCTATGGCGCCGCCCCCTTCGTTGTGACCGAAGACACAGGGCCGGTAAGGCTCTGTGTGCCTGCAGCTATGGAGAAAATGCTGCAGGCACACAGAGAGCCGGCGGTTGTGTCCAATCCCGGCACGGGCGCAGTTTGTTTCACGATCAAACTGCGCCTGTCCTGGCTTCGGGCATAACGCCAAGCAGGTTAAATTAGATAAAGGGGCCAGACCAAAAGCTTGGAATGGCCGACTACCCAAAGGTGTGCCAATTCCATGCATCGTCTGCATCACTAATGATGGCTGTGATGTGTAATGGGCGACATGTGACAAGTTGTACTCCTTTTTTTAAAATTGTCTGCACTTTAAAAAAAATGCTCATTTATTGCAATGAGCAGAGATAATTCCTAGAGACTTCCTGTTGTCACCATGAGGATGCACCCACAGTGTCCTAATCACGTGACTGCATTGTCCCCAAGGCAATGTTTGGACACCTAGGCATTATTTGCACTTATTGCAGAGAACAAGCAGAGGGGAGCATTTATTCAACAAGGTGACAAAGGACCAAAAAGAAAGCTAAACTGGCCGGATCCGGCCCCAGGGCCTTAGTTTGCCCATCCCTGCCTTGGACTGACATTTGATATTTAAATCACACAAGACGATCGGATCTAAGATTGATCATGTAAAAGCGTAACAGTTTGAAGAACTAGAGTTAAATGCTTCCTCTTGCCTTCAGCAGCCTGATGACCACATCTCAGCCAAGCCAACTCACTTGTGCAAGCCTGCCTTGCAAATGCTTATTGGTATGATAGAAGTCATTTTATTCTTTATGGTATAGTGTGCCCATTGTCTTATTTGCGTGGTTAGTAGTACTTTACAGGTTAATTTAGTTCCCTGCATTCATGTAATATATTTGACATTTGTTTTTCAGTGTGGGATCAGTCAAAGCAAAGCCTGTATAATTGGTTGTGGTATGAAACTACAACATATAGCCCATATGTGGAAGAAACATCCTATGAGAACTCCTTGCTGGTTAAACGCTCTGGAGCTCTGGCTCTTAGCTCTCTTACTCATGTGCTACGCAGTCTTACTCCAAATGCCAGGTAACTAACATCTCACTTTTGAATTGTATTTTACAGAGCTACACACCACTACAGGCACATAGAACCTTCTGTAATGTGTCTGAGCACAGAGCGGGTTCTCCAGATGTAGCTGCTAATTCTTTCTTCTGTATATTGAGTTCTGCAGTAGCAGAGTAGATTATATAGACAAAGCCTGATCTTCATAAGAATGATTTGCGATATCACAGATAGAACAGTGGAAGGCTTGTCATTCTTCCATAGTTGCTTCATCTTGACAAATGAGGTGAAAGAATGAAAGCTCTTAATGGAGCTCTGTTATTGTCATCATTTTAACACTTTATGATACTTTGTAAGCTAATTGCACAGTTATTGTTTCCAGAGGGATTTTCCGTTTGCTGGCAGAATATCAGTTGGCCAACAAAGACAACCCTTCATATCAAGGTATGTGTGACTGTACATAGGATTATTAAACCCCATTCCAACCAAAAGTTTAGCATTCAGCTGGTAGGCATGGTGCTGTGTGTTGTGGATGAACACATTGTTTGAGCAGTTGGGTGGCGCTTGTCAACCACCCCTATATTATTCTAATGTCAAAACTAAAAAAAAATGTGTTTCAGTTGGTCAGCCGGTGTGTCAGAATTGTCTGAATGAGTCATAATTGATAAATGGCAATTCTTTTATGAAAGCTTTGTATACCTCTTTTATAACTTTTGTTCTATGTTCTTTCCTCTGTCTACCTACCAAAAATGTCCTGTTTGGGTAGCATAGACCCCTATCTAGGAGAAGACTCCTTCCCTGAGACTAAACACACTTGTACCTCTTAAGCTAGCTACACACGGTTCAATTTTGGTTCAATCGATGCTCGATTAGATCGAGGAATTCAATTGTCTAATCGAAATTGATCATAATCGCATCAACATACACCCCACATTGAGTTTGCGATTGTGGTGAGATTTCGATTAAAAAATATTACTAAAATCGTCGATTTTGGTATGGAAACGATTGAAGTTCAGATTGAAGTGGTCTATGTTATTATATCGAATCTAATCGATCCAGGAGAAACACCACAAACATCGACGATTATAAAACGATTTTGGCACAATCGACAATGATTTTCCAACATGTCCGATCAAAATTCGATAAATTTTTCTGCCTTCATCGAACAATTATCATCGATCTTACCATGTGGGCATTTCTCGATTTTCATTCAATCGAAGAAAAAATTCATCTAATTGAGCATCGATTGAACCAAAACCGTGTGTGGCTAGCTTTACTTGCTATTCATAAACGCAAAACAATCCTGTGATTCACACATGACAGAGTTTTCATGAACATTCCAGGGTGACACTTTAGTACAAGAATAATCTGAAATAACGCACAATCGAGCAAAATGTTTTTAAAATGTTGTAATTGGATTCTGTAAATGTGTTTCATTTCATAAATTCTATTGCCCATCTTCTTTTAGGTCTCTCATTTCAAGACTTCTATCAGCAATGTAGAGAAGCATTTCTGGTCAACAGTGACTTAACGTTAAGGGCTCAGCTGACTGAGTTCAGAGACCACAAACTGATACGTACAAAAAAGGTATGTTTGCAGTGATCTGGATGTGTGAGCTTGGCCATTTCGCTGATTCTGATGCATGCAGACAGTGGATAAGTAATATTTGCAGAATGTGTGATCACCCATATCCTAGAGAATTGTGTTGGTATTTTCCAGCATTGGGCTTTGCTTTTATTTATTATGTGTTATGTAAAATACGAGCCCAAATTGGGTCCAATCACAATCATTAATTGATGAGGGGAATTCCATACTGAGCAACAACGGGGTATAGCTTGTTGCAACTTTTGTAAATGTTTTCATGTACATCTATTTTAGCCTGATTGTTTCATTTAGGCTGAGGCTCCACTAGGGCGATTTGTGATTGGCTGTGGCACCTTTTTTAAGAAGCACCCGTGCCACTCCCAATGTCCCCAGGGTGGATAGGTGAAAAAAAAAACGCAATGGTAAAAAACGTTTACCATGTTTTGTGAGCCACACCGTGCTGCAATCCGCATCCCATTCACATGGCTGGACCAGGTGCAGTTTTTCTGTGGTTTTTGGTCCATTGCTGTTAAAACAAAAACACACTGCAAAAACATGTGGATAAACCGTGGCTAATCTGGACAGAAATTGTCCGCATCAATGGAGCCTCAACATTAAAAAAACAAACCCACACTTTCCCACATATGTGCTGCCGTTTGCTGCAATCTGTTTGTTGCAAAGCATATGACTTGTCTACAGATCAGAAATTGTAATTGTAGATCTTTAACCTCCCTGGCGGTTC
>CM070039.1:47591430-47615922 GCA_036250615.1 Ptychadena robeensis
CCCCCCCCCCTCATATCTTTATAATCTTTATTTATTTATTTTTTTTATTGTAGGAGCTGTTTCCTGCAAACAAACAGAGTTTAGAACACTTTACAAAATACTTCACAGATGCCGGTTTAAAAGAATTATCAGAGTATGTCAGGAATCAGCAAACCATAGGGGCTCGTAAGGAGCTCCACAAAGAACTGCAGGAAATGATGTCAAAAGAAGAGCCTCTTAAGGAGGTAACTATTTGTTTCCTAAGCTGTTGTGCCTAGGCACTGGTTAAGATGAACCTACCTAGGTGGAAATTTACCACTGTGTGCTGGCTATTCCACTCCGTATGTACTATGGAGGAACTTGTGTCTGTGCCTGCTGGAGACTTTACACCACTAAAAGCCTAACAAAAATTTTTATTTTTGTTCTTGCTGTGCCATTTTAATACAGACTGCTTAGTATTCTAATCATTTGTGTTTAGATCAGTGTGTATGTAAAGGAAGAAATGAAAAAAAACAACATCTCTGAGCAGATTGTGATTGGTATCTTGTGGTCCAGTGTGATGAGCTGTGTGGAATGGAACAAAAAAGAGGAGCTGGTTACAGAGCAAGCCATCAAACACTTGAAGGTAATCATTGAACAAATCTTCTATTTACAGCAGGGCTGTGGAGTTTGTCGATAAATTGTCCGACTCCTCAGTTTCTGATACTTCCGACTCCCACTCCTCTGTATTTAATATGCTAATGTTTGCTAATGTTAATATTGGAACCCCCGTTCAATCGAGTTCCTTCAAGCGGGCTCTATTGATTCCCTCTTGAAGGAAGGCACGCACACATGTAGGTTTGTAGACAGATTTGAGTACAATCAAGCACCGTGAGCGCACAAGTTGATTGTATTCAAATCTTGTTACAGATCTACCCGTGTGCCAAGCTTTAGTGTTCTGATCTTCTGCTGAAGATAGGGCAGTGGAAGGCTCCAAGAATAGGCAGAACAAAGGGGCACTTCAAACATGATTCATGATTTTCCTTGAATCCCATGGTCATGTGTAAAGTTGAAGCTAACAATCTAAGGATTTGTCGCTTCAGCTGAATTACAGCGGTTTTTCAAATGTTTTACGGCTTCAGTCTTAAACTATTGGCGATCCATCCCCTTTACTTACACAAGCGTCTCTAGTCCGGCTAAAAACATTTACTTCATTATCAGCGAGAGTTAGGCTAGGTTCACAGTGGGCGCTGCGTTCCCTGTAACAGCGGAACACAACATGGAAAGCGGTGCCGCACTCACTGTGCATTATGTCCTATTTAGTGAAACATAGTCAGTGTGCAGCATGCGTCATGGTCATGTGGCGTGTTTGCTCTGCAGTAATGTTATGCACTGCATGCATTTATTCTTTTAGAAGAGAAGTAGTTCATTATGACTATAAATTGGGACATTTGAACTTGCTTTATTTCTTAATCCCCATTTAAATTTTGTAGGAGTCCATTTTTTTTATTTTTTTTTTTGACTCAGACTCCAGGTACCCAAAATTGTGTCAGACTCCACAGCCCTGCTTTACAGTGCTCGTGCTTCAAGCTGAAGTTGAACTTGCTTTTTGCTTTACAAAAACTGTAGTCCTTGTGAGATTTCCACATTTCTTGTGGGTTTATTATAGTCCAAATATACAGAATGTACAGGAGCCCTTATTTAGAAAATTCTTCTTTTTGCTACCTGGTGCATGTGAATGTCAACATTGAGTGGCTAGTATGTGGCTACTTCCCTTTCACAATACACATGATCTGAGGTGGCAAAGGCATGTATGGGGCTGCATCAAAGTTCTTTTGCATTTTCTAACCTTTAGGGTCCCCATACACCTTAGATTTCCTTTTAGATCTCCTTGTGATTTACCAAAACCATGTAATATGAGTGATTTTCTAAACAATCAAGTCTACCTGTCTTCCGTTGCAAAAGACCCGGCACTACATAGTTGTTGGAAGATCTAAAGGATATCTGACAGATCTAAAGGTGTATGGCCAGCTAGTTACAAGACCAAGCATTGCTGTTTTGTTTCTCAATACATGAATGTGTCTCTGACAGGCTTAAAGATAACTGTATTGTCTTGTTTCCAGCAATACAGCCCTCTCCTTGCTGCCTTTACTACACAAGGTCAGTCTGAACTGACTTTGCTGCTCAAAATTCAGGAGTATTGTTATGACAACATTCACTTCATGAAATCCTTCCAGAAAATTGTGGTGCTTTTTTACAAAGGTAAGCTCTGATTAATTTTTTTTTCTCTCTAATCGAATGCCCCAAAAAGGTGTTTTTGCCACTGTCCCTTTCATGCCAAATTTTGCATAAGAACCACACCAGTGTTTTTGGCCAAGTCTTTACAATTGCCTAATATGTTTTTATTCTTTTAACAGCTGAAGTTCTAAGTGAAGAGCCAATTTTAAGGTGGTATAAAGATGCACATGTTAAAGGAAAGAGCGTCTTTCTGGATCAGATGAAAAAATTTGTGGAATGGCTTAAAAATGCAGAAGAAGGTAATGTTTGTGCAGATGATGGTGGGTGTGTAACTTGTCTTTTAACAACTTGGCTCTTTATATTTGTACCCTGGTAAGTTGAAAGCATCAGAGTTGCTGCTAACAAGCGGTGTGGGAAGTTATGAGCGAGCGTAATGCTCCTCTCTCACTTTATATTTTCCCACTGCATACGCAAATGATCTGTGAGGTGGAAAAATATAAGGGAGGGTACAGTACACTTACCTGATCCTGCCAGAAGTGATGTTGCGCAGTGTCACGGTATTTACAACGCAGAAGTGACACTTTGCCCCCACACTTACACATTTTGTGACATCACTTACAGGGTCGCAGATCTTAAAGTTTAAGAACCACTGTTATAAGTAGTCGCTACATGTCCATAGAAATAACATACCCATAAAAATAAAAAAGTTTTTTTCTTTGTGTTTATTGCAGTGTCTATGCTTTTTAGAAATTATTGTGGATGAAGGGGTGTGAAGTGTATATGATTTTGTAATTTTTTTTTTTTTTTTTTTTTTTTACCCCCCCCCCTGCCAGAGTCCGAGTCGGATACTGAAGAGGTTGAATGAATGGTCGATGGTGTTGGCAGTAAGCAAACACAGGAGCTGTAGATAAATGTCATACTCCAAATTATGTGTCTTTCTGGTTTATTACATCCTACCTCCTGTATCAAGCATGATATAAGGGCTTTCATCACATAACATTATTTTTGGTCCTCCCCTTTTACAGCCATTGGTATTTTTTTTATTTTAGAAGGAACCATGTTTTAAGTAACAATGCGAAATCTAAATTCATGTCCTGGATTTTTGTTACCCTCTACCTCCTGTATTTTCTACTGTAATAATGTAATTTAAGGCCTTTCAAAATGTAACAATTCGTTTTATCCCCTGGTTTTCTATTAAAAAAAAAAATAAAGTTCAAATTCATTATGATTTGGTATATTTGTTATGGGAGAATATTTGCAAATTAAATGCCATATTCGATGACCAACTGTAGTTTGTTTATTTATTTTTTAAATGTGTGTTTGGCAAGTAGCCACTATTCCCATGCAGGTTCTTTGTTCATACATCCTTGTTACTATTAAAGACTTCTACCCTGTTTCCCCAATTATATATATTTTTTTTGAAATGCCAAAATATGCCTTAGGTCTTATTTTCAGGGGGATGTCTTATTCTAATCACTCTGTGCCAATCATTGTCCCCTTCCCTCGTTTTCTTTGGGTTCTACCGGTACGGCCAGGTAACAGACTCTGCTATGGCAGGGATCAGCAGCTTGCTTGTCCTTCCTGGCACGGGCCTGTGTAGTCACTTCCTGCTCTGCACTGCAGCCCTCCCTGGCGGAGGCACAGTGTCACCCATTGTACCACCTGAATGGGAGATTCGGGCAGGTATCAGGGGCATGGCTTATCATAGGGAAAACAGGGTATATATATTCCAGTTTGGGATTAATGCTTTATGATCTAAAAGATCTTTATTGTAAAGTTCACAAAGGATTTTCCCCAATTCTGAAGAGATGATGGCAGCAGCTGGTTTATGTATGAAGCTTATGACCCGCTGAGCGGTTTGTCAGGAGTGTGGATTTGCCACTCTCCCGCCCTTGCTAAAATGCTGGTGCCAACTTCATATGACCCAATGGCTCGTGTTTTTGCTGATGTGTGTTCTCCTGAACTTGAAGCTGGGGTAATTTTTTTATTATATTTGTGCAAATAGGTGGGTGTGCCTGATCCCTGCCCAAAATGGCTCTAGGCAGACTTCCATGCAGGTTAAGGACATTAATGCAATTTCTGAGATTGTAGGGAATGCTCTCTTTAGAAGCTATGATTTTCACATCAAACAACCAGTTGGGTACCTTGCTGGATTTTTTTTCTATCCTTATTGAAACATAATTATATTTTTTTACTTTCTCTTTAAAGATGACCTAAAGATTGTAAACATAAAGCCTGCATTTGTAAATGTCTTGCAGGAAAATTATGTATTACTAAAAGCCAGAGAGTAGTTGAAGAGACCCGCACCAAGTTACTGGTGACAAAGCAAATGATAGTCAAATTAACACAGGGATGAGCGATACAGAGCTTGACCTTTTCAGTTTTAATCAAACCTACAATAGGCAGTAAGGTTTTATGTGCCGCCGCCATCACTAAGCACAATTACTGCTGGGCACATAGTTCTTCTAATCTCCCTAGCCTACGGTGCTGTACGGGCAATTGGTACAAATCCTGCACCTGTCCATTTAATGATTCCGGCTGTGTGGGCTGGAAAGCAGATGCCCCCTTCCATGTCACTGAACTGGGTTTGTCTCAACCACTAGTGAGGTAATGTGTAAGAAAGAGAATGAACAGTGACTGAGGCAAATGTTATATATATATATATATTAGTACACTTGTGCTAGAATCACTGTCTGGGGCAACAAGCTCTTGTGGCACCAACCTGTACATTTCCAAAATAGCCTCCAGGAAGGAAGAAAAACAAATTGTTTGCATTCTGGCAATTTTTACACATGATTTGTAATTAAATCACAAGTTTTTGTTTTTTTAGCCACCGTTTTTTCCTTTTTTGGCATCTTTAAATATCCTAAGATGTAAGGAAAAAGATGAACCACAATGGTTGAGGAGTGAATGTGAGTAGGAAGAAATGTGTGTGGGTGTGTGCGCTCCAAAGATAACTTAGACCTGAGCCTACCACACATGGTCACCATCTCTAGTAAGGGATTATGGGGAAGTCACATCCTTGATGGTATCAAATCCACATCCCACTCTGGGAAATAAACATAGACCTGGGGAGAGTACCGGCGTCTCAGCCTCTGACAGATAATGGAAACGACAATTCATCAAGTTAGTGAAGAATGTGGAAGTTTCAGAAATATCCTAAAATGTGTGATTGTTTCTTGGGAGATAAAGATGGTAAGTGTTAGGGAAGATAGGGGAACCTGGCAGGGGGGATAGGGTGGGGACAGAGATCTGGGTAGGAGATGTCACGGCCTTTCCTTGGCAGCATTGTGCCATGGGTTGGCGGTGGGAGTGCCCCCCCTTTTTCTGTTAAGTTATGGATGCATTACAGCCATCAAGGTGCCGTCACAGAATTGCGAATTTGCACATGGGCCCTATGGCAGGTTGGATACGCATGACGCTTGTCCAGGGACAATGTGGACATTCGTAAATTGGCCACCATACCATAGGAAGGGTATTCCTCCTGATTTATTCTTAAGGCTGGGGACTTGTAAATGTCTGGTCCCCTCCTCCAGAGCATACCAGCCCCCCTGCCTGACAATCCTGGAGAGTGTGGGGACCATGGAGTGTGTGCATCCTTTCATGCCATCCTGTTCAAGACCTCCCTGTACAACCAGGCCCAATGCCATCCCTCAACATGTGGGAGACCCTCTTTAAGGTAAGGGGCCTCTTCCTCACATCCTTTCCCTGGTGTTGTGGGGGCTCATAGAGTGTCCTAAAGTCCCCTTTTAAAAGGAGAAGCCCCCCAGGTCTCTGCCCCCCCACCCTATGGAATGAGTATAGACGTCCCTAGACCTCTCACCTATTCTCATACAGGTTTGAAGTTTATGTCCCATGAAGATGGGAGTCACATCCATGGAGCTCCCGCAATGTGTTATGTCCTGCGTCGTCCGGCCAATAATGCCTGTAAGTGGCGGATATATACTTATATATGCCCGCCGCTTCCAATGGCAGCTGCGCAGCGCTGGGGATATATAGACATATACCCGCTGCTTACTGCCATCAGTCTCAGTATGGTGCAGGACACATCACTGGCGCTCCAGGGAAGTCACCCTCCCTCTTCATGGGACACCTGACCCGGTGAGGGAAGCTGATGGATGACATTGGTGGATTACATACGTAAAGAATGTTACAATATGTGTCTGTGTTTTATTAGTAGGAATTCACTTGAAACCTTTATTGGAATGGGTAAGAACTCCTTGCAGCCTCTATCCTCATTCCATATGGTGGGAAGCGATCCAGCAGTCCTCTTTTTTTTTTTTTTTAAAGGGGAACCCCAGACACTCTATGAACCCGCACTCCTACAACACCGAGGCAAGGTTGTGAGAAGGTGGCCCCTTACCTTAGTCAGCTCTCTGTACCCGGTAGCTCCAGCAGAGGCCTACCTCTCCCCACAGTTCAGCCCGGCGTGCATGCAGCCAAGGAGTGGAATATCATCCTTACCCGACCTGTGCCATTACCACAGCACCCTGTTGTAGTTCCCAACTCCTGTCCCTGGGTCGCGCCTAGACCGTGGCAGAACTACTGCTGGGGTGCCCACTACACCGGCCTGCTGCTTCCGGTGTCTGCTGCCCAGCCGTGCTACCCTTGGCCATACATGGGGTAAGGAGCCTCACACCAATACTGCTGTGTAAGCGCAAGCAGGAGGATATTGTGGACTACCTAACCCCTGACCCTGGTTGCTGAGGACTGTAAGTACTTTCAGTTACGCTTGTTTTACAACTTCGTTTTAGCGGGACCTATTCCAGGCCTCATGGTTAATAAAGTTCCAGTTTGTCCAGTCTCATCTGGTAGATTCCTGTACCTTACAGCGTGATGCCCTGGGTTCACATCAACACAACGTAACACAAGGAATCCATGAAAAAATAAAATTGAATATCAATAGATGCGCACCGCAAACACATGCTTTTTCACGCCATGGAAACATAGCCTAAGGCAGTGAATGGTTCCACAGGACCCCCCAAACTACCTGCATTGTAGAATTCCCCACTCTCCTATACAGTATAGGATGAATTTCCTAGTGCAGTTTGAATTACTGGAGACTGCGGGAGATGGCTGGGTGTTCGCGATCTCCTGCGGGCACCGTGCTGCTATTCAAACCACTTGAAGACACTGAGCAGTCTGTCTGACTTTATTCTGCGTTACTATAACCCTGTATAGTGCATAACTCCATTCATTAGGGCTTGTTTCCACTCGTGCGATCACCTACGGTTTTACCCGTGGCACAGTGATCGCAGCCAATTACGTCCATACATTTGAATAGGGTCGCCCCCACATCTGAAGTCGTCCGCTATCAAGGCCATAGAGATGAATGGACACGTCTCCATCCATGGATTCTTAACCGCGCACTGTCTATGGACACATCAGGCAGGAAGTGGAGGGCGTAGGACAGGACATCTTGCCACCCCTCCCCCCACACGTCCTGTCTGCACCGTGCCACAGTTTAAATTGGTGAGACAGGTGCTGCGCAGCAATTCAAACCACATGAAAATGGCAAAGTGGAAACCTGGCTTTAGACAGTGTGTCAGCTTAGTGACAGGCTCTACCAACATGACCTCCCGACACATTTATCTGATAGACTTCATATCAGAATATAAACGTGACTCCTGGATAACACTTATCTGTCATATCAACCATAATAACATAGAACGTCCCCGTCTGTATATAAACGTCTTTATACACACACACACCCCCCCCCCCCCCCCCCCCCCCCCCCCCCCCTCCCCGTGTCAGTGGTCTGTGCCGTTGCCATGAAGACACTGTGTTGCCGGAAGTGCTGTCCCCTGTCTTTCATTCTAATAGAAGATAATGAAGTCGTGTTGTGATGATGAAGTCATATTTTTATGTGTAATAATCTTTAGTGATATATTGTGTCTTCCTCTTCTAAGGACAGAACACTTTTCTTGTTACTATGAGACTTTTTAGAAATATAAAAGATATTTACCAACTTGGGAAAGAGAAGTGATTGTAGAGTGTTAGTTGTACATGTGAGGTGTATATAGTCATACACTATATTCTATAAATACACTGTGTATACTTATTATATGGAAATTCATTTATACAATGTGATGGTGGATTTAGAGTTTCCTAAGTTCTGAACCTTGAAGAGTTCTTATAAATCAATAAATATCTTCTAAAGTATTGTCTTTGGTTAATACTCTGGTATGTAGTCCGGGACTTCTGACTTTCCTGATTTGTATACTTGTTTCAGGTCAGTGGATCAGCTGGTTGCAATATTGGAACAGTAACAATCGCAGTGTTATTGTGTTTACTTTTATTTGGGCATTTTTTGTTGTGTTAAATATTCATAAAATTACATTTTAATTCCAATTAATTAGGAATTGGAATATCCCATAAAAAATACACAACATATGGCAGTTTTTTGTTTTCTTGCAGTACTGTGTTTCTGCCACTAGTTGTCCTCACTATGATGTTAAACATCACACAACCTACTTCCTCAGTACTGGGGTGGTCATTCTCCTACTCACCTTGTGACTGGACCCTAAAAGCACAAGCAGCACAGTGATAAGCTCATCTTTCCGGCTCTTCCTATTAGCATGCTTCTATTCAGCACACAGCCTGATTGGGTCCTTGAGTCTGGCTGCTTCTTCCTCTCACACTTTAGCTCTGCTATACAGGGGCGGCAACGGGCTGATCTCACTTTAATTCTGTAATGTAAATTGCTGCAATGTATTGTTCATTACAGAGTTGGAATATGTTTTTATTTTTTAATCAAAGTTGAATAAACCATTTAGTCGTATGTGTGAAATCCATCCATAGCTTGTAGATCCATCGAACATTCATAGATTTGTAGCATGATAAATGATATCACCCTGATATGAATTGTTGTCTGGATTACCGCCAACTTAGACCATCAGAATAAAAAGGCAGCAAGAACCCCCCTAAAAACCATCAGCCAATGGGATATCTCCTCGTCATTTTCAATTACAACCACCATGTTGTCATGCTGTTTTAGTAAATGAAGGGAGCACTTCTACTGGCTGATATGGTTCCTAGGGAGCACTCGGGAGTCCTCGTTCTGATGTCCTAGCACTGTCACTAGTGTAACCTTGTCATATAGGCTTTGTACCAAGAACTACGGGGATGCATCACATACTGGATGCCATAAAGTTTTAACTGTGATACTAGTCTACGTTGCCTATTTCTTGCAGCTTATATATGACGGAAGGACAGCTTGGCTCTTGGGAAGAAGTTTCTTTTAAGAGCTGATGTTCTATTAGCTGCATAATTGTTCCTCAGCCTGCACTTCATCACTTTAAGGTGGATTTATCCTTTCATTTTTGGATATTTGAATATAACAATTATCATTTTCTGTGTAGTAGAAGTCATAACACCCATCTGCTGGTCACCATGAATGTATCCCTGGGATATCAGTGTTGCTGATAACATTCACCTTATATAAGAAGCTTGTATATTGGATCTGTGCATTCATTATTTATTATCATTACATGTAAACCTGACTGTGTGTGTTTACATGTCATTGTTTTATGTTACATGAAGCCAAGAACCAGAAGAAGGCTTGTAGTCACCTTCCATGGCATCAACACCTTCAAGGCGGGATGAAGAAGTCAACAACCTCAAGTATGATGGATTACTGGTGACACATGTCAATCACACATGATCTGCTGGTGAGGATGACTACTGTTTACTCACATAGAATTGGCTGTGATGTGTTTGGGGGTTGCCTGGCAAAACATGCTGAGGTAATTCATCAATAGAGATGGTCAAATCTGGCCAAATGGGTGTCACTGAAAATTCTATATCTTTTCTGAGGCATTTTAAAGCCTTTTGGATAGGTAAGATGTCCGAGAGATCTCTATACTCTTTCCAAATGGTGGGGGATTATCTTTATGTTTCTGTATTATTCAGTCATACCACAGAGCACGGTGCTGATTATCATATAAGGAGCTCTCCCCAGATTTAGCTGTAATAAGATTTCTTGGTATATATGGGACGTTGGACGTGAAATGTGACATATTTTTCTGTTTAATAAAGTGACTTATGCCATGTAGTGGTGCAGATTACATTTTATATTAAACTATGTTTACTGAAATATTTTATCATCTAACCAAGCAAAGAGAATGTATATCCCCTTCTACACACTGGAAATGGTATACGGGGCCAGACCCTGGTAGCATATGAAAACATTGAGCAATCCCAGAAAGGTACTATCAAAAATCATCACAACACATATAAATAAATGAATAAATGCCGTCTTCAATGTTATACTGACCCAATCATAAGATATTGAAAACCAAGTAACAAACAAAATATAATAAAAACTCAAACCCTATTAATGTAGGCAGTATAAGTGTCCATGAAACTCCAAGACAGGAGCGCCTGTGACAGGTTTCACCCCTTGGGGGCTTCTTCAGAGAGACCTGATTTTGCAAAGACACTGAAAGAAATAGTCAAAAACATCATAAATACATATCAGGTAAATTTTCCAATAGGCCCATGTGTTGAGGTCTCCTACCCTGGATGATTATTACTTATAGTAAAATGAACTGGGGCCTGACCAGAATGATGGCATACAAAGCCATATGGAGGTGTGTTCCTACAAATCAAGTATTGTACATTGCAATCCTCTGATATCCCCTCCAAAGGAGCCATAAAATCAACACAGCCAGAGCATGCCTGGGACAGGGGGATCCACGTGATGGATGGGTAGCCCCCCTTCAGGATCAGGGAAATGTTTTTTATGATGTTTCTTTCCATGTCTGTCCAATATCAGGTCTCTCCGAAGAAGCCCCCAAGGGGCAACACACGTCAGAGGGACAGACACTCTAATTTTGGAATTTCATGGGCGCTTATACTGTCTACATACATAGACTCTTGTGTTTTTACTATTCCTATCATATGATTGGGTCAGTATTACATGAAAGACCACTTTAACATAACATAACCCTGACAGATAATGCCTATAAACCCTCTTTCTGTGATTGTTCTATGTTTTCATATCTTTATCACCTAGCATACCCCGGGGTGTTCTGTATCTCTACTCCTCTGCTATGCTTTGGTGGGTCTACCTCCCATGACAATATTGTATTGTCAGCTTTGTATTGTAGATCATTAAAGTTGGAAAAAGAACCAAATGACTGTATAGCCTGCACATGGTTTATGGAGGCAGCACACAGACCTGTACACATGCACATTTAATCTATATTCCAGACTGACTATCACATCAATCACTTCACTATACAATGGAGAAAACAAACATCTGTAACATTTGTGAAACATTTGAATGTCACATTACATAGCAGAAAGCTTCTGACATCTCAAACGTGTATTATGTCATTACATTTCTATTTTGGTTATTCAATAACTGATTTTATTAAGTAAATTACATTTCCAGAACATTTTATCTAGTACAATGGACTATGTCTGCCTCCTCGTATTCAGATTGAGGTAAAATATCTGGAATAGAATAAAAAAGGTCCAAAACGTCAAATATTAATAACAATATACAATACCAAGCATAGAAAATAGTGTCTGACCTCTGGTTTCTATATTATAAGGTGTGTTATGTCTCTCTTGTAGTAGTGATGTATTCTGAACATTCTTGTATGTAAGATAAGCTTTTCTGAACATGAACATATTGTGTGGTTAGATGGAATAATGGTGGAAATTTCAAACGACTAGAAGGCTGGATTATGTGTTTGTTGGTTTATTCCCTGAGTGAGTTACATCAAAATTGTTGTAAATGATTCTTTTGAACCTGCAAGTGAAAGGTGAAAAGATTCCTTTTTGTGATGAAATGGCTTTGTGTCTCAGTGTCAAAAGTGTGAACAGTGTGGCCTGCCTACAAGATTAAATTTTTTTCAGTTTCTTTACAACTACCACCCCCCCCCCCCACACACAACAGGTGCTTAACAGGTGTGTTTCATATGTTAATCGTGGTGCTTACATCATTAACTTGTTGTAATTTCACATTTGTACAATCACCTGGAAATCACCTATGCAAGCGCTCCCAGGGCTTCTGTAAAGGGAGAGAGGAGAAAGATTTTCTTTCTCTGGCCGGAATCCCCCTCAATGCAGATTACTTGGTTAGTGATTTGTTGATTTGGGCGGTTTCTTTCGTTTTTTCTCTTGTTAGTGTTTGTTTCTTGATTTGTTCCGTTGTTTATAATTTTTCACCAGATGAGAGTTCTGAAACTTTAGTTGCTGGGTAGTCTATGGGTTGGGGACAGTGACTCTGGTTTAGAGGGTGGTAGTGAGGAGCTATAAGTGGTGGATATTATGTTTGGTGGTGAGATTTAGGCTTTGTGCTTGGAAGTCATACACACTCGGCACCTTCATGCCCATTGCTTGCTCTTCTTCTAGATCAAGATTTAAATGGAGACTGGTGGGATGGTGGGTAGGCATTGAGATTGTTTAGCAGCTTGGTGCGTTTTACATTCTCCCTTCTGCAGCTTAAGGTTAATGTTTGGGTCAAGCGTTTTTGTCTGACCAAATGTTGGAGTGCAATTTATTTAATCTTTGTATATATCTCTCATTCATAGACTATTTATTGATGCCTGATAATCTTGTGCATTAGATGGGAGTTATATGTTGACTCCTGATGGGATGCCCTGTTGCTACAAGAAATATTTCTATGCTGGAAAGGACTCTGGATTATGTACTGTATTATGAACTATCAATAGGACATTGCCCCCCAAACATTTGCTCAATACCTGAGATGTCTTTGGGTAGATTTCTGTTTGCACTCACCCCCACAAAACCTAGTGGGCATTGTATGTATTGTTTTGGTAATTTTTCTGGTTTCTTCAACTACTGTGTACACTCACCAATATAACCAAGCAAGGGACCTATTCCCCTTTATCCAAGGGAAGATCCCAGCTGCTCACTTAAGCAAACCCTTTACTTAGCCCTCAATTGCAGCTTCCATTGGAATGAAGGGAGGTCCAATCCAAAGTAGTGATTAACTTAACCATAAAAATACCAGGATACGTTGATAACCAACTACCTCCTGGGGAAAAGTACTCTTAAGCAGGGTACAGACGTGGAGATATGGGTCAAATCGATGGCCGTTTCGAGCGCCGTGCACGCTCACGGCCATCTATCTGACCCATATAATCTGCCCCTACAGCCATATCGGACATGACCGTTAATACGGCGATGTCTGATACTTTGCCTGGGTTTTCAAGCAAAGCTCACTGAGGAGGAGGAGCCGGGGAGATGCAGAACTCATTCTCTTATAACCATGGTCATGTCTCTAATAACCATAGTCATATCTCAAATAACCATAGTCATGTCTTAAATAACCATAGTCTTATCTCTAATAACCATAGTTATGACTCTGATAACCATAGTCATATGTCTAATAACCATAGTTATGACTCTTGTAACCATAGTCATGTCTCTGATAACCATAGTCATATGTCTAATAACCATAGTCATATCTTTAATAACCATAGTCATATCTCTAATAACCATAGTTATATCTTTGTTACCATAGTCATATCTCTAATAACCACAGTCATATCTCTAATAACCATAGTCATATCTCTAATAACCATAGTCATATCTCAAAAAACCACAGTCATATCTTTGTAATCATAGTCATATCTCTAATAACCATAGTCATATATCTAATAACCATAGTCATGTCTCTTGTAACCATAGTGATATCTCAAATAACCATTATCATATCTCAAATAACCATAGTCATATCTCTAATAACCATAGTTATATCTTTGTAACCATAGTCATATCTCTAATAACCATAGTCATATCTCAAATAACTATAGTCATATCTCTAAAAAACATAGTCATGTCTCTAATAACCATAGTCATGTCTCTAATAACCATAGTCATGTCTCTAATAACCATAGTCATGTCTCCAATAACCATAGTAATATCTCTAATAACCATAGTCATGTCTCTAACAACCATAGTCATATTGATAATAACCATAGTCATGTCTCCAATAACCATAGTCATGTCTCTAATTACATATGATGTCTTCAATTCCTGGACCATTCAATGCTGAAAGTCTCAATATGTCTTGCACGCACACATTTATGGGTTTGGAGTGGTGTTAGTTGAAGGCCAGTGACCAACAGCACACAAACACAGGATTTTCCACAAGATTCATAGATGGATTGCTTAAAACGATCGCATGAGACAACTATCAGTGCTCGATTTATGTGCTTTTGACAAAATTTTTCAAACAGTACGGATCCGTGCACAATCGATTTTACATGCGATTTAGGACAAAATTGATTGATCGGACACTTTGGACATGCATCAATTTGTATCCGATCGATCGCATGATCGTTTTTGTTAAACGATCGCACTAAAATTGAACAGACAATTGAGACGTCTATGCCCAGCTTAAGAGGGTACTTGTTTATAGGTGAAGACTACAGAGTAGATTGGGGTGAAAGACTTGAAAGGAGATTGGTGATCTGCATTGGAGACCCTTACAGCACATCTACAATACCATGGGAAAGTGTCTAACTGGCAGCACCACTATGTATATATAAAGATATAAATAACCTTAAAAAAAGAAAACCATTGCAGCCAGCACTGTTGTTGGATTTGGGCACATTTTAAGTATGGATGAATTAGCTTGTGCTTGTTTCAGGTTGGTGATTCAGGAGAGGTCGCATGCATTTCATCTCTTACGCTAGGAATAGATGGTATGATTTATTGTCTGTTCCTTATCACGCCCGCCCGCTAGTGCAGAGAATTGGACTGCACTCTTAATGTGCAGCTCATTACTCAGCCGTCCCCAGCCGAACTAATGGGATCGGGCTAAAATGTACCATCCTGTCAGATAACTGTGCAATCCGACAGGACGGCTGATTTTAGCCCAAACCTCGTCAATTGCAGCATCCAATTCCTGCACGACCTGATCCTTAAGGGATGCGGGAGCACACACAGCATCGGATCGGGGATCGGATCGTGCAGGAATTGGTACGTGTATGCCCAGCTTTATGGATTTCAAGTGTATACAAGAAAAATATTAAAATGTTCAATTTGTTTCTGATAATACTTTATATACAACCCATTCATCAGGGAGTGGTTAAGTTATGCTTTACTTTAATAATTCCATTTTGTGCTTCTTGTTGATAAAGTGAATTCAGGAGCATGTTTACAAACAAAACCTTTAGCCCAGCTCCTATCATGAAAACAATTTGAAACATAACCTTTGTTTTTACATTTTACTTTGCTTTCAAACACACAGTTCTCCCTATTAGAAGCTGAGCTCACTTAACAGTCCTGCTGACCTGAAAACATTGGATTGTGAAAGTTCAGTTACACAAACGTTTGAAAAAAAAGTAATTATATAGAAGCAACTTATTAAACTTAACAAGATGAGACAAAATGGTGCACTAGTAAAATAATGTAATTTAGGTATATGGAATATGTCAGAAATTAGATCAGGTAAAGCAGTTTAATCCAGGTTTCCTTTAGGTGAATATTATAATTTCATACATCAATGGACCATGGTGTAAAAGTTGCAGGGTCATCCTTTTTAATCTAAAAAACAAAACAAAAAAAAACAATAAATATAATTGTGGTATATATAACACTAACATGTTTTAGTAGAGCATGAACTGTACCACCCAACACAGCAGTCACCCTGGCCGCACCATGTACAACACTTATGTCATATGTCATATGATGTCATATGTCATATGATATGTCACTTGTCATATGGTTGTGCTTTTCTGATTGGGAGTGCCAAATGCGTCATTCTTAAATGACCATCTAAGTCAGCGTTGTCAAACTCAAACACAGTGGGCTAAATATAGACTGGGTCTACACTATGTTTTTTGTGCATAGAAGACACTTTTGTGTGAGTGTGGAACATACTTCCCCTGTACACATCACTTCTTGCCTCCTAGCACATGTGGATATATAATTCTTCTACAGGGGTTGCATGGGAAGGTCCACAATGTTCATCCTCAGAAACTGCAGGTGGTGTTATGGACACGTCGGAATGACGTGTTAATGGCGGCCAACCGTGGGTTCGGGTCCTATTTACAGTGTGGCTAGAGTTAACACAGGGTACATTTCACATCCCTTTCACACTATGTGCTGTACCTTTAAGGGCCCTTTTACACTTTACACCAAGCCTACTCTCAGCCTAGCCCTTGTACACTTTCACTGTGCACAGGTACAGCAACTTGTGAGATATAATTAGGCAGTGTACACTGTCATTTCTGAAGTGTTACAAGAGACTAGTTACATGTAATTCCCATGATTAGGGAACTTGACATGAATGGCTGCTTGGTTCCAGCTTTGAGGTGAACTCCAAGCAAAGTACAGAAATAAAATACATATAAGAAAAGATTTTTAATTTGTGTCAATCAATCCTGAGATGTATAAGTGAAAAACAGTCATCATCTGTCCCCAAGATTTGACTGGATAGTGAATGGATAAATAGCTGACGAGCTTTGTATCACTCTTCACATTTTCTTACTTTTTCACTATCAACATAAAGAGCAGTGTTGGCCAATCAAACTGAAAAAAGTAATACTGATTTTTATATTACCGGTATAATTTCATTTGCATTGGCCTTGCTAGGTTTGATGGCATGCTACCAAGAAATATGTGTATGATCAAATTGTGATAACAGTAGGATGAAGAGTCAGTGTGGACATAATACAGGAGATAGTAAATGGGAGGTAAAGTCATAATAAAAGGAATTCTCTGTCCCTGATATATATATACACATATACACACACACATCCCACAGGATACATATACCAGGGGCCGAGGGCTGAAGTAGGCTGAAGTGTTTTATTTACTTGGTTGCTCTGGGAGGCTGCAATGCTTCTTAGCCCTGGAAACAAACATGAAGGCCAGGGTGGTGCTTCAGGAGTGGGCAGAGAAGTGCTGACCAAGAGCTAGGTAGGACTGCCACTGTTATCTCTATGATAAAGATGTAAAGTATATATAGTAGGATAAAAGTGAATTACCATATCAATAAACTTGTCTCCACAGGCCATACGTATCCTTTCCGGGGTTGCAGGGCTATTAAGTGTAAAAGAGCTGGACAATCCCCTTTCCTTTCGGGCAGCTGATAAAGCATCC
Source organism: Ptychadena robeensis (assembly GCA_036250615.1). NCBI lineage: Eukaryota > Metazoa > Chordata > Amphibia > Anura > Ptychadenidae > Ptychadena > Ptychadena robeensis. The sequence continues at coordinate 47,608,717 of CM070039.1, forward strand.
TTTATTGCAAAAAACACTGCGGATCCTAAGAAAAGGCCTGGTTCTCCAATTCCCTAGGATAAAAAGAAAGACTCATAAAGTAGATCTCCATGAATTTATTGGATAGAGAAAAATTTAAATCTGGTTCTCATTGCTTCTATGAAGATGTCTGGAATAAGAACACACTGAAGCATGAGATCTACAATTGTTTTTATTAAAGCATATCCTTTGGCAGTAAAGCTAGGAGTACACGGCTCAATTTTCAGTTCGATTGACAAAAAAAAAGATAATTTTAAAACTATTGCTTTAGAAAACATAATGTGATTGATTCACAACCGAGCGATTCCTTTCCTTAGTCCTGTGAGCATGGTCCATAATATTATCAGATCCAAATTGATAGAAATACCAAGAAATACCCTGTCAGATGCTTAAACTATTGACTGAAATTTACCAACATGTCAGACCGCTGCTTGATTAGTTTATGTTCAATGTGGATTACTTTTGATCGATTCAGCTAAAAAGGAATCGATTTTAAAACAATCGACTTAAAACAATCAAACTGTTTGAATCAAACTGAATTCATACCATGTATAGCCGTGTATAGCCACCTTTATGCCATACACATGCCGATAAGCGGCCGATTTTTTAATCGCTCGCGCCATCGGTCAGGTTAAAAATCGGCCGCTAATCCCTGTCGCCCCACTGCTCGGCCGGCCAGAGAACGGACATGTCCGATAATCTCTGGCCGGCACGAGCCGATGAAAGCAGATGCCATAAGCTGCAATGAAGACGGCGTCTTCATTGCAGCTTATGGCGGCACACAAAGGGTGCCCGGCCGATTGAAGGGGCCCCATAATGCACCGGGATGCTAACGTGATGACGTCATCACGTTAGCCTCCCGGAACATATCGGGACTAGTCTGCCTGCACACATCGGCGTGTGTATGGCTTTAGGCTTTAGAGTCCTGATTGTGTAGATTGCCCTCACATTTTATCCCACTTTCATGTCATATGGATATGAAGCCTAAAGCTGAGAATAGACAGTACGATTTACCGTCTATTCCTTATCCGGTTCTCTGCACTAGGAGCGGCGTGATGTCAGAAAAACGATCGTTCACGGATCCGTTCTGATGGATAATTTTAATAAAAAGCAAAGGAATCGAGTGCTGTTAGTTGTCTCATGCTATCGTTTTAAGCGATCCATCTATGATTCTTGTGGAAATTACCTGTGTTTGTGTGCTGTTGGTCACTGGCCAGTTCTTTAGCTAACACCACTCCAAACCCATAAATGTGTGCGTGCAAGACATATTGAGACTTTCAGGATAGAATCCACAGAAATTGTATGCATGGTATGTTGCAGTTTGCGATAGTTTTCGCAAATTAAAATCGATTCCGGAATCGGATTAGAAGAGGATTGCAGGAAAATTGTAACGTGTATGCCCAGCTTAAGCTGGCAATACATGTTAAGTCAAGTCCAAAAAGAATTTAAGTCAGTTAATAGGAAAACTCCTTTTTTACTGAATAAATCAAATAAAGGTAATGGCAATCAAGCAGAAAATGGTAAGTATCAGGATCAGTTAATTTGGAAAATTTCAGTTGATCTTACTAAGTTTCTGACTGACATTTTCTGTGTTTTCATCCTGTGGATAAACCACAACTTTATCTTAAGGAATTTGTTTTACATCTTATTGAGAATCAAAAGTTGATGTGTGCATGGCTTAGCTCAAAGCATTAATTTGTGGCCTTCGTAGATCTAGTGTCTGCGGGACTTTTTGTCCTTTAAGCTGGGCATAGACGTCTCGATTTTCCTGCGTTTGATTTTTAAACCGATCGACCATCCGATTCCGGAATCGATTTCATTTGCAAAATCGATCGCAGACTCCAACATAGGATGTCTTCAATTCCTGGACGATTCTATCTTGAAAGTCTCAATATGTCTTGCACGCACACATTTATGGGTTGGGAGTGGTGTTAGCTGAAGAACTGGCCAGTGACCAACAGCACACAAACAAAGGTAATTTCCACAAGATTCATAGATTGATCGCTTAAAACAATCGCAGGAGACAACTAACCGCACTCGATTTATGTGCTTTTGACTAAATTTTTCAAACAGAATGGATCCGTGCATGATCGATTTTACATGAGATTTAGGCCAAAATCGATCGATCGGACACTTTGGACATGCATCAATTTGTATCCGATCAATCGCGTGATCGATTTTGTTAAATGCTCGCACAAAAATCGAACAGAAAATGGAGACGTCTATGTCCAGCTTTACATTTATGTCCCTAACTTTGGCCATTGCATCCTATGGAGTAAAGAATGAAGTAGAGCAGTGCCACTTATTGCATATCTCCTTACCAAAAAAACAGAATGGATATTAAGTACGGCTAATGCAACCAAAACAATGAAAAAAGTGAAACAAATACATTATTACAATAAAAAACTTTCATCCTTATGTGAATGTGAAGAAAAAGCCTCACCTCACTGGCTAGGGCTTTAGTTATTATTGATTCATATTAAGGACCCTTTAAGTATTGTAATATGATGAAATGGAAGGAGCAGGATGTTTAAAGGAAACCCTGTTTAGGGCTCATTCATGCTATACTTGCTGTGTTGAGAACTGGTATTGCACATGTTATGCATATTGCATAATGTGTGCGATCCAAAGTACCCTTTGTGTTATCTTATGCCTGTGTTTAAAAATTTGAACATGTATTGGAACTGCAAATGCTAGTTTGTCAAAATGGCATGCATAAGGAACTGCATACAACTATAAATATATATAGTTGCATATCCCCCTCTGTTTTTGCACTTTATTTGTCCTTTTACCTATGGTAGAAGTTTTTAGATACAGTGTGTATGTTACTTTGTGAATTGCTGTTTTATGATCAATAAAATTGTTATTTTATCCAAAATCAATGTGGTTATGATTATAAAGTAGACCAAACAAAGGAGCACCTCAGAAACCCCCATTACCAATTGATACACACGTATCTTTACTTGTGTTTTCAAATTCTTTTTCCTATAAATATATATGGTATAAATATATATGTTTCCTATAACAATACAGTATGTATAGTGTAAATAGGCCCTTAAGTAGAAGCCACCTCTATGGACCTATTATTTAAAAATTATCTTCATAGATGAGTTAGTTTTTTCATTCAAGCCAATTCAATATATAATCATGTCTGGGTCTACTTTACATTTTCCAACGCCAAACATCTTACAATACCTAAGTAACCTCCCTGTTAGTATGATCATTTATTGATATTTTTTTCTAAAAGCAGTGCAATGTAATCTGTTTAAATTACCCACCCATGTCTCTGACATCAGTGATCAGGTGTGGCTTGGGGTTGCCACTTTTGATGTACACGGAGCCACACTCGGAAATACTACCAGGGAGGTTAATAATAACCCTTAGTTTATGTACGGTGATAAATTATATGATACTATGTTCCATGTTCTACATATTGTTTTGTATGTTACCTTGGAGGAGTATATAACATTTGGGTTCTGAGATGAAGGAAGCAGGGACACATTGAACTCTTTAGGAATGTCATATACAGAGGGGATCTTGTATTCTCCCGGTCCATATGCCAGCAGAGCACCATCAGGAGAGTATTTTAGTTCTTCTGTTGTATAGAGCCCAATACCTTGCACAAATGCTCCTTCAATCTAAGCATCAACACAGAAAAGAAATATGAATAAAAAAGTAATGCTAGGTTTTTAAAAACAGATGTCAGGTTTATAATTTGTTGTTTTTGTTTCGGAGTAGGGAAGAGTTAAAAATTAGTTTGAAGCGATTGTACACCATAAAAGACTTCTTCCATCTTCTACACTTTGGGGTATTCTATAACGTTATTTGTAGTAACAATGGTCACAGCTGGATTACGCAAAATAAATGAAACAAAAACTTGATAAAGAGTCTAATGTTTTACCACTGTATTCAAAAATAATAAAAAAGTGTTTTGCCTAGAGGTACACATTAACAGCATGTTTTGTTTACTGTAATTTACACTTCTGTATTGGGACCCTTTTTATTATTGGTTACAGTTCATTTATTGGTCAACTTCTATGGTCTGTGTTTTTTTGGATTACCCTTATATCTATTTATTAGCACCCAATAAATCACATTTTGTATGGTTGCTGTGTAGAAAGTTTTTTGTGAGGAAATTTATATTTTTGGATTTAATTAGTTTAGGCAGCCCAAATTCATAATAATGGATCCCATTTTATGTTATCACCTTTGGGTAAAAAAGTAAATAGTAAAAGGTAAAGCCCCCCATACACCACATACAATTACCATGCGAATTCTGTACAACCAACTTTTCTTCTACCAAAACCATGTAATATGAGGACCTTTCTACACCTTCCAATCACTATGTATTCTATCAGAGAGGTCACTATACTACATAGTTGTTGGTAGGTCTCATGGAAATTGTATGGAGGAATCTAAAGGTGTATGGGGGCCTTAATGCAATGAACCAAGATGTGTTTCAAAGCTTAACAATATCGATAACACAATTTTTTTTCATCTGTCATCAAACATGTCTACGTTTAGTTAAGTGTTTCCCCCCTAGACACCTACTGAACTGCCACCAATTATATGTGGTTGCAAAGAGAAGAAATACCTTAAAATTTACAAATAGCTTAAAGTAGACAGCACAATGCACAGATATACCTCAAATGTCTCATAATACAATTCAGAGGTCATTGAGGTTGTTAAACCGGCTTGCCTAATGCTGGATGTATCTCTCTGCCCTAAAGGTCTGTTAAGAATCCCAGGAAATACAGTTACATATGCAGAGTCACATGCAACATTAAGTACCTGTCCTACATCCACAGCTGGGTTAATACTGCAACCGGTGTCCATCACAATGTCTGATCGTATGTTCTGTTTAGAAATAAATATTAGAGTTTTAGCAAAATATTAATAATATAAAAATATAGCATATATTAATAAAGACTGAGAATAATACAATTATCTGATATCGCCCTACAACTTTTGACACATTTCATATCCAGTAGCCCATTACTTATTGCTTATTATATTTCTTCTTTATTTTAACCTATATCTTTAAGGGAAATTAAACCCTAATGTAAAAATATACAATTATATATATACTTGTATTAGTTTGATGTGCACTTGTTTGTTTAAAAGCAGGCTTTTTAAGTGCACTAGTCCATATTGGGACTTTAGTAATCAATTTGTATCTATTCATTTTTAACTGATACAAATTGTATTCTACAATATTCAATATTAGGCCTCAAGACTTACCTTATAATCTCCTGTTAGACAGTCCACTTCCACCTCAGAACAGGCAGCCCCAAAAACAGAATATTCAAATGGTCGACCTTCACCTTTCTCCCAGTCCATGAAGGTTTCGTAGCCCCTGCACAACCATCAATATCTAATTACATAGTATGTAAATGCAGAAGCTAGATTAAAAAATCTAATATGAAAACTTAATGTTGCTGATACACAATCACTCCACATTAAAGCTTATGGCAATTTTAAATCAATATACCATTCATAGAAAAAACCCTATTAACAACACAGAATCATGTTTCTACATACGTACCACACTGACCACTTAATTAGGTAAACATTGCTAGTACAAAGTTGAACCCTTTTTTTTGCATTCAGAACTGCTTTGAGGCATATATTCAATAAGATGCTGGAAACATCCCTCGAAGAGTTTTACACGTCTAGATTTTTGGTTCAATCAACCGCCGATACAATTTTTTTATAGATTTTTTTATCGGATATCGTTCGTCCATTTCTCGAATGTAACAATTGATTTTTGTACAACCGACGCAAATCAAATGAAAAAAAAATGGCGGATCCTCGAATGAAAAATCGTAAGATTTTTTTTTTTAGGAAGTGATGTATTCTGTGGGCGTTGCTAGGCTCCAATTTCTTCGAGGGCTTCTCAGTGCTTCCTTGGAATTTGAAGAGGAAACATGTCTTTGACCCCCAAACGAAAAAACTTTTTTTTTTGGCCATTCGGCTTGGAATGGCCATTCTTTTTTCACAAATTTCAGGCAAGCAGAAGAAAAAAAGAATATGGAGCAAGGAATGGCTGCAACAAAGATACCTATTCTGATGTGTCGTTACTGAACGAGCTGAAGGAGAATAATCCAGAAGATTTTAAGAACTATCTTCGCATGTCTGAAGAGAATTTTACTTTCCTAATGGCTCGATTGGGAATGTTCTACTTGGAAATACAATATAAACAACATAATAGACAAATCAAAATCATACATTGTAAAAATCCCACCATTCATTGCGCAGGAAATACGTCATGCTACTGGTAAAAAATCTAGTGAAATAAGGAGCATATTCGTTTTTTACTCGACAGATGAAAATTTACCAACATGTTCGATAACCTTTTGAACGATTTTTGGATCGAGGTCGAACAAAAATTATCCATCGAACCAAATTGCCATTCTAGATTTAGATCAACCAAAAAATCGTTCGTTTTTCGTCTATCGGACGAAAAAATCTAGACGTGTAAACCCACCTTTTGTCATGCTCAAGAACCACTTAGAGATAATTTATGCTTTATGACATGGCTTATTCTCTTGCTGGAAATGACCATGACAAGGTGGGTACTTAGTGGTCTGAAATGGATGGATATGGTCAGCAACATTACTAAGGCAGGCTGTGGCATTGCAAAATGCTTTGTTGGTACTACAGCTAGTGTAAAGTGTTCTGGAAATATGCCCCAAACCATTGCAACCCCAAGCTGTACTTTTCAAGTATTCACTATATTCCTTATGTTACAGCTGCCTTTCTGTCAGCTCAAACCACACTCTCCTTTCACCACTGTTTTTAACTAGGCATTTTCACCAAGAGAACTAAATTTTTCAGACAATTGTTTGTAAACCCTGAGAAAGTTGTACATGAAAACCCAGCAGATTTCTTAAATGCTAAGACCAACAGAAACAATGCCATATTCAAAATCATTTAACACCTTCTTTCCCATACACCTGACCAGTTCGAATTTTAACAGATGGTCTTGGCATTAGACCACCTGCTGAAATTCGAATACACACATGCATATATAAAATATGCATTTTCATTAGCAGCCCATTTTTATAGGATTGCTCAATGGTTGTTAGTGTATATACAGGATCCACTCTGCAGTAAAGCTTCATGTTGTACCATTATACAGGGAGTGCAGAATTATTAGGCAAGTGGTATTTTTGAGGAATAATTTTA
>CM070039.1:47617335-47629315 GCA_036250615.1 Ptychadena robeensis
ATGTGAGATCTGGAGTGCTATGCATTAACAAGAATAACAGCAACACTCAACGCAATGTTTCCAGGGCCGGGACAAGGCAAGGCAGAAGAGGCAACGGCCCTGAGCGCCACGCTGCTGAATGTGGCCGCTGCTTAGGGTTAAACCCCCGAGCAGCGTAGAAAACGGGACGTGTTACACCAACGCATACCCCCTCCTGCTCGCACTCGCCGATCCCACATGCTCCGTTAGGGCTTGTATCCACTGCAGTTTTTTCCCCACTGCGGACGCGCGCAGCAGGGAAAAAGTCACACTTAATGAAGCCATTTTTATAAACATCCGGAGGATGGCACAGAGGATACTGGTGCTGTTTGAATCAACCTATGTTTGTGAGCAGACATTTAGCATCATTAACATCAACAAAGCCCCTCACAGATCCAGCGTAACTGACGAACACCTCAGATCTATCCTGAGAATAGCCACAACAAAACTAACTCCAGACTTTGATGAATTAGCTAAAAAAGGAGACCAACAACACTGTTGCCACTGAAGTTGATGTTTTAAATACCAAAAACATTTCAACCCAGTCTATATTGCCATGTACATGTACGTCGCGGGCATAATTTGGAAGTCGCACTAAAGAAAATGTTTAATTTACTGTTTACACATTTTGTTCTTTTCAAATTGTTTTGGTTTAAATTTTTTTATTATATTTAAGTTTAATTTGAAAGGCTTTTGTACCTTTCCTTTGTTAGGCAATTCTATTTTGCCTTTGCCATTTTCAATATAAGGTATGTTATTGTGCTATGATTTCTCCATTTTTTGAAGTTTCGAATTATAATAATTAGTGTTGAAATGATTTCTTGTTGAAATTAATACTACTATTGAAATAAATAAAGGACAGTACCCTTTTATGTAATGATGTTTACCTTGAATTTACATAAGTTCATACAAACACTCCATCCATGCATTTGTTCCGGCCCTCCGGTCCAGTTTAAGAACCCATTGTGGCCCTTGAGTCAAAAAGTTTGCCCACCCCTGAGCTAACCCCCGAGACTACTTCTATGGAAAAATGTCATGCCCCTAGCTCCAACCTTTCCTACAAAGAAGTTAGCTATGAAATAATTCTTCCACAAGACCATAATGGCCTACTCTGCTACATGCTCAGGGACCTGTTTATGTATTCTTAAGCCACACAGTGCATAGTGTGCAAGAGCACTTGTATTATGAAATTAACTCTTTCTTGAGTTCATAACTTGTTCAAGATACATGTGACCCGTTTAGCCTACATGTACCTTTTCTCTGCTAGCACATAGTGTGCAAGAGCACTTGACGACATTGGTCAAACCTTAGGAATAGCATTGGAGACATGGACTGGTAAAAGGACTGGTAGGCCAAGGAAGACATTTAGTCCTTTGGTCACATTTCATTCCAATGTATGCCAGTCCAGGATTTCAAATTTACCATGCAATCCTATCATTATTGTACCTATACTTTAAAAATGTGCATGCTCTTACTAGGCAACTATCTATAACACATGTGTAGTATGTGTTTTGAGCACAGCCATCTTAATTAAGAAGAACATACTGGTGACAGGTACTGTACTTATAGCTAATGATTTATAACAAGCCCTCTGTCTGTCATGTCTGCCTTTCATTCACAGAGATATACTGCTATCATGTCTGCCCTTCATTCACATAGAGATGTACTGCTGTCATGTCTGCCCTTCATTCACATAGAGATATACTGCTTCCATGTTTGCCCTTTATTCACATAGAAATATACTGCTGTCATGTCTGCCCTTTATTCAAATAGAGATATACTGCTGTCATGTCTGTCCCTCATTCCCATAAACATACATACTGCTGCCATATCTGTCCCTAATTCTCAAAGAGATATATACTGCTGTCATGCCTGTCCCTCACTTTCTTAGAGATACATGCAGCTTGTGAGGAACTATCTATAAAGGGGGACTCTGTTTCCCTTTAATGGGTGCTCTCTGGCAACCTCCAGGGGGTCTCACTGGCTATCTTCCTATAGGTAGTGGCAGGTCAGGGAAGGCCCATAACCATTTTTTGCTATGGGGCCCAGTGATTTCTAGCTATGCCCCTGCACTATATCCCTGAAAAATTTTCTACAGTTATGGAAGTCATAAAATTGCTACTTCTCCAAATCTTCTGCATCATAACTTCCTAAATTCAATATCTATATCTAAGTAAATCCTAGAAGTCTGCTGCAAGACGTGTTTTGGAAAATGTGTGAAGAACTAGTGGGTATCGTTTTCACTAGTCGTTTTCACTGCAGAACTTGTTTCCTTTTAGATGTGCTGTATATGTTGAAGCCATCAACCGAAACTGTATATATTCAGAACGAGAGAATTACTGCCCTGATTCAATCAATGTGTGTAAAAAGTTTTGCCTAAAGGGCCAGTAAATCCCATGTGCCTCCCTCTTGAAAAGGAGCTTGAGAAGCCTAGAACATAATAATTCATATATATTCACATAAATATGCCTTTGTAACCTATATATTATGTATATTATATTTGTTTTGTAACTTTAAAGACCTGGCTTGTGGATGAACCTAAGTATTTGCAGTGGCAAGTGATTCACAGCTGGAACATTTGCAGCAATGCAACCTCAATGGGTTTTTTACAAAAAAAGATTAGATGCGAATGTGAAGGATTTGATTAGGGCATGCTTAGATTGGTGGCACCCTTGAAGAGAGGATAACAGTATGCAGAGTGTGGTCAATGGAAAAATGGAAAAATAAGGACTGGTAGGATAACCAAGCATTTTCTTTTACAGAAAGAGCTTTACATTTAAAAAATATATTCTCAAAGCCAACATATATTTGTTATGTTTTTTACAGCATTGATATAGTGGTTCTTGATGTTTTTGTAAAAACCTGAATTCACTAATCAGAGAGTATCTATAAAGCCATTATTGGACCTTGCAGTGGCTAAAATGTCTCTTTTTACAAAAATTTCTGTTCAGGTCAAGTTGATCTCCTAAGTACTCACATTTATCAGAAATCTACTGGATGAACTAATAAGCAAATAAAATTAAAATATAGTCCTTATAAAATGCAATGCCTACATTGTTAAAAGGCTTTTCCAAAAGACCCTGATTTCCCCTTTGTTTATGCCTTCATAAGCTAAATATGCTGCATCCCTTGAGATAAATGTAGAAGTAATAACAAAAACACCATTTTAAATAGGCTACAGGGACAACCCTAATTACCAAAATAATCTCAGTAATGTCTTATATTGTCAGTCATATTAAGCCAACCTTTTATATAATTACAATGATATGCTGAAACCCGTTTTTCATATGTAAAAATTTGCTGCCCTTGTAAAGAAGGTGTTAATGTCAGCTTCAAGCTGAATGCTCTCGCGGATGCTCATCCAATTTCTTCCCCTGTCATAGCTTAGCTATGGTATCTGTTCACAGGCCACATATTAAACAAGTATTTCTTATCTACCAAGGCAAATTGGCAGTGAAACCGGGCATGCTTTGAATAACCAACAGTGGCTATTTTTTTCCCTTCTTCTTAACATCAATGAGCTAGCGAGGTAACACGCTATTACTGCTCAGCACCATGGGCCTGGAACAGGAATATCAGAAACCCAGCAGGAAGGACATCACCTACTGCACTGCTACCCCACTATGATATTTGACACATTGCTTTTCTAACAAGTATATACTAAGTACAGAGATCATGCTGAGCAATGCCTAAGGTTTCCATTAGTGTCAGTAAGCTCCCATTAAAGAGATATCCCTTGTACATGTTAAACATTTGTCTGGAAGACTGAAATATGCTCAACAAAATAAAATAAATAAAATAATAAAAGGTAGCAAAATCGTGAAGGCATAAAAACCTTAAATAAATATACGGTGTAAATACATATACTTATGGAAATGTTATGTAGAAAAAACATTTTTAATACTTACGTTTTTTTTTGTTTTAGACATGAAAAAATATAGGCTGACACGTAAATTATTAAGACATTTTATCTGACACAGAATTAGATTTCATTTTTGGATGCTGAGAAACTTTAAATGTCCAAAAATATAAAGAAAACCTGTGTTAATGCTGCAGTAAGTCCATGCAAAACATTATGATCATTTTCTGCAGATAATAATAAATTCACTTGAATTAACATATTTTACAGTGTTACATATAGAAGGAAATATATGCCAGAACAGCTCCAAGAACAGGTTGCTAAGCAATGATGATGGATTAAAGGCACAGCCAAAATTGTCCTTTATTGAATTTTCCTGCATTTAACCATGCAGAGAAACATTACAGGTAGAAGAGTTTATGGTCACAAAAATGTGTGGAAAGAAAAGTGTTGGGTTTTTATTGAACTAAATCAGCAGGTTATTGCTTAATTACTTTATTGTTAATTCAGACAAGAGCCTTAAGCTGAGCATAGACGGTTATATTTGCAGCCAATTTCGCCACAGATCGACCGACCGTGCATGTTTAAAACGATCGCCTTAAGCCAAGCCCTCGCTTGAATGGGAGACACGATATATCTACCCGACGTTGGTTGTCCACAGGACCTATGCGCACAAAGTGAGGTCTGAGACTGAAACCAATCCCATCTAATAAATACAGTATCCAAAAGGTTAAATGGAAGGTAGTCCAGGTACACAGCCAGGGTCATACACAGCAATCCCATCCAATAAATGCAGTATTTAAAGGGTTAAACTAAAGAATAGTCCAGGTACAAAGAAGGGTCAAACACAGCAATTCAATCCAACAAACAGAGCAACAAAGCACAGAGTGATTACCAGGTGAATTTACACTATAACGGGCAGGGCAGCCATACACCATGCAGGCAAGAGAACGTGTAGTAGTTCATGTGGAATGGCACTCTAGAATATCTGGTGACAACAGGTGAAACAGGGGTTATGTCTCTACACTCCACTTAGTCGGCCGAGGACAACGAGGACGGAAGGACAAGGCACTGTTTTAATCAATTGACCGGACATAAAATCAGTCGGTAATGTTGGTAATTTTTAGTCTATTGTTCAAGTATCTGGTTTTCTAGGTACTTCAAACGATTTGTATCTATATACAAATGATATACAAAAACATTGTTTCAACAGTGGGGAAGTTCTGTGTTTTTTCATTTTTTGTAAGGATGAAAAATAGGTAACAATGTACCCTTTTATCATATACTCTTTTATATGACATCATTATAATGCAAATAATCTAAGGCCTACGTTTTCTCTACATGCAACCATCAAACATTCTTAGGTCTATAGATTGGGGTTGAGTCCTATGTCAAAGATAATAGCTATGCGGAGAGCACAAAGATTGCAGACAATCCTGGTATAAGAAATTTCGAAATTTTGATCTGTGTCTCACAAGACATGTAGGTCAGTTAAGCACAGTCAAAAAAAGAGGGACTACTATAGTAATTCTTAATTCCTCTTAACCTGTGCCCACTCCCAGAAGTGCCAAGTGATCATACTCCTCGAAGCCTTTGACAGACAATAACTTAGGAATGTTATTAAATGCACCATTAAATGTGAAGTTAATCATTGTAGGCAAGTTGTACTGAAAAGGCTCAACAGAAACAGAGTTATAGTTCGCTGCATCTTGTATCAAAATTGTTATCCATTTTACAGACAGTAAATGCAACACGTGTACTAAATTGAAAAGAAAAAGTAAGTCAGTTATGATAAGACTTTCACATATTTCAATTATAATAACTAAAGATTAGTAAATTAAAAGTGAATTTGGACCCTGACATTAAAGCATTTACATATTCTGAACAACCAGTTAAATAACGTTATATGTCCATATTCACCAATGTAGGGGTAGGTAGAGGAGAAGCCTTAATACAAAGTTTCCTACAAAGGCATTAAATTCTGAGCTTGTTTAGTCTATCCATGATGAGCTCAGTTGCAATATTATAATGAAAACAATGGTTAATTTATTGTAAATTAAAGAAACTGAAACACAGTTTTCTAATATCTGCTATTCTGCTTTGAATTTTGAGGATTTCAAATATACATTGCAAGGGCTTTAAACTTTCTACACAGGGGGCCAGCCCATGGTCAATGAACCTGTTAGTGGCTGGAATATGCACACAGACATACATTGCACACACACAGACCAATACATGCACACATACATGAGGGCAGCCAATGACTTGATTGACAGACACCACAGCACTTGTCAGATTCATCCTTGTTGTCACCCCTCCCCCTGCAGATCCCCTGTATCGCATCATCTCTGGCTTGTGTTGTCAGCAACATTCGCGGGCCTAGGGGCTGAACAAAATGGTGTGGAGGGCCTTATGAGGCCCATGAGATATAGTTTTACTGATGTGTTACTTTGAAGTACAAGCAGCTAAAGAAGTATTGTATGACTCCTTTATTGTTTTTACTGCTATTCAAGAATATACATGTATGCCTATAGCTTGGACAAAATTTACTAACTAACTAAAGGAACTAATCCAATGATGAAACCAATCTGTTACATATCTAAATTCTGCTGCTTCAACAATACACACGTCATGCTTCTGGAAGGGCAGTGTAAATAGGTTTCTGATCTCTGTACTTTGTAATGTTCACTAGTAGCTAGTGATGAGTTAAATAGAGTGACTAAATGGAATTTGATAAAAGACCCCCATACACCTTACAATACAATTTCTGTACAATCCACTTTTGTTCTATCAAAACCATATAATATGAGGACCTTTCAAAACCTTCCAATCACTATGTATTCTACCAGGGAGGCCACTATAATACATAGTTGTTGGTAGATCTAAAGGAATGGTTTTGAGTGATCCAAAGGATTATGGGGGGTTATTTGGTGCAGATCAGCACACTACGCTTTAATTCTGCTACCTTAGCAAAATATATTACTGTGAATAGCAGATACGATAATATTTGTTAATGTTTGTGGGTACAGTGTCATTATAATAACTCTTGAGTGTTAAAGAGCCTTAATATATTTATCATCCCTAGTCAGTGCACAGTGCACACGCAACAAAACATTAAGCACAAAAATGTATCTGTTCATTTGATGGGCTGGAAAATACCTTTTCAAAAAGAACTTCCATGACATAATTCACAGATGTGCAAGCCAAGGAAAATTAGGACAAACCCTGATCCAAATATTCCCTTTCAATCACCTCTCCTCATCATAATCTTTTGTGTATCCTTGTATATGGAATTGTACATTTTCCCTTTTGCTGCCTTGCATAGCTTGTTTTCATGTTTCTCATCTCTTTTCTGATTATCATCTTCACACTCTGCTTCACTAAATGTCGATGGAAAAATAAAATGAGAATGTCTGCTAAGCCTTCTGCTGTAAAACAGGCCTGGTGAAAGCATCATGGGATTACAGTGCTAAACTGGAGTCAGAAAATACGGCATCTGTGTATTAACCTTTATTTTTCAATGAGGCCCTAAATTCCCCAAATTACCACTAGCCAGATTATTAAGCATACAATTTGGGTATACTTGGCACACACTACTTATGTGGTACTTCAATTTAACGTGGCAATATGCACTGAGAGATGAATTGAGTAATTTTAAATCAAACTGCCAAGTTGTGCTTCATGGATAATTTAAATATTTTCTCAGCAAGAAAATCAGTTTCTTCATGCAGAACACTGGGCAGGAAAATATCAGTTTTAGTGAATATAAAATAACCCGTACAGTATATTTGAAATAATTGTCCTGTCCCTTGCTCACACTGCATGTCCCAACTTCAGATTTTAAAGACTCTCGAAAAGGTATAACATATACAACTTTCACTGTTTGTTTGTGAACCCTTGGTGAGCCTCTTAAGTGTGCTGAACCACTAATAATTATGAACTGTCTGAAAGTGTCTTTTGCAAGGAGGATGTAGTTAGTGCTGAATATCTTGGGATGGAATCCAGGCACTGAATGAGTGCCTACAGAAAGTTTCTTGATATAGCTAAAACTGGGCATAGACGGGTCATTTACCAGTCGACTGCTCAGCCGACCAATCAGGTGTGATGACGTCGACCGCTGGTGACGAGAATCGGGCAGGCAAACTTTGTGTGCTGGGAATTTACCGGCATGTCGGATCACTGTGCAATCCGACATGTGGCAGATTCCTGGTCAACATGAGCACGCGCACGGTGGACGATCGGCTGTCGAATCGGGCAGGTATCTGCCCGTCTATGCCCAGCTTCAGTGAGGGGTCAGTTAACTCCTGCAACATGGTTGAACCACTGGATAGTGATACAAGCATGGACCAATGCACCTCTGTACCCTAAGGGGTGATCTGAGAGGAAACATTTGGATGGCTTTTCTCCTTCTAGAGGGCTGCTGTACATTGAACTCTAGGAAGGAGGGAATTGAGATGGGACTACCTTTACAGACATTCTGACCAGCAGGGGGGGGGGGGGGGGGGGGGGGGGGACCACTTAAGACTATAGCCCGGTTTATGCTTGTATCACTGTCCAGCGGTTCAACCATATTTTACAAGTTAACGGCCTCTGCTCTAGTAAAAGAATGTGGAAAAATGTACACCTAGCAATATAGCAATCTATGTAATGCCCCTCATACACCTTTAGATCACTCCATACAATTTCCAGTTTAGGTAGAATTTCCATAGTTTAGGTAGAAGAAAAGTTGATTAGTCTGCTAAAGAAGAGCAACATTGAGCAATTGAGCAATAGATAGCATATTAAGGGATGAGTAGAGTGTACATCTGTGGTGTAGATACATCTGAGGACCTTTCTGCACTATCCAATGAACCTGTATCCAGTTAGTGAGGCCCTTGCACTACATAGGTGTTGTTCAAATAAAAATTGTATGGAGAGATTGAAAGATCTGAAAGAAAAAAAAAACAATAATCAGGAATAGACAAGAACATGCAGTTTAAAAATGAAAAAGATCAGAGTGTGCATTAGAACATATCTTGCAGGGCTGTTCTACAGTTAATTGGAAATAGAAATCTAACTTTTTAAATCTTACTGGATTTTTGTTGTTTCATGAAAAACCCCAAATTATTGTCAGTTTAAATAGTAAAAATATATTCATAATGCAGCATAATGTGTTAAATCTTTTTTCAGAAGACTTGATTTTGCTCAAGTAAAGTTTTTCCTTAAGCAAGTCCTATCTGAAAAGATGCCAGGTCAGGCTTTGCAGCATTTTCGCATTAATGTATTTAAAAGAGACTATTACTTTGTATTTACGGATTTACATCTTTTATGATTAATGATGCAGAAATTCAATTTCACTAATCCTTTTAATAAATGAAGTTTCATGCATTTTATGTGGGGTTTTTGATAAGCATATGTTACTGATAATTCTTTTTAAGTAGTCATTGAAACATGTTTGCATCATATGTACGGAAGGCTTTGCCATGTATTAGTAAAGATTACCAAGGGAGCATCTCGCTGGAGTGAAAAGTGCAGGTGAAGAGATATCTCATATTAAATGTATATAATTTGTTATTATGTTTCATTTTTTATAGCACACCCTCTCATGGGTTTACCATGTTTATCTATATGTTTCTAATGTTTCTAATCTTTGATTAAATGGGTCTCTAGTCTCCTCATTGATCCCATCCCCATCTGAAATAATGAGGGCTCTTTTAGACATAGTAGACAGGTTTCAACGATTGCATGTCTTGCGTAAATGTGCATTATACCCTACTGTACAGTTTTTATTACCTTAGCATGAATAATTTCCATACACTAGTATGGGAAGCAATAGAGCAAATATTTTTAATATTTAAATGTTGTTGACTCTGTGTCAGCCTTTCTCTAAATATGTGTTTTCTTTTCTTCAACTTCCTGTAATTAACTTATAATGTTTGAAAAGAAATAGGGGGGAACTCAACCCCTAGGGGTGGCCAGGCCCTTAGTGGACTTTTGAGGTGAGTATGATAAAATGAGTTCTGGTCAAGAGACTGACGTTTTTTGTCGTTTATTACACATGAAAAAAATATCTACCCATATCTCCACACACTGACTTAAGTACTATACCAACTAGATACTTGGACCTAGGCTTCGGCCGTTGAGCTAGAACCAGGCTGTTGTAATGTCTCCCGTTCCTCCGCGGTCTCTCCCCCTCTCTGTCTCCCTGGGCTTCCTGCTCACCTTTCCCGCATGTCCCCTTGTTCTACCTCTGTTCCATTAAGCAGACTACCCGTCCCCTTGCAACCTCAGTACTATCCTGCACCCACTCATTCACACCAGTCCCCCTCCCACTCCCCCCACCATTACCTCACTAGGGATTTTTTTCTGTCTCAGGCAACCCACCCCTGCAAATTCATTCCTTTTCTCCACACCCATTTTTAGCACACCAGTCACTACACACACTTTCACTCATACACTCACTTATCTCACTCCCCTCCTCTCCACTCCTTTTCTCTCCGTGCCCTTTTCCCCTCCCCCTCTCCTTAGTTTCCCTCCTTCCTGTCCCCCTCTCTTCCCCCCTCCCCCCTCTTTTCCTCAGTTTCCCTTCCTTCTGTCCTCCCCCTCCCCTTCCCTAGCTTCACATTGTGCGCGTTCACTTTCAGTTATGCAGTGATTTATACTAATTTTGGTCCACACTATCACCTTTATCTTTGCCCTTCCCTTCCTCACAATCCATCACACGGCCGCTCCCCTTCATTTCATGACCTTCACAACGCACACTGACTCACACTATGGCACATTGAATATGGACTATATACACACGTCTGCATCTTCCACCACCCACAGATCACACATCCAACACGTACACCCCCGCACCAACACACATATCACATCGCTCCCCCCTCCCAAAGCTCACTGCACGAAGGTACCAGGGTTATCACTGAGTTGGGGAAAAGGCAGAGTGACGGTGAGCTAGACAGCAGGGGGAGGCGGGGTTCCTCAGCAGTCCTGTGGGGAGATGACTGGGTGTAGATAATGACTTAGCAGCCGGACGCGCCAGCAGCATCACTCCAGTGGGCTAAGCCGACAGGAAGTGATGTCTGAAACAGGGCGGAAATGCACCTCAATGAGGCGCATTGCGCCCGTGCAAGGAGTCAGGCAAGTGGCTGATGACGCCAGGAGTGCGCCGGAAGCAATGGCCACCCGAGAGCTGAACCCACTTGACCTGCCCCATGGCGGGAAATACAACATATTTAAACGGACCACAGACTTAGGAATGACAGTAAACTACAAGGACCTGACTGAGGACGCTCGGAGAGACTGCTCTAAGGTAGTACACAAGACAGGACCCGGACGGAGCTGACAAGGTAGGCTCCCCACTAAGACCACATGATACTGAACAATATGGGCTAATGAGGCATGGAAACGGTATACTTTATCACTCCAACTTTACAGGACTTCTATCATTTGACCATAATGGACCCAACCTAGCTAGGAGCATGCCCATATTGTGAAGACATTGAAAGTAGGTGGAACCTTCCTTTCTTTTGTCTGCTCCCTCCCTCCCTGTCTTTTGCTAATAACCTACTTTGGCTATAATTATGTGTACTGTCCCCTCTTAGACAATACAGTTGTTTCCTCCCCCCATGACGGTGTCCCCACCACAGAACCCCTATACCAAATGTTGGAGACCTAATAGGCTGAGCTCGGCCCTCCAGGAAGTGTCGTTTGGGAATTGGCTGCGACCATTTATCGTACTGCATGTACAGAACCAAGAAAATACTGGTAAGCCTGATTTTGAATATATTTTGGGATACAAATGTTTAAGGGAATGACATAATTGACTAAAGACTTCAATCACATCTTGTATATGGTCAGTGCAAAACTGGTGGGTCCTTAACACTTAATACAATTGGACCTGTAAGAAATTTTGAACAGTGTGCAATATTGCAGAGAACTTGAAATAATCTAATGATAAATAAAATGTGCTACCCCTGAGTAACGGAGCTAGGCCTCACCCATACAGACAGTAGACGACTGACATATTTATAAGCATATTAATATCTAATTTTTAAAAAACTTTTTAGATAAATCATCTCCAATAACCCCCTGAAGAAGTCCCATTTAAGGGAAGAAACGCGT
>CM070039.1:47635307-47652278 GCA_036250615.1 Ptychadena robeensis
AAAAAAGTCCTTTATTTTAATCCGAGAAGCCTATACTTTTTCTAGTGGTTTACCACTAATTTACCTATTAGGATCTTATCTCCAAAGTTATTTAGGACTAATTGGAATATTATAGGCGAAGAGAGTGCGACCTTCACAACACTGTGTGGGGACAGTGAATGGATATCTCCACCTGCGCTTCAAAATATCAAGGTTGCTAATTGGATGGTTGATCCTTCATATGTTTTAATTATTGGGTCCAACCAAAAGCTAGCGACCGCAATAGTAAATCTATCCTCCTAATACACTGAGTTCAAACATGCCCTAATAGTATATCACCTCATATTGCTCCTCACCGGTCTTTGTGTCTAAGCCAATATATTGATCTTTTTTCCCCTTTTTTCCTTCCCCATTCCTTGTTGGGTTCTACACATACACTTTTTGGGCAAACTCTCTCATTGAGATCAAAAACCCCAATCTAGCCAATCATCCAACTTTGGTGTGAACTCCTCCTGATGAGGCCTGTGACAAGGGCCAAAATGTGTTGAGCACCAATAAACACCCCAAAGAGTCTGTGCTTTGATCCCCACCATCTACCTGTGTTTTGGGACACATGTCCTAACCTGCTTTGTAGCCTATTGCTTTACACCTATTGCTTTGCAACTTAATCAACACAGGGTGTTAACCCGGACATTTTTATGGATATGAAATCATTTTAAGTTTTTGTAATAAAATGAACCTTTTAATGTACCCTGTTGGGTCTTTGTCCCTTTCTACCACCAAAATCTCATGGGGCTAGCCACCCCTTTCCCCATCCACACCCATGTTTGGTACTTTGATGGCTTTTGGAGATACTTTTATAACACTTTCCAGCTTCATTTAAGTCATCAATTCTTGATTGTAGGTCTTCTGAGAGCTCTTTCCTGTGAGGCATGGTTTTTGAAACCAGTTAACACAAAACTGGTGTGTGTTTTTTAAAGGGCAGGACAGCTTTCTGCAACAATATCCAATATCATCACACTGATTGGACTCAAGGTTGGCTCACTCCTGGCTCCAATTAGCTCTTGGAAAAGTCATCAGGCTAGAGGTTCACATACTTTTTCCACCCTACACTGGGAATGTTTATATGTTATGTTCAATAAAAACATAAAACATAATGTCTTTGTAGTATAATTTTAAGCAGACTGTGTTTTTCTATTACTGTGACTTAGATGAAGTTCAGAGCACATTTTATGACCAATTCATGCAAAACTACATAATCCTAAAGGGTTTACATACTTTTAATTGCAACTGCAAATGACCGTGGGTCCATGAACCCTAGGTGCATTAAGCTCTAGAAAGGCATAAGGCCTTCAACAACTATGGTTGGTTAGCCAAAGCCAGACCGATCTAAAAGACAAATATCCCTGCTCCAATGAGATCACACAGGATTCCTGACTTAAGCTAGGCATACATGGCTTGATTTTAGCACGATCGATCTTCGATTCTTTTCAAGATCCATATGGAGAGTTCAATGGCAATGCGATCGTAATACGACCATAATTAATGATTTAAGTTTCGATCACAAAACACAGGAAAGAGTCATATTTAAATGTGTTTATCAAATATAATCTACCCAACCAACAAATAAAATGCTACGATTTTAGTTTGATCGTTGTACAATTGACACAAATTTTCCAACATGTCCGATCACATTAGGCTCTATGTTTTGATCGGTATTAATTTGATCTATGTGAGCTTTGATCGTTTTAGGTTGATTGAACGCTAAAATCGAACTGTGTATGCCTAGTTTTATTGTAGCTCTGGGGATCTGTCATTTATCTATGGGAGTGCAGCATGAAAGCATTGGAATGCCTTTATCCACATTGACATTGCTGGATGACAATATTGATGATTATCTACTTCTAGGGAGTTGTATTGTGATTTTTTGTGACCTTGTGTTGATTCAGATATTCCGCTTGGGGGAATCAGCCAGGGTGTGTCATTGATTGGAAGCCCCCAATGTTGAGAAAAGGCAAGCAGGTTTGATATGGTATGTGCACACAGAACACAGTTGCTGCTTTTTTTTTTTACATCCGTCCTTATTCTTTGTCACCCAGGCGGTATGCCTGGAGAGTGGTCTAGTTAGGACATTAGATTATGGGACTCCTGGGCAGTATGGGTATTCTTCAAATTCCTTGTTAAAAGCAGCACAGGAAATGTTACAATTTAATCTATCCTGGCGTCACCACTGACATCAGGGAATTCACAGGACGCTGATGCTGGAAGAAGTGCGGGCTTACTTGGAGCAGGAACCTACCCAGAATGTAGCTCGGGTTACCAATATTAGTAAATAAATCTACCGCGAGCAACACTCATGGTTACCACCCATGAGTTTGTTATTTTATGTTATTAATCATAATAATACATTATTTTTGAGGCCTTCTAAACATGTTATTTTAGAAAATTTTCAATCAAAAGATGTATTCTCAGATTAAAAATGTCTGCATAAATGGAAAGTTGTAAAGGAAGCATTGCAAATGTAAAATGACAGTGGCCATGACTTGTGGCTCTGTTAACTGTAGCACTCCCCCCTACCAATTCAGCAACTTTTGTAACAACTGCTCTTATTGTATGTTGAGAGGCTCTTCATTCACCTTGAATTGAGTGACAAATATGGCCACTCATAGATTTCAAAGCAAACTAGTCAAATATATAAAAAAAAGAATATAAACACATTTATTCAATCGATTCAGCAAAAATTTGTTATAATCCAAATGGCCACATTTAACTCACATTTTGCATAAACTAATTTTCAAGCTCATCATTTAAAGCCAATGTAAAGCAAACAGATGTCTGGATACTGAACTATAACTAAAAGCCTCCAGGCTGTATTGTGGAAGAATGAAATATACGAGTGATACACAGCACAATGCCCTTTATCAAGGCCCTACAACTGGTTTAAATTGTCTTTATTTTAAATGCCTGCTTTGTTATATTATTACATTTGCTAGAGGCTCAAACTGCAGATAACAGAACAAAAGAATGAAGTTTATGGAAGGAGAAATGCTGTTTTATTAATCACAGAACACAATTTGTACCCACAGCTGGTAAAGGGACAAGGAGTAGTTTAATGCCCTTATGGGCACAGGGACAACTGTACAACCTGCACCCTCTATGCTGAATACTCTGTTGACTGGAAAAAACATTGTTACTATAATATTATCATCCTCTATTAGCTGTAAAAATGTATAACTGTATGAATAAGATTATTACACATCTTGAAGAAAAAAAACCATTTATGTAACTGGGGTTGTGATTTCATTTTGTTCATAATTTGTGTTTAAATGTTACAATAAATGAACCAATGTCTCGATGTTTGCATATTATATAGCTTGAATGTTGTCAATTTAAAGAAAGGGTACAGGGTTTTTGCACACTACACATCACTACACGGGCTAATTTGTGCTGCTGGCAACACATACATTATGTGTTGTCCATTGGCTAGTACCCACTGTACTCATTTTTGGATGCAATTACTTTGCATTTCCAATACAAGTATATTGGAACTATAAACTATAGAAAGAAGAACACATATAACATATGTGTTGCCTACAGCGCAATGCACTGCATATAGTGTGAAAGAGCACTTATACTATAATTAGGACTATATGATGTCATCTGCTGATACTAACAATGTATAGGTAATTGAGAAATGTATGAAATTGAGGTTTATTATATTATAGGGAATATTGCAGTAACAATGTTGTCTGGGCGGCACGTCCAAAGTCCTGCCCGGGGGCTAATTGCGGCCTGTTTAAACCAACCATAAGTTTCAGTCATAAAAACAATTATATGCAGTGGCAATCTGCACTGGGGGGGGGGGGGGGGGGGGGGGGGGGGGGACACACCATTCCACTCCTAGAGGATGGGTGATGTCAAACCTTCCAGCGCCTTTTTTGTCTTTGCAGATCAGCAAGAGTACTCCCTCAAAAACCACAACTGCGATATCAATGTGATACCCCCCCGAATGCTACAGTTCCAAGATTACACACAGGCTCTGCCTACATCCATGCGTTGTGTCTGTCTGTGCTGGCTGCTTCAACATGCAGATTATACCTACTATAAGGATGCAGCATTAAGGTGAGCAGTGCTGGGCATTCTCCCATAGCTAGGGGAAAGGTCAGGACTTCTAAATGTGGGTGGACAGCTGGGAGGACTACAGGCTACTACAGCAGACCTATGGCTAGCTTTCATCAGTGTTATGGTAGTGAATGGCTAAGACATTACAAGTATGTGTGAAGGAAAAGATCTGCCCAAGGAATAGTTAATTTGCATTTAATATTACTGCCTCAAAGAATGCCAAGCTGAATGGTCACCCCCACACATTTTGCTAAAGGTTTGGACACCTGTTTTATATGATTTTTGGCAGTGGTGCCCAACTAATTTGATATGGAGGGCCACAAATTTTCAATCTAAACTGACTTGTAGAAGCGTTTTATAATAAAACAATGACAAAGGCAAAGCTATGTTTTAAATGATACTTCAAGCATTAGGGAACACTGTAGTATGGTAATGCACATTTTGTGTCATATACATAGTCATAGATATCACCAAAGCCTTTTCTCAGGTTATGTTCCGCAATATATATTACACAATCACCCCCTGTTCATTGGTGGAATAGTGGGAGCATAGGAACTTACCTGTCTTCTGATCCCCTGCTGATTGGATTTTACATACTCCTATTACGTACGTTTATCATCTCTCCTCCTCTTCCCACTCTAAGAAGATCCCAGACAAGATACTGTCAGCAGGGGATTGGCAGACAGGTGAGTGCCTATGCATTAATAATTAGGTTTTGGGGCCGCAAGTGCAGAAGTGAAGGGGGCTGCCGAAGAACGCCCAAAGGGCCGCATTCGGCCCCGGGCCACAGGCTGGGCACCTGGAGTTTATGGTATGTGTGGTTTGGTTTTCCATTATACTACATAAGCAAAGAGTGAAGGTGCTATTTTTGTATTAGTATTATTTAGGCATAGATATCACAAAAAGTATATTAAAATTAAGAAAAAATCAAATATAATCAAAATATATAATGAACTATAAACTGAGTCGTAAGTACTCATGAATGTGTGTATTTGTGTGGATTCTGGCTTACATCTGGCTCTTTTGTAACAAAATAATTTCTAGTATTGAAATCCACTGTCGCAATTTTATCTATCCTGATATTTCTTAGTGACAAATAGACATGCTAGATTTGTCTCAGAGTACCATGACTGAGAGCTTTATATAGTGCCACCATCAGTCTCGGTTCATGTTTGTATTTTGCATCTGTCAGCACTATGAGAAATGAGTGACTAGTGAGCAGAAACAGGTCTAGTTTAGTAAAGGAAAGAAACTTAGTATGTGAGACCAAAAAAAAATACAAAATCTACCATATGAAAGGCAGAACCAGTAAAGCAGCAATTAGAACATGTCAATTACCTCTGTCCTCTACTTTATCATTGTCAACATTAAAGCTGAACAGACAGGTATAAGACATAAATAAATGACCCACATTACTGCGCACTGTATTCATAAATATGCCATTAAAGGTATTTAAATGCAAGCCGTGTAAGTATCTGAATATGACTATGCCTTCTTAGAGCTCAGAGTGAAAGAGGTAAAAGCAGCACAAGGAGCCAATCAGTAATGCTGCTGTGTACATGTGCTTAGCAGAATCTTGATGATAGGAGGATAGACAGTTCTACATTAGCTAATCAGTGTGCTGCTCCTTCTTAAGGCTAGGTTTACACTGGCAGTTTTTTTACTCAGGCTTCCTTTTATCCCAGGTCAGGTGATTTGGTAGGACACAGAGTGGACAGATATGTAAATTCACATGTGGATACATATTCACGTGTGGATACATATTATACAAAAATCACGTGTGGATACATATTTTAACCCTGTCCATTAATTCTCTATGGATGTGATCCAGGGTGATCGGGGGCATTGACTCTGCATGATGAAAAGCTGTGGCCGCTCCAGCACTAGTGGCAAGACGTGAGCAGGCGACCACCCTGCAGCCAGCTGCCAAAGTGGGAACAAACCCTTACTCAGTTTGGAAAGGGACAGTCTAACACATAGTATCTAAAGAACTGCTTGTCAGCAGCTTCTGGCCTTCAGGTTTAAACATGTGGAGAGCACCTAGACATCATGTCTGGCCGGTGCCTGGTACAACACTAGGGATCAGGTGTCTCTCCTATCCATCTCTAGTGAAAATAATTCTTTCTCCGGCCGGACCGGGTGCGGAAAGGTCTAGCTGGAGGAAGAATTATAGAATTCTTCTTGCTGGCGAAGGGGGCAGGTTGAACACCTGTACTGTTCGCCGGTGAGAAGAAAAGCGAACATACAATTTTTGCGCCGAACTGTCAAGGAGAAAGGCAAGAACAGTAAAGAAATAAGGGTCAGTTACTGTGAATGTTGAATAAAATGCAAATAATGGAAAATCCAATCCAAAGTTGGTGAATCAGGCACAGATCTTATGGTCCTATATGAGTCTAAGGAGCCCCCGGTATTCACCAGAGCATTCCGCAAGGAATGGTGGAACTTTGCTGCGGGGAGCTCCCAGGTTGCGGTCCCTTAGCTACACTTAATTGGCAGCTGCTGACAGCAGAATATCGAAGGCGCGGTATCAAGTCGGCTGTGGGTGGCTGTATAACACAATCCCTAACTTTTTCAGCTAAAATATAGAGTTCGGGATATACTCGCCATATGAGACTACCACTTATCCAACGCACCAAATAAATATGTAAAAAAAATCAGACTTGATTTCAATATGGTCATTTTATTTCAAATGCTTATGACATGGGCAACCTGCTTGCAAGTCACGGGAAATCCACCAGCAAATGTGCCAGTGCGGCACTGGAAACAGCAGTGGACACATGGCCTTGCATATGCCTACTTTGACTTTGAACCGCCTAATCTCCAACAACCTTTAAAGTTTTTAGTAATTTACAGTTTTCCAAGTGACATAAATTGTATACATTTAACAATATTGTGTTGAGCTGCAATACCGGTTTTAGCCACTGCCACAGCCTCTAGTGAGCACGTCGGCTTCCTCTTAAAGCATTGAGGAGGGAGAGAGGGAGGGGTATGAGGCGGATGCCTGTGTGACAGGCAGACTTTTCCGGCTCCAAAGTCTTAGTACCCAGCGTAAAGGCTGACACCTAGGAGGGTTTAAAAGTCTTATATGCCGGAAAATACT
This sequence comes from Ptychadena robeensis, assembly GCA_036250615.1. Classification (NCBI taxonomy): domain Eukaryota; kingdom Metazoa; phylum Chordata; class Amphibia; order Anura; family Ptychadenidae; genus Ptychadena; species Ptychadena robeensis. The sequence goes on from CM070039.1 coordinate 47,642,509, forward strand.
GAAAATCAACTCTATCAGACCATCTTGTAATTTCCTCTAGAGAAACCACATGTAGATGACTACCACTATTGGATTTTTTTAAGCACAATTTGTGAGATAGTATGCATATCAGTGAATCCACAGTTTTGATAACTTATGGTGAAAAACGTTATGTCTATTAGAACTGAAAATACCTCTGGCTTAAATCAGTTTGATTTCTCTGCCCAGAAAAAAAAATGATAAATAGTTTCTCACAACTGTCAGCAGTGACACTAGGAGTGATGTCAAGGGGCAGAAAGATCATTGGGTGGCACATGGAACTGGAGCTAAAGGCATGTCTCCACATTGCTGAGTGATCCGTCCGGACCCTCTACGTTAAGCCCAGTGCTTGGCGGGTGTCCTGACGGATCACATACACTTTACTTGCTTGGCAGATGCTCTGTTCTCATGGCCCTGAGCTGATCCGCCAATGCAGGGGTTAATGTAGTGAAGTACGTTAACCCCTGCATCGGTGGATGTCTGAACATGTCCTAGGAACCAGCAGGATGGATATGGCCAGGGTCGTAAATACAGTTCGAATATTTTATCTCCTTTTAAGGTATCTGAACCTAAAAAACCCTCCTTGGCCTGTATCCCTTTTCTGTGTCATTGAGGACCTGACAACAGCTGTAGGGATTGGCTGTAATCTACAGGACCCTGGGACAAGGGACTTGCCCAAGATGTGATCCCATGCACTCTTTCTATAGTTTCTTTCTAAATACTTTACCAGCATTCCCCCTATAGAGGTCCTTTTCTTCCTTTAGTCTCTTAACTCCCTGTGCCCTTCCACTTGCAGCTGTGCAGGCTAAGCTCTGGTATTGTACTGAAAAGGGAGGGCACTCATATATATACACTGCCCCTTTTCCCCTCTATGGTTGACAAAGGGCTGAAATTTGTCTCATTGCTCCTACTGAACACTGAATGTGACCTCCAAAACATAGGAAGTGATTTCATCCCTTACCAGGAAGTGACATACTCCTAGTAGCCACACAGCTGAAGAGACATGCTCCTATCATTGTGAGAACATTATTTTTTCTTTACCTTTACCATTTACACAATTTAACTGCACCTCATTACCTTGTTCTAATGAATATACCGAAAATACTTTTTATTGCATAACTATAAACATTTAACAGTACAAAGAGTTCATGTAGCATAATTATACAGACTGTACACCCAGGCAATTAGAGATATTTATTGTGCAATTCAGGAATTGTACATTATCAGTTGACTGCAATGGTGCTGTAACCAGAGTCTAATGTGTGGGCAGGGCAGGCAGCTGATCACCTTTCTGTCTTACCTGACTAGGTATTGGCATATGTGGAATTTGATTATATACAAGTAAAGGGTACTTGAATATCCAGTAACCAGCCATGTATAGGTACTCATTTTGTACTCACTGTAAAAGAACAATGATTGATTTTGTGTTAACAGACATTGTCCTGTGCATTTATTTATTCCTGATGATTAAAGATATCACAACTAATACAAAGCATTGCTTGTTACAAACACAATTTTCTACAGTAGTAGCACAACAGCCTCTATTTACAATGTGAAGACTAAATCTAAATTTAATGGTTCCAATTTTACCAGTGAACTTGCAGCGAGCTTAATAAATTGGATGGGCACCATTTTCATTTTATCAGGAACAGTGGAAGGCTTAGGTTCACTTGCTCCTACTGTAAGCCATTCTCCTGAAGTACCTGAGCAAGGATTCACTTCCCTGAACCTATAAGCTTTACTGCAAAGTAGCCCATTTCTCTGAATCCTCCATTTCTACAGCATCAGATCATCTACGCTTGCTCTGACACTTCATTTTTCTCTGAAATATGTTTCCTTCCTGTACATTGTTGAATCCCTTAATGCATTTAGAAGCTTATATCATTTTCTCTTTTCCCCTTTCTTTCAGACTGTAGATATTGAGGACCTTAAGATTTATAGTTTTTATGATGTAGACAATCCACCTTTGTCACAGACCTTTTCTTACAGCCAAGCTTATTTATGTTCTGTTGAATAACTTATATCCTGCACCAAATACAGTCATGCTTGTCATTTTCTAGAAAATCACACAAGAGATAAAAATATAGATAAAATTTAGGTTAAACACTGAAAACGAATATATAATAGGGTACACATGTTCAAGTTAATGAAATTTTTAAGGAGCAATAGCACATACATCTTCAAAGATCACTGCATTCTAACACGATTCTTTAGTTACATATGTACAAAGTCCCCCATCTTACATGTTTTGAAAATCTCACTTTAGTGTTCCACTTATCTAACAGCATCATTATCCTCTGGCACGGTCATGTTCATCCATATAAAAAAATGCACAAAGAAAGTGAGGCCACCTTATAACTGACATGGTATGTTCAATTCATAATTACTAGTGATGATCGAGCACCAACGTTTTTGGGTATTCGGTCCATTGCAATGTTTGTGTGTTCTACTGAGCACCTCGGAAGAGGGGAGGGTGCCTGGTCCATTGGAAAAAATTATAAAGTAACAGAAACACCACCCAAATGGACCAGGAACAACATGGAGACGATGTTTGTATGCATCTTGGACTACCAAGTCAATGCTGGGAACCAGTTTGTGCGAGTTTTACACAAATTTAAAATACTAAACAAACCCCCAACATTTTACAGGAAAAATTACACTCCAAATCATTATATGCCAGTACCTGCAGTTGAGCAGATGCTCTAAAATATTAGATGAGAGTGCCTGCAGAGTTGCCTGCAGAGTTGAGAAGTTCTCTTTGTAGCGTGGGTAGAGATGGGTGAACACCCAGTAGTCCATGTTATGTAAAATACGTACAACGCGAGGGTCATGGGAAAGACAGCCTAACATGAAGTCAGCCATGTGTGCCAGTGTGTCGACATCCTCCTTTTCCCATCCATGCTGAATAGATGTAATTAAAGTCACATGAGTACTACTACCATCTGTAGCAGTTGATGTGAAGATGTCCAGGTGCAGGGCATCTGAACCAGCGGCTTTAATTAAAAAAGGGGATTGGCCATTAGTATGAAACACAAGGGAGGAGGAGGCATTGGTGTGACACGCAGATACAGATTGTGGACCCAGGCATTAAGCCCACTTATAAGGGTGCTTTAATGCCATGTGGCGTATCATGCTGGTAGTGGTGAGGTTGCTAGTATTCACACCCCTGCTCATTTTGGTACTGCAAACTACCAAACTACTGGTTGTAAACAACTACTGTTTTGTTGTCTGCACATTCTGTAAAAAGACACCATACTGCGGAACACCTACACTTTAGCAAGATAGATTTCTGCATGAGGGTGCTCGATGTCACGTTTGCAGGCCTGTTTGATGTGGCCCTGCTTCTCCCTTTTGCAACACCACTGCCTCTTCTATCCTATTGCAGAGCCTCACCCTCTGTACTGCTGTCCTTGCTTGGCTTTTAACCTTGACATGATGGGTCAGTGTCCTTATAGTCCACCATCTCCTCTTCCACTTCCTTAATCTGCTTTTCCTCCTGACTTGTCCTAAACAGAACTGGAGTATTAGGCAACTGTGTCTCATCATCATCCACTTCCTGAAGGAATTATTTCCCATCCCCACCATCATCAGCAACTTCGAAAGCTCAACAGGTTGGGAATCAGGGCACAGAACCTCAGTTCCCCTTCAGCGTGCTGGACGAGAGGGCCAAATGTAATTGTGGCGCTATAAAGAGTTCCTCCAAGTATCCAAGTGTGGGATCACTTGTATGGCAAGCCTCTACATGGTGAAAGAAAGGATGATCAGAGGGAGGTTTTGGTTTGGTTTGTGTGAAGGTGGAAGGTGAACCTCTGCCCCAATCTCAAGTCTCCAAGTGGTTTTCTTCCAAGATTGCCCTGTATTTGGCTCCATCTATCTTCCCTTCAACTCTGATCAGCTTCCCTGTCATTGCTGAAGAGAAGCACCCCCAGAGCATGATGCTGCCACCACCATATTTGACAGTGGGGATGGTGTGTTCAGAGTGATGTGCAGTGTTAGTTTTCCGCCACACATAGCGTTTTGCATTTTGGCAAAAAAGTTCAATTTTGGTCTCATCTGACCAGAGCACCGTCTTCCACATGTTTGCTGTGCCCCCCACATGGCTTGTGTCAAACTGCAAATGGTACATCTTATGCTTTTCTGTTAACAATGGCTTTCCATAAAGGCCAACTTTGTGTAGTGCACGACTAATAGTTGTCCTATGGACAGATTCCCCCACCTGACCTGTAGATCTTTGCAGCTCGTCCAGAGTTACCATTGGCCTTTTGACTGCATTTCTGATCAGTGCTCTCCTTGTTCAGCCTGTCAGTTTAGGTGGACGACCTTGTCTTGGTAGGTTTACAGTTGTGCCATACTCCTTCCATTACTGAATGATCACTTGAACCGTGGGATGGTCAAGGCTTTGGAAATCTTTTTGTAGCCTAAAGCTAGCCATTAGAGATGGTCGAATTTTTTTTCAAAAATTCGACCATTTCGCCGTTCGACTAATTGCAAAGCCCCTGATATAGTATCATCCCAAACTTGCTGAGAGAGAATGGTTGGGGTATACTGCAAAAAAGAAAGTAAGTCTTAACACAAATAGTTTTTCAAAATAAGTTCAAACAGTAAAAATTCGAAAATCTGAATTCGACTTTACTTTGAACTTAATTATGCAAAAACTACATGTGTAGAGCAAACTTATTTTTTCAATGTTTCCTCCAACCCTCCATTTTCAGGGCTTTGCAATAAGCTCACAAGTTGGAAAGTCGAAAAATTCGACCATCCTACTAGCCATACACTGCACACGATTCCTGGCTGACGATTCAGCACGAGGATTCCGGCGATTCCGCCGGCATCCACGTGAGAACGATCAGCCAATTAGGATCCGATCGTGCAGCCCTGCACGGCCGGATCGTGTCCGATGGATCGGCTCCCTGACCGCAACCCCCTGATCAGAGCAAATCGGACCCGAAAGACACAGGTGGTTCTTCCTCGGATCCGATTCGTGCCCCCGATCACGGATGCGGTCGACGGAAGGTGGGCTGCAAGGATTCGGCCGAGGATCCGCGTGCACCCGCGCCTGAATCCATCGCGCCGGAATCCGGCACGAATCCGTGCCGTGTGTGGCAGCCTTTAGTCTGCTTTACATTTCTCAATAACCTTATCCCTGACCTGTCTGGCGTGTTCTTTGGACTTCATGGTTCATTGTTGCTCCCAATATTCTCTTAGACAACCTCTGAGGCTGTCACAGAGCAGCTGTATTTGTACTGACATTAGATTACACACAGGTGCACTCTATTTAGTCATTAGCACTCATCAGGCAATGTCTATGGGCAACTGACTGCACTGACACCAAAGGTGGCAGAATAATTACGCACACCCTACTTTGCAGTTATTTATTTGTAAAAAATTTTTGAAATCATGTATGATTTTCTCCAATAAAATTGATTCATGTTTGGGGCTGTAATGTGACAAAATGTGGAAAAGTTCAAGGGGGCCGAATCTTTACAAGCCACTGTATGTCCCCAAAAAAGCCCTGAACCTTGTATAGTGCCCAGATAAGTCCTAAAGTATGAATCTGTTAGAAAACAACAGTTTATATGTCCCCAAAAAGCTCTGAACCTTGTAAAGTGCCCAGATGAATCTTGAGCTATGAATCCCTGTTAGAGAACAACAATATGTCCCCAAAAAAGCACTGAAACTTGTATAGTGCCCAGCTAAATAAAGCCTGGGATCCTTAAAAGGACTTTTGGGTCTGTGATTGTGTGGGTAATGCGATAGATTAAAAACCGTAAGCACAGTACACTGTCCCTGCCTATTCGAGCCTGTCCTTGCCTCCAATCACTGTAATGTAGCAGCTAAGATGGCTACTGGCATTACAGTGAGGGCAGTACTTACCTGCTCCTTGATTGGATGTACGAGAAGCACCATGTTCCGAGCATGGCGTTGCTCAAGCCAAAAATGCTCGCTCATCACTAATAATTACACACCAATGCCATGTATCTACACAACCCTTTAGCTGGAAACCACCTGTACCAAATTGTAGAACAAATTAGGGGTTTAAAGGCACATCAGAAAAAAATATAATTCTTATGGTACGAAGGGTGGCAAAAAAATTTTTTTTGGGGTCTCATGCGCCTGCATGGGTTTGACCAGTTAGCCTCTTTGGCCAGCTGGGAATATGTGATGCCACACAGTGCCCTGAAAGGCAGAAGAGACACACACAGTCAGGGCAGTACAGTGCGTATTTACATTATAGTTACATTGCACATCTGCAGTATCCCCCTCCACCCCCTCTTCCCTGATATGTGAGAAAGAAGCTGTGATGTCATCTGTATAATGATAGCAAGTGTTCACTGGGTCATTTTGTGGCTGAAGTTGATACTGTACTGGATTTTTCCCCAATTGAGATAAATGCTGGAAAACTTCAAATCTTTTTTTCCTGCTCTAAAAATGTGATGCGTCTTATGGTCAGGTGCATGTCGTGGTCCGAAAAATATGGTAATGCGTCTGCATAACTTCCTCCGTTACACAATACACAATACATTAGGAAGTCTTGAAGGGGGAGCAGTTGTTCAAGAATGGTATGTTATCTTATACAGTGTAATTGAAATTGCGGATATCACAATAGAGCAAACAATATTGAAAAGATATAACCAGTGGGCTTTTAAGGCACTCAAATCTTATCAATACACTGATTCCATCCTAAAATTCTTTTAAAAGGTCTTTATTAAACACATCAGGACCAATACATTAAAAAGATGTCAGTACTTGATCAATACAATCAAAAGATTTTTTACACTTGCGCTCTAATGAATCGGCTTCTTTGCGCCTCAAAAAATCTAGGCTGACATTTAAGACAGTATGCTAGGCAGTGTTCGGCCCAACGGGCTGATGACCCAAAGGTTGTTGGCAGACTCAGGAGAGCCAAAGCAGGAAGAGGACCACGACCAGCACCGGGCAGGTGGTGTCGGACCTGTGCACTGTGCAGCGGCCACTGTGTCCAATAACAGGGATATAACTTTGTCCCCAGTCTTTAAAGGTACATCTTAAGGTGGGTTTACACGTCAAGATTTTTGTTTCGTCCAACCTCCGATTCGATTTTGTGTTAGGTTTTGATTTATCCAGATGGGTTCGTTACGTAAAGGGCCGGGACGGGGGGGGAAAAAAACCTGAGTTATACGAACGGGTCATTAGACAAATTTTTTGAACTTAGATTTTTTGTCACAACCGACTCAAAATCTCTAATTGATACTCATCGTCTGAGCAGCAGGGAAACTAATGAAACAAATCATCAGATTTTTGTGGGGGGGTTTTAAGGAAGTGATGTATTTCTGTGGGCCAAATTCTATTGAGGCTTCTCAGGTTGCTACAGTTAAAGTAGGGGATTACAGGGCAGCAGGGGGTGTAGGTGGATAGAGGTGCCGGGGACTCTGGGGGATCGGGGGGGTGCTAACAGGTGATTACAATTACGGAGGGCAGGCATGTGTTTGAGGTGATGGAGGTGCCATCTCGGGGGGTGTGTAATAAAACATGGGGGGGCATGATCACAGGGGACTTACGAGGGCAGCAGTGTTAGGTGGGATGGAGGTGCGGCGATCGTCATTAAAGTATCTGCTGTAGGTACTGAGGGATAGCAGCCCCAGTGTATTTCCAATACACAGTGAAGCGGGGTAAATTTATAAGGTAGGTGATTGAAACAAAGTGTGGCTGAACAGTGCGTATTAACAGGTTGATGTATACGTACATCACCAACAAAGCTGCTAAAGAAGTTGGTACCACTAGTACACTGTTCTGGAGGAGGGACAGTGAGTATCGGCAGAAGTGTGGGGGTGTACAGTGTGCTGCATAGGGTGAGTGAATACACACCACCGCAATGACATTAATATTGAATATATGTATTTTTCTCTTGACACCACGTTGTACGTTTCAGTGGGCCACAATGGGCCAATTGTTTCGTTCAAGTAAAAGGGAAAAAGATTCTACTCGGAAAGAAAATCTAAACAAAATCATGGACGAATCAAAATGAAATTGGTAAAAAAATCCCAACCTTCATTGCGCAAGGAAATACGTCATGGCTAGGGCTGTTAAAAATCGAGTCAAAAATATCTAGTGAAATAAGGACGTTCTTTTTTTACAACGAAAAATAAACGACAGATGGCAAAGGGTTTACCAACAGTGTCCGCTCACCTTCTGGAGGATTAGTTGTCCAGATAGTCTGAAAAAAAAAAAAATCCATCGGGCCAATGGACGTTCAATTTTTGTACAATAAACCAAAAAAAATCGTTAGTCGTGTTCCAACTGATCGGCCGGAAAAAATCTTGACGTGTACTACCCACCTTTATCTGTCCCAAGAATCGACTGTCCAGATACTAACTAATATTTTCCATCGTGGATAAAGGCCCTTTGTTGATAGCTGAGCTTATCTATGACACACATCAAATAAAAGAAGATGGCATCACCATGTGGACACATAGATACAATGGGGGGGTTATAACAGTATACTATTCCTTTTCTGTCACCATCACATGTATGTGTTTGTCTTCATGTCTCCCTAAAGGAGAATAAAAAAAAAGCGAAATGGCTTAGAAAAAAAACGAACATAAATACAAAAACATCTCACAAAGGTAAGGGTCTGGACTAAACATTTTATCCCATAATGTAACGTCAATAACCTGCCTTAAAAGTCCGAATGTGTATTTCCAGTTATGGTATGAGAAAGGTTTTTTTTTTAAAAACTCACATTGTCACAATTATAAAATTGATTTTACATGGAATATTAAAAACCCTGGTGTACCATGTTATACAGGAAGCTGTATCATAGGAAATATATATTAGTATTTTTTAATGGTCATACATTTTCAATTAATTGGATAAACACAGATTTTACTAACAGGGGCCCATCATTAGGGGAATTAATATTATACAAGGGAGCTCTTAGTGCTGGGCCAGATGTGTTGATTGGGGAGGGGAAAAAAAGGGAAACAAATACTAGCAGATAGGGCAAAGGCATGGGGTGGTGTTTTGCATATATATCTTGACAGAGTAACTCTCTCTTACTACTGCCTTCTTCATTGTGGGCTTACTGTCTCGAAGTTCTATTTGATTCCTGTGTGTCCTGGGGGTGTCCCTGTTGTACAAAACAACCGAGGAGAGGAAGTTTGCGGAAAAGTATGTGATTATGGGGGGGTGGGGGGGGGTGGGGACAAAATGGTTTTGGGGGGGGGTTTGGGGTTTGATCCTCATTTTCAATGTTTGGGGTTTCTGTCGGCGAGTGCGTTGGGGGGTTGCCTTTTTTTCATCTGACGGCTGGGTAGTTTGGAACACCTGGTCAATGCCTATGTTTCAGGTTCCTCTTTGGTGCCTTGTCCCCATGTAATTGAAGGCCGTATTTTTCGTGTGGGCGTGAGTGTAAGGACCTCTTAAACCATCTGTATTTTTTGTTTTACCAAGCAATCACCCTGCGTATGTGTTTATCGCACAAGATGTCAGTCACACTTCAGTACTTTAGGTTGAAGATTATATACTATTAGAATTAATAGGCCATCTATGGCCTTGGTTGCAATTCTTGATGACCTTAGACGGGCTGTGCTGTATGATTATGTGGGCCATAGAGTGCCGTTTCTCTCTGTGCACGTAGTGATCTAATCTGACACTATTAATTCCTTTGATTTTTTCTGTATGGGTATTCCCATAATGGAGAGAGGCCCAGGTGGGGTAAACCGAAAGATACAATTGTACGGCAGCACTAATTATGAAGCAGGTACAAAAAGGAA
>CM070039.1:47657953-47675853 GCA_036250615.1 Ptychadena robeensis
AATGCGAACATGCGATGTTCGCCGCGAATAGTTCGCCGGCGAACAGTTCGGTCCATCACTGCTCTCAAGGACATTCACACAGTTGTCCTGAAGCCACTCCTAAGATATCTTGGGTGTGAGCTTAGGGTTGTTGTCCTGCTGAAAGATTTCAAAAGCATTCTAGAGCAGGTTTTAATCCAGGATGTCTCTACACATTGCTGCAGTCATCTTTCTCTTTATCCTGACTGGCCTCCCAGTCCCTGCCGCTGAAAAACATACCCACAGTATGATTCTGCCACCACCATGCTTCACTGCAGGGATGGTACTGGCCTGGTGATGAGCAGTGTCTGCTTTCTTCCAAATGTGACACCTGGTATTCACAGAAAAGAGTTAAATCTTTGTCTATTCTAACGAAAGAGATTTGTTTCTCATGGTCTGAGAGTCCTCCAGGTGCCTTTTGGAAAACTCCAGGCTGGATGCCTTTCATCCCCGATCGCTCAGTTTAAATGGCTAGCTGTAGGAAGAGTACTGGATGGATGATGGAGGCCTCTGTGGGACCTTCAAAGCAGCATTGTTCTGTAACCTTCCCTAGATGTGTTCCTCAAAACAATCCTGTCTCAGAGGTCTACAGACAATTCTTTTGACTTTATGCATGGTTTGTGCTCTGAAAGCATCTGTCAACTGTGGGACCTTATATAGACAGGTAAGTGCCTTTGCAAATCATATCCAATCAACTAAATTGACCACAGGACTCCAATTTAGCTGCAGAAACATCTCAAAGCTGTAGATTTACTGTGAATAATTTCTAGATACATTGTATAAAGTAGGCTGCCTTTTTCTGTTGTAGGGTATCATTAAATGTGTTCTTTTTATTGTTCAATCTTTGTCTAGATTGGTATTTAACACACTTTAAAGGAGAGGGATATTCAGTAGAGATGGTCGAATTTTTCGATTGCAAAGCCTCTGGAAATGTGATCATCACTAAATTTGCTGGAGATGAAGAGAAGGGTTGTGGGAACATTGGAAAAGAAAAGTTTTGCACTAGCACAGTGTAGTTTTTGCATAAATTAAGTTCCAATTCAAAGTTGAAATTTAGACTTTTGACATTTTTACTCGACTTTGAACTTAAATTATGCAAAAACGTCTGTTACAGCAATGCTTTAAATTTTGTACTATATCACCAACCCTTGTCTACATCTCCAACATTTCCAATTTGGTGAGGATTCCATGCTCACCAGGGCATTGCAATGAACTCAAAATGGTTGAATAAAAATTCAACCTTCTCTTATATTTAGTAAGCTTCCCAGCAATAGATATACAATGATTGCCTCTGGTTTCATTATGCAGTTTGCACACCTCTCTTTTTCACAAATTTACTTGGGTAGCTTATTCCTCTTTAACAATCTGTGAATCATTTCTATCAGCAGTTTTTTCTCCAACTGAAAACAGGCCTAGTTCATATCAAAGTTTATGAGCACTGTCACGGATGAACCGTGAGGTCATCCAGCTTCCCTGTGTTAATACAGTTGTATCGAATCTGTGTGTGTTTAATATCATAGTTGTATCGAATAGACTAGAACTGTCTGTTATAATTTTTGTGGACATCATACCTTATACCTTATACAGTCATACCTTATACAGTTATGAAACCTATATGAGCGTATCCGTCTGACCCAGCCGGATACACTGATATAAAATATGTACTTCTGGCATGGACGGGCTCAAAGTTATAACCTTTCTTCATGACTGGATATTACATTTCATTAATGTTTGGTATTAATGTGACCGATAATTTCTGGGGAGTTTGGGTTTGCCATTATCATCTGTGTACCACGGCCATGGGCCAAAATAATGAATTGTGTCATATTTTTGGGACATAGTTCCCTCCAAAAGTGTAATGACGCCCATGGGGGCCGGATCTCAAAACCCGCCCAGAATTGTTTATCCTTAAATAACAAAGACTGCATGATCTAAGGAGTTCTCCATTTTAACATCACATGAAAACACACCAGCAGAGGACCACAGTGCTGGTGGCCATCTTTGGACTTATAATTCTTGGACTTATTGATCTTGGACTTTCCCTACAAACAGACACTTTCCTTCAGCAACCTTAAGTATCATTTCTTCTGTTTTTTCCCTTTTTATTTTACCCTGGCATACACTCTCTTTAATTGTTGATTTAAATAATTATTGTATATTTTAATAACCTGTATTGCATAAAATAAACGACTCTTAAGTCATTTCTCTCAGCCTCATTCCTGCTTTGAATACCGCAGAACGATTCCCTAGCTTTCTGAAGAGTCGCTACCTAGACGTTTATAGTGTTAATCAGAACGAGTTTCCCTTTTCCCGAATTAAATGGGATGGTGGCAGTGATACCAAAATATTGTGTTAATTCTGGTCTTGTAATTTGCACGCTCCCCTTTATGGTCTGGCTGCGGCCCAATTCCGGCGGTTCTGGCGCACTGATTGTACCGACTTAGTTGGGCTCTCTGTGTGTTGAAATCGATCGGGAGGCCTCTGCGCGGTCCGGCCACTAGGGGGGTTCGTGACAAGCACCATAAATGTTTCTACATAATAAACATTTGTCTTTGGTTGTGAAGATATATTTAAAATATATATATTTTCTAGATTGTTTTTTGTCTTCAGGAGAGGGTTTAGTAGAGGCGCCCGTTGTTTTGGAAATACTTTTTTATTCACAGGAAATAACACAGATTTTAACTAGATGAAATCAAGAAGTCAGGATAACCCTTACTATTTCTTCCTGAAAAAGTGACATATGATTCATGATGTCAGATGTCAGTATCTGTGCAACCACCCTTGGATTTCTTGGGAATAAAAAATTAATTTCAAAACAACACACCCATCTTTTATAGATAGATAGTTGTGTACAACCGTCAGCAGTGATTACACAGTGATATCAGTGGCCAAAAAGGCCCTCAGTGGGTGTATGGGGCCTGAGCAAAGATCACAGAGTAAAAATTGGGTCAGTATGAGGGGTGGGTGTTTAAGTTGCATGTAGGTGTGCAGCTCTCAAAATAGATGGTGACCTCACTGTAACAGACAAATAGGAACAAGGACATGAGGCGCATAACCTAGTACAAAGGTGGGCAAACTAAGTCCAGGGGTCCAGATCCGGCCCATTAAGCTTTCTTTCCGGCCCTTTCTTCCCTCACCTTTAAAGATGGTCCCCCCTGCTTGTTCTCTGCAATGAGGATGATGCCTTGGGGACGATGCGGTGTGGTGTGATCATGACACTGTGGGCGCATCTTCATGGTGACAACAGGCTGTCTCTAGGAATTATCTCTGCTCATTGCAATTGCTCATTGCAATTGGCATACCTATGATGAGTCGGCCATTATAGGCTTTTGGTCTGGCCCCTTTATCAAATTTAAGATGCCAATGTGGCCCGCGAGCTAAAAAGTTTGCCCACCCCTGACCTAGTACAACAAAGTAAAATACTGTAAATGGTTAAATAAAACAAAAGACACTACAGGTTTTTTGGTACTTTTTTCAAATGGATATTTGCCTTTATATTCTAATGCACTTGTATATCCAGAAATCTGCTACATGTGCAAAAAAAAGGGAACTACCCCAATTTATTTTAATCCCATACTTCCCTTTATACCTTAATGCTCTTCTTGTTGTCATTGTTTTGGCTAATGGCCTTACAAACTAACTAAAGGTAGCTATACATGGTTTAATTTGACCACACTATATTAACCTTTCCCCATTACAAACTAACTAAAGTTAGTCATACATGGTTAAATTTGACCACACTGTTTCAACATTTCCCCATATATAACTGATATTGGTGCCATGTCCATGGTTTTGTTTGTTTGTTTGTAGCAATGTACACTGAAAAGAAACAATATGTATAAGCACAACAAACATTATATATATATCACACATTTCCATTATCCCTCCAAGAACCGTGAATGGGTAGCAACGCCTTTCATTGGACATTTTTGATGATACGTTATCAAATGTACAACCACCTACCTCCACAGAAGTAGTACATTAGCCCCCAGATCTAGGTTATTGTTTGATCTACTGGATCCTGTCTGCCGTAAAGACTGAATAAAGGCCCCCAAACACATCTTGATGTTTCGTTCAATCAACTTAATTCAACCAATTTTTTTTTGTTGATTGATTGTAAATCTATGGCAGCTACAAGGTTGGATTGACCTAAAACGATTAATGTAGGGAAAATATTCCATTGAAAAATTATCAGACATGCTGGAAAATTTTAATCAATTAATTTTAATTGAAAGCATAATTGAATTCAATTATGCTTTCAGTCAATCCCAAAAAATCAATTACTAAAGTTGGCATAGATTACAATCAATCCCCGATTTCCCCCGATTTTTAAGTTGATTAAAAGTAAAATCTAGATGAGTTTGTGGGCCTTGTTAAATCATCTCCTGTTCTGGAATGCAATGACTGTTAGAAAGAGTGCCAACCATACCCACGAACCTTCCGTTAGCAGACCTGGAGATGATTTAACATCTTCCTCATTCTTACGGCAGACAGGATCCAGTAGATCAAACAGTAACCCAGACCAGGGGTAAATGGGCTGAAGATAAACATTTTTACTTTTTTCATGCATTGAATTGGTTTCTGCGCAATAACTTCATTGGACTATTTATTGGCTTCTGTTATTATGTTCTAATTGGTATAATTTGTAATAATTTATTTTCATTGAATATTTTAGGTTGCTGTTTTGATTTTGCACAGCAGTTGTGATTGTAGCTTCACCCCAAACAAGTAGAAAAAATTGTCCCTGTATCACCTCAATATTTTGTCTCTTGCCCCAAAGTCAAGAGACTCAGAATTTGAACATTGCTAAACATATAAGGTCTTCTGATACACATGTTATTCTCTCTCACATTTCTCAAGGAGAGAACTGAGAAAGAAATAAAAGAAAAAAAAATCTCCTCCATGTTTCCTCCAATTAATACAAACAATTTTTCTTTCTGCTATTCACTTCCACGGATCATTTCTCTGCACGCTCATCTAATTTGAAATCTCAGGTAGATTAACTCACAATAAAGATTTACCTTCTCTAGGTCTAATGGAGACTGGAGTTCTCATTCATTCTGACCCTTTTAATCAGCAGTTGAAAAGAATGACCCCATTGGTAACTTGCTCACTGTTTTTTTATAATGTCTATTAATAGGCTCAGAAGTTTCCTTCTTATTATTGGAATTTAGGATAGGTCAGCATAAATCTCTACAGTCACTACATTAAAGTCTAGCTGACCTTTAAGTCTTGCTGTATCAATAATCTCCTTTTTTTCCTGCAGTGTATTTTACAGACCACATCTCTTAGTGCCTCATCTCTCCTGTTCAGGACTACCTGAGCACTTTGAACTCTGAAATATTATTTAAAAATTGTTTCAACCTCTCCAGTATGTCTATGCTCCAATGTATTAAACAAACATATATCAAATCAAAATGATAGACCCAGTCTTTAATATGTTAGTATTTGACATAAGTCGCAATCCATGTACACAAAACATATTCCATGCTGATATTTCCTCAATGCATTTCTCAATCTGGCTTCCTCATGAGTTTACATATTTAGCATCACTTTTAAATTTTTCTATCTATAGATAAATTTTCAAAACCTAAGTAGACCTTAACTCATTATTTTCTTAAAATACATATTTAAAACATATGTATGTATTGACCTATCTTATGTTTAAATTTGTATTTAAAATTCCAATGGCTCTGCTTCAAGTTGTGGAAATCAAGGAAAGTCTACTCATAGTAGGGAGGGAACCCATTTAGGTCCAGGAAACCTATGCTAGGCATACACGGGTAGATTCCCGTGCAATCGACCTGCGATAACAGCGTGGTAATGTCACCACATGGGCACATCAATTCCCGTTCAATGGGGACCCATTCTCCCCAGATTGCAGCCCGTGTTGTAAGAGATTCACTCACTCACAACACAAGGCTGGAGCTGGAGAAAGGCTGCCAGCCTCATACAGACCAGGCTGTTCAGCAGCATGTCCAATACTTTGAATGGTGATTCACATCTCCATTCAATGTAATAGAGATTAAACAGGGTTTTCCAACATTTTGGAACCCCATTCAATCGAGATTCTCATGATCCCGCTCGAAGGAAGCCATACATGTGTAGATTTGTAAATAGATTAGACCACAATCAAGCACCTTGAGCACGCACTGCACTCAATTGTACTTGAATTTACAAATCTACCCGTGTATACCCAGCTTACTGTTAACTTGATTCCACTATTCAGCTTGACCAGATAACTCATCTATTTCCTGGAACCTCAAAACGCAAATGAAGTGAGTTCCCATTGATATCATATTTTAAACATATATAAAACAGCAGGCTACAATTCTAATTAAACATTAGAAAGGCATAAAAAAGTTTCAGTATTCATTCCCTGAACGATTGGTTCAAACTTTATAATAAGTCATAGTTGAGTCATCAGAAGGGAGTACCTGAACAAAGGTCTATCATTTGTGAGAGAACATCAAATGAATGTATTGACAGGGGGAGTCTGTGATGTCTTTGAGGAGAAATACATAACATATGAGTTGTATATTGCTTAGTATACATGCATGTAACATAAAAAATATATCTTACAATAGTTATGTTTTAAAGAACTCCAGCAATGAGATGTCCCTATGGCTTTCTCAGCTCTGCCCCACCATGAAATGTCATTCAGCTTGTTGCCTTATACATGATTAGGATGTGTCTCAAGCTGTGCTAAGCAATACATATTTGTGCCATTCTTGTTCTGTATAAGCTAATACTTATACTAGAGTTCTGCTAAATATCAATAATTCACAAGTGACGCAATTCGTATTTTATCTCATAGCTCTCAGGGGGAACACCATTTTATTTTTTCATTGTCTACCGTGTGCAGTGCGTCTTAGCAGAAAGACAATATATTAAAGTAGGATTATTTAATATCCCGTTTTCTAAGCTGATTTGTTTTTCAGTTTGGTGTTTGAGAAGTAGAAATCAGCCTCTTCTTTGCTTTTTTTGGCAGAAATAGTTGAGAAGAAAATAAATTGGGCCAAGAGTTTGACACTGGGTCCATCTATGTGCAGTGCATCTGCAAAACAAGGCGGCAGCTTCTATCTCTGGAATTGACCTGTTCACTGCTTGTCAGCTATGCAATAAATCACTCTGCTTTGTGTCATGTCTTCTTTGGCAGTGGAATTGTTAAACCTTCTCCATTAAACATATCATTGATACTAGGAGCAATTTGGTCAAACAGTTGACTGATGTTTAAAACAAAGCAATAAGATTAAGGCCTTATGAAAAGCTATTTCAACTCTAGGTGAATTTAAAAAAGCTCTTCTCAAATTGATTTTCAACCTGCCTACTTAAAAAAAAAGCTATTGTTGTCTGGTAATAAATGTGTCAGACACAAACACTGATATATGGTTATGGAACCGTTATAAGATATGGGAGCACATTGTATTTTCCTAATGAATACGTCCAGAAGCCTACAAAACAGTGTTCTGCAATAAATTAATCAGCATCATAAATGCTTCTTCTTGCTGACTCGGCATGGATAACAGAACTCCATGTGTCTGGACGCAGGTTTTGGCTGAAATTCATATAAATCTTCCCATATAATTAAGTTACCTTTGTGATAACGTTATTGACTGATGGCCATATGTGGGAGGTAGAAGAGCCATGTTGGTTTTCTCACAAGAATATCAATCAGGCAAGCAAGGTCCAGCTTCTGTAGACCGTGGCAAAGACACAATCTCCTTGTAGCTCTAGCTTGTCGCTATTTGAGTTATTGCTCTCATTTGGCCAAAAGGAAATTCTTCATGGCCACCGCAGCTTGCAAGTGATGGATTAGATGGATAGGTGGATAGGTAGATATGTCAGGTAAATGTGGGCGGCAGAAAGGTAACGTTTAAGAAGACAAACGTAAGAGAAAATGATTTTGTGGATGGAACTGTAAATTATATTTCAGATGTGCTAGTTATAGTCACAAAGATATTGTTTATTTGTGCAGTAAACATGCAACATGCAATATATATTATTAAAATGTATATGCATAAATATATACTGCTATGGGTCAACACACACACAATCGCATGCAAATACTATGTTATTATACTTGAGAATGAAATAGTTAAGTGCCATTTTGTAGCTAAACATCGTATTATGTTATTTCCTATTTTCTCACATTCACTGATTTTCAATGGTTAAAATGTAGCATCATATCAATACAGATTAGTCTAAAATGTATATATAACCAAAACTTTCTTGAAGGTTTTTTTTAAAAGACTATTTAAGGGGATTATAAGGGTTAAAACCTGAAAAAAATTATTTTGTGTAGTGTTGTTTCAGTGTTAATTTTGTTTTTGTGTTTATGTTTCTTTTGGCAGCCTTTTTTTAATGGCTTCCACTTTACAGGTTCATGTTATCTGCAAGTGGATTCTGGAAATGTATTATTTTATGCTCAGGCTATCTACCAAAAATGTGTGTGTTTTTTTAAGTTATGGTGACATTTAAGTAAGTGCAATGTTCAGTCACATGCTGGCTCGATATCTATTGCTCTTTGTAACCTCAATAGTGAAATCTGACATTAAAGCGAATGGATATTCATTAACTTACTTGCCATTTCTGGCAAGTAAGCATAGCACTTGTAAAGGAAAAAATTGATTGTACAAAAAGTAAAATATATTGGCAAAAATCCGTAATAAATTCTTTGACACTTCCACAGCATACCCCCTCCTTCCAGGATCATTACTCTTCTCAAAGTAGCACAGCGGAAACTATTCCAGACAACCTTCAACCAATGGAAATACTCGCCATACTGGACTTTTACAACAGGGCTTAATGTTCTAGTTTTTTAGAGTTCTAGCTTTGCCTCTACAGGGGGAATAAAAAACCATTGCTCTTACATAAGAGACTATTGCTTTTGCATAAAAAATAGGTCAGGTTTTTCTATTATAATTTTTTAAACAAAACACCTGTTGTCGCAACCAGAGTCTATTAAGATAATTTGAAGGGTAAGTTTTATTTGGCTTTAAAGTATTTACCAAATTACACCTGGGTCTAAGTCTAAAGCTGGGAATAGATGGGACAATTTTCCGTCGATTCCCGACATGATCTAGTGGGCGTGATGAAGTCATCACGCCCACCCGCTAGTGCCAAGAATCGGCTGACACCCTTTGTGTGCCGCCCATTACTTAGGCTGGGGGCAGCCGTCCCCAGCCGAACTAATAGGATTGGATTAAAATTATCCGTCATGTTGGATCAATTTGCAATCCAACATGCCGGCTGATTTTAGCCCAATCCTGCAGGTTGGTGCACTCGATTCCTTGCCGACCCGATCCCAAATGGTTGTAGGAACGCGGACGGCATACGTTCGCGGTCGGTTCGTGCAGGAATCGGCACGTCTATGCCCAGCTTTACTGGTTGATTGCGCTTTGCGTTAATATGAAGACACACTACACAACTACTGTCACAGGAAAGCAGAAGTTAGATTATTAAAGTAGAAGTTATTAGCAAAATGTCTCTCCATTATACATTTCTGTATTTTCAAATTAGCTTGATATATAGAATAAAGCTTTTTCGTCTACTTACAGAGCAGATAATATGTGTGGGTGTATAAGAGAAGGCTGGTACATTGCATTCTACAATGGTCAGGGGTTCTTCTGTCTAGACGCGCTTTTATTGGGAGGGTCAAAAGAGCCAATGGTGTTTTTATTAATGTCAGCCCACTGTTAGATGGCTTTGAGGTCCAGTAGCTTGTGGCAGAGCTAAATTCTTATATCAGATTAATACACACACCACACACATCTGTTAGTTTCCTCAAACAAACTTAGCAGAGAACAGTGAGAATTTACAAGGGTATGAATGATTTCTACTGCATAGATCATTATACCACTTTAAATGGTAGCTAGTCTTCACTGGCAAATTAGGAAAATTGAACAAAACACTTATCTGTATAAATCCTCAGGAAACAAACAGTGCAAACAAATCAAAACAAATACTGCTAAATGAAAACCTAAGCAAAGAAATACACGGAAGATGTGGGCAGTTAGATTTAAGTCATTGGGGAAAGGAACATCATTGAGAAGCTACAAAATCTGCAAAAGGCAATCTGGTTAGCTAAAATGGAAAATGAAAAACTGATTGTGAAAGAATCAGATAGAAAGATGTGCCGAAGTATAACACATCTATTCACTTTATTAGATAAAGATTACGGGTATTATTGATTGGTGAGAATTAGGCAGAAACACTAAGAGGAAAGATCCAAAAAACTCCATCATTAAATATTTGGCTCTAGCAGGGCTAATGTATTACTTGCCCCAAATTTTACTAATAAAGCCACAGCTTCACCTTCAAGAACTGACTCAGATTACTGCTGAATAACAAAGGGAGTACTGTACCTAATAGAGAAGTAGTAGGTGACTTTGACTACTTAGTTGTCACCCAGGGTGTTTGTTAATCTGAGTAAGCACTGCATTTACTTAAGTACCATATCTACTAAAGTAATAACTAATATAATAATCATTACACGGAGTTTTGAAGTACTTCCATGTTAGTACTGCGAAACAAGACCATAAGTCTTGGGGGGTCTTTGAGATGTTATTGGGATGTTATCACAAAGCCCCTGAACATGATATCATCACCAAGGGATGTGGGGACATTGTAAGGAAAAAGGATTTGCTAACTTTCAGTCTACAAGCTTATGGCACATAGAGTCCCCCTATATCTATGATTGGTTCTAATACTTCATTTCAACATTCTCTTGCCTAAAAAAGGCTACAGTTACCCTACACTAATACATTGTGATAAATGTAGCCACACTATAGTAGGATATGTGTTACTGGATGAATTAGTGTAACACCCTGGCAGGTGATTAAATGGTTGAGGATCCTCTACTACTAGAGGTAAGGCAGCCATGACCCAGATCCTTGATCTCTTTCAACCATGACTCCTTAAAAGGCTTTTCATTAACCTCCCTAGCGGTCGTGATGAGTCCAGCTCGTCCAGTGCACTTTGAGCAAGTCAGCGCTGGACGAGCTGGACTCGTCCAGCGTTGATAGGAGCCCTGTGGCACTCACTCACCTGTCCAAGCCTCTCTGATGCTTCCTGAATGGAAACAGATCCCTCCCTCCTTCCCGTGTCACATACATAATGACATCACACCAGGAGGCAGCGGAATTTTACATTCAGATCTCAATGAATATAGTTTTCTGCATAGAAACCACAGCACCGCATGTTCCTGCGGCATTCTACATCCTTGCAATCCCCACCAAGGAGGGGTGTGGCAATCGTCCCAATAGCGCCATGTGCCTCCTTGGTGGGGATGCTGGCGGACCCGATCTGCTTACCTAACCACAGCACCGGATCGGCAGAACGCCATAGGAACATCGGATGTTGTGGATAGGTAAGCGGATCGCGTCCTCCGGCATCCCCACCAAGAAGGGGGTGCTGATCGTCCCGATAGCACCCGGGAAACCACCATGCAGTTTGAATTAAAAAATCCAGCCGCCTTCCATTTTAATTCAAACCGCATGGCGGGATTTTCAAATCGTGCTGAATACAGCTTTCTGCTTAGAATTTCGAAGGACCTGCAATTTGGTCCTCTCCCTCCTGGTGTGAGGACCCACCGGGGTGGGGGGTGCAAAATTTAAAGGGGAATTGTACTGGGTACAGTGATTACTGTATCCAGTACAATTTAAAGTAAAAACACACACATTTACAATTGAATAACATTTTTTTATAGACAGATGACAAATATAAATACATACTGACATGTATCATATAAAATAAGCATGTTTAATTTAAATTATACTTAAATAAATTTTCTTTTCAATGTACATTTTTTTTTACAAAAAAAGAAATCCATTCAAAGTCTTTCCTGGCTCACCTCATGTCAGCCCACCACGGGTCACTCCTCCCCTTGACCCCCTAGGACATCCCATAACAAGCTCTATAAAATCCCCTCACCTCCAGCCGTTCGGATGTTCTTTTTCTTTTGTCCTCGCTAGGCATTCCAAGATGTGGATACGTGTGGAGGGGGGAGGGGTAAAGCCTCTCCTCCCCGTCAGCATTCTCACTCGTGCAGGAGCGTGGGTGATTGTCAGCACGGCTTCCGGACTTCCGGGTTCGCGCGCCCGTGTGCGTGTGCGTGCACGCGCGTGTGGCGGCGCAATGGTGGTGCAATGGCGGCAGTTTGCCGTGGCTGCCGTCCGATGCATCCAGGATGGCTGAGAGACAGGCGGGACGCCGGCGCTTCTTCGTCAGTACAACCCTC
Organism: Ptychadena robeensis; assembly: GCA_036250615.1. NCBI lineage: Eukaryota > Metazoa > Chordata > Amphibia > Anura > Ptychadenidae > Ptychadena > Ptychadena robeensis. Next base: position 47,670,213 of record CM070039.1, read on the forward strand.
ATCTTTTCATTTCCTTTTTTGAAGCATTTTCTCCTTAATTTCTTTTTCAGCGCTTTTTTCTATTCATTCCACTTTCTTTCTGATTCTTCATTGTTTCCGCTTTCTCTTGGTTTTCCCTTCTTGATTCCCCTTCCCAGACTCCTGTTCTTCACTCTTTGTTTGCCTTAAGGGTATGTAATTGGTGTTTTCCCCTTCCTTCATGTTGGATGTCCTTTCTTTCTGGGACCTTTCAGTTTATTTTTGTTTTTCCATCCTTCTTTTACCCTCCTCACGTTCCTACTGCAACTAGAGAACTCCCCCCCCCCTTCTCGCCCCTCCTTTTCCCTTCTTTTCGTCCATTCCTCCCCATGTTTCTTCTCCTTCCCTATATCTCTCGTGATGGTCCCCGCATCCCCCTACTCGCTTCTCTTATGCTCCATTCTCCCTATTCGCGACTTTTTTCTCGTCGAAGTCGAAAATTCGCATAACGACCTACGCCAAAAATTTCGCATAAAAACCTTCAAAATTCGCATACAGAACCTAAAATTTTGCATAAGGGGAGGTCAAATTACATAAGGTGAAAATTTGGATTTGTGCATTTGAGCTATCATAGACCGAATCAGTTGTACATCGTAGCAGAAGCTTTACATCAGAAGCTGAGTTTTAAAACCATTTTCTAAACACAACTTGAACATTTAGAGCAAAACTTATTGTTTTCAACAAATATTTCCCTAACCCTTCTCTACCTCTCCGCAATGCCCATGCCCCCCAACCCTTCTCTACAAGCCAGCTCCAGCAATTTTTACTGTGAGGATACCATTTTCAGGGGCTTTGCAATAGCTGACAAAGTTAGGCTAGCCACCATGAGAAATTTACGTCCATGCGAATTTATGGCCAATGCGAATTTACGCCAATCGCGAATTTACGCCAATGGAAATTTAAGGCCAATGCCAATTGTTCCAATCACTTCCCACACTCTCGCACGCGAAATAGCGCACGCAACGGCAAATCAAAAGCAAGTTATTTTTTTCAAGTTGAAATTATTTCGATTTCACAGTCGAAATATCAGGCTGATTTTCAACGTTTTTCGTTTTTTTTCGGGGCTAAAACCCTCAAAGACCCCTATCAAAATCGACTATGCGAAGATTTTTTTCTAACTAAAATTCAACACATCACGGTTCACCACTTCTACTTTTTTTATTTTTTCGACCATCTCTAACTGGGAACGCTTCAATTGAATGGTTATGATGGTGGGGGAGGGGTGTGGGTGGATTAGGTGGCAAACGCCCTGATGGATAAGTGTCATGGGCCTTGTGTTATTAGGAAGGTTTCTCTGCTACCGTCCAGGAAATCCGTGGCTGACCTTATCTCATTTTGTTTGCCTTTTGTCCATCCCTTGGGGGAAGGTTGCTTTTTTACTCCCCTTCCTTCCCCTCCCCCCAATTAGGTGTTCGGCTAAAGGCCCGGACAGGCACAGACCGTTGGGGTGTGTGGGTCTGCAGGTACTTTAAATTGTGTATGGATTTTCAAAAATTTTCATCATTTTCATTCACCTTATAGGGCGCAAGCGCGTGTTTGGGCATGTTTGTTGGGGTGGGCTTGGATATGCCCGGCCTTTAATCTCTGCAAAGATCGCTTTAAAAAAAGAGGTCCCTCAGGATTCTTGTTTCATATGTCCAGGACTTGTCCTTAAGTTTTCAGTGTGGCTGAAGTATGGGCAGAGCTAAAACCACCAGGGGCCAAAGGCTCGGCCCAAGGAAGAGGAGTGGGTGTTTGGTAGTACCCATTTCTCTGTTTTTTCCCTTCAGATCTTTTTTCCCTTTGTCCGGGGCATGTCCTCCCCAGAGAAATGGGGTATGACCAGGATCCGGGATTCGCTGATTTTGTGTCACTGTTCCCGGTGGTTTGTGAATTGGTGTTGTCCCAATCCCTATGATATTGTGGGAGTCTTCGTTCTTCCCCTTCCCCTCACCCCTTCATCCTTCCTTGGCTCGCTTTTCTTTCATCACCTCTCTTGCTCCCCTTGCCTTGTTATCCTGTGGTGTTGGAGATCCGGAGATCATCGAAGATGAGTGGGCATGCCTGGATTGGCGCCAAGTCCTACACAATAGCAATGGCAAACCATTATACCCTTTAAAGAAGGTGATGTCGTGTATTAGGCCCTCCCCGTCTGAAGTGGATGCTTCCCTACTATTTTTTGAAACATATTCTGTTTTCCCTGGGGCAGAGAGACTCGTGGTCTTCAAGGACCCGATGGATCGCAGCGTGGACAACCGATCTAATGATAGCTTTTGCGGTGAGGGTCCTGGCAGCAAGATCCAGCGGTGGCCTCACATCGCATTGGTCAAGCCTAACAAACCAACGTCATCACTGCCCCTTACTTCTTTTTTTGTTTCCCTTCCTGTACCCCTTTTTTTTTTTTAAAGCATTATGTGGAAGCTAAGGCCGTTTTTCCAGGGCGGGAAGTTGGGTTACGCCTGCAGAACCACCATGCCCTGGATCCCTCTGCGACAATGTTACTTCATCGTTCCTATTCTAATTCTTCTCTTCCTTTCTTATGTTGCCTACTTCCATCGTTCTACTTTATCGCTTTTTCCCACTTTGTCGGGAGTTTCTCCAGGCCCTGGAACCTATGCAATCCTCTCGTCGGTAAGGAAGTTCCCCAGTGTGGCAGACCGGGAGCGTTCCTTCGGTGGTCCCATGGGGCCCCAGAGATTTCAGACGCAATGGATTAGTAAGTATTGTCTCTCCAAGTGGTATCGCATGGGTGGTGCAGGACGTTCCACCTTAAGTTTTTTTTTTTCTTTCCATGTACCTCACTCATGTATGTGTGGGGGGCGGAGTCGGGTTCCTTCCCCTTTTTCATTTAGGCATATGTCGAAGAAACGTGCTGGTGGCAGAAGCCTTCGTTGCCAGTTGCCAGTGCACGGGCCGAAGAGGGCCGAGGAGTATACTCTACAATGTTTCTAGTGGCAAGCAGTGGGTAGTTCAGACCAGTTGTGGACTTAAGGCGCGGCTCTCTGTGCCTCACCGGGCGTCCCCCTGCTACAGCCTTCGGGGTTGTCAGTGTGGCGCCGGAGGGGGGGGGGGGGGGGGGGGGAGGGGGCACCTTTAGCCTTTCCTTCCGCCTCTTCGCCTTTCCCGCTTTCTTTTGTTTCCCTCCCTCTTCATCAACCGTTCTTGAGAATTACGGTCACCAGGATTAGCTTTATTTTGTTGCCGTTCCTTCCATTTGGCCCAGTATGGACCCCCATCCGTCTCCACTGTACTGTTGTGTGGCATCGCATTTATTGTCGCACTCGAGGCATCAGAAGCCATCTGTACTTTAGACGATCTTCTGGTGTTGGCAAGGCCCCAGTGGGAACAGCTGGGTCCAGTGGCCTCAGGCGCTCCAGATGTGGCAACGTTTCGGCTGCTCGGCAACCGCCAGTAAAGCCGGTGTGGTTCCGGTGCAGTCGTCTCCATGCCTAGTGCCTTTTCTTCTACACTTTAACGTGTGATATTATCCTCCTGGTCGGAGATGGCCACATTCAGCATGGACCAAGAGCGTGATAGCGTGCCCTGTGTTGTCCACAAGGCGGTGTAAAGGGTTGATCGGCACGTGTACGGCAAGCCGTTCCGGTCGGTTGCCCTGGCCAGTTTTGCTCCTTAGCCATACTCTGTCATTCCTTCAGTTTTCCTCCTCTCGTCAGTGGGACAAACGGGTCGTTGACCCGACCAATCACGGGACCCACGAGTATTACGCAGGTCCTCAAGGTGAAAGGGGATGGGAGAATTGGTGGGGTAAAAAAATAGATGTGGGAAAGAGAGGTGAGAATTCAGTTTTGAGGAGGGTCGTGAGTTCCTTTTCTTTGTATTTGTTTCAACACGTTGAGATCTGAGCATGGGCAACCCTATCGGTATCGTCCGACGTCGAGGTAGTGTCACACAGATGCGAGCCTGGCATGCTGGGGAATGCTCATTGGACAGGGGGGCCAGGCCCAGTGGCCTGTGGAGGGGCGATCCTCGCATTTCGAGGGCAATCCGAATCATCTGGACTTCTGGCGGTTCTGTATGTGTTGCAAGCAATTTCGAACGAGCTTCAGGGTTCCCAGGTGCGGGTCCTTTTTTAATGGACCATGTGAACGCGGTTGCGTAACATAGCCCAGTGGCATGGGGGGAACAGGTACCCGATGCTCTTCACAGATTGCAGGGAGAATCTTTGTTCTGGGAGACGCATCTGCAGCGCTTGGATAGCATCCTCTCTTCCAGGGCGCGGAACCACGTGGCAGATAGGACTCAGCCGGTGGTTTCTTTCTTCTTCTGGATCCGAACGAATGGAGGATAACGGCCTCCTACATGGATCCAGTCTTGCTAGATGGGGTGGGGGTGGAATGCCGGTCAAAAAATAAGACACCTCTATGGCTAAACGGCCCCAATGCACAGGTGACCAGCCACGGTTTTAACGCGGGGTTGTCGATCCCGGCCATAGCCCCCCCCCGCAAGAGGCCTTTGTCCTGGACTTGGGGGTCTTTCGGCTGGGTTACATCTTTTCCTCATTGTCTCTACACTCAAGGTCCTCTTGAAGATCCGGGGCCGAGGGGGTGGAGGCCATGGTGGTTTCTCCCGTTTATGCCACGCTGTCCGTGGTTTTCCCAATTCCCCTTCTGTGGGCAAGGACGGACCGAAAGCCCCAATCCCTTTCCCCTCCGGTTTGAAAACCGGGTCTGTTGCTTACAGCGGGCAGGGGTGAAGCAATCACGACATGCGGAGCAGAACGCCCACTCGACGCGTTCGCCGCTAAAACAATGGGTCCTCCCTGACGTTGACGGGTCTGGGTGAGGGTGGACGGGTGTTAGCACAGGTTTTAACACGGGCCATTCCCGACTCGGGCTCTCGACTCTGTTGGTGGCTAGAACGGAGTTTCTAACCATTCCTTGCGTGCCATAGGTCTGGGTAGGGGCGTGCTTTCGGGCACTTTTGGCCTCACGCGCTGCTTTGAATCCATTCTGTCACCCTATTAGATCGCCTGGGTTGCCTTCTTCAGAGGGGGTTGGTGAAGGGTCTCGGCCTAGTATCCCTGACAGTCCGAGTCATCGTACTTTTGGTCGGCCGTCGTCTTGTTTCGTTGGGCGTAGGTTCATCTCTGATCGTCCCAATTCCTGCAGTCGGCTGTGAACTTGCGGCACCTCCTCATGGTATCCTTTTACATGAAGGGGGATTTGCCGTTGGTTTGCGAGCCTCCCAGGTCCTGCTTTCCCGACTCCTTTTTTTCCTTTCTGTTCTATATCCTTGTGGCAATCTCTCCCTGAAATTGCGGTTTCTGGTAGGGTGCTGTCAGCGCCTGGGGGTTGAGTTCTGCCTTTCCCTCCCGGGTAGGAGCCGTTTTTGGGTACCTTTTACCTGGGCGGAGTCGTAGCTCCGGCCAGTGCCGGCAGCTCTGCCTGCCCGCGTTCTGTCTCATTTCCATCTCGATGAGCGGCCGGTATTCTCTGCCTTCTCTCTGCTTCTTCTGCCGAAACGGGTGACGGGGATGAAGTTGGTGCGCTTTGGTATGTGGTACATCTATCCTATATGTTTCTCGGGCCTGCTTATTGGCGCTGGTGGACAACTTGTTCCATCTATCCTATTATACGGGGCTCCGTAGGGCCTCCGGGTCCCTCCACGACTGTAGTCGTCATGG
>CM070039.1:47686960-47700013 GCA_036250615.1 Ptychadena robeensis
CGGTAAAACCGCGCAGTTTATATTTATTTGTTTTTCTGGTGAAATGTATAAAAAAAAAAAAATAAATGAAAAAAAAAAAATACAATCCCTAACACATGGGTTGGGTTTAATTGAATCGGTAAATACAGCACATTCGTAACGCATAGTGGGGTCAAGGCCTAAAAAAAACATTATTATCAATACAATATTATTTTGTATATTTTATAAAATATTTTAGCTAGTTCAAAATATTTTTTTCTTTCCTTTTGTGCTCCTCAAAACCTAGGTGTGTCTTGGGATCCAGTGCACATTATAGAGCAAAACATACAGTATTTCATTTAAATCTTTTATTAGGATGATGATGATGATGGATACAAAGGCAACCACATAATTAAAATACTCTACAAACAGAGAGTACATCTTTTAAAGGTGTGTTATACATGTTCTTCCTCATGTCATAGTTGATCTCCTATGGCTAGTGATCAAAGCAGAGGTAGAGGATTCAAAAACACTGATCCAATGAACAGAATATAAAAAAGCATGAATGAGCAGGGAGATGCTTGTTTACACATTCTCATTTTTCTCTAACAAGGATTATATTGTGCGGTATAATAACAGCATACCAAACGTTATGTCACATCTGTGCCTCTGACATGTGTCACCCAACAGGACTTCATCATAGAGGACATGTTACCCTTTCCTTCACATGTGTCTCATGTGCTCCCAAAGGAATAGAAAACATTGCCAACATGAGACGCCAATAGACTTCATATCATGAGTATTAGGTAGAGATGGTCGAATTTTTTTTTTAATTCGACCATTTCGACGATTTTGAGTTATTGCAAAGCCCCTGAACATGGTATCATCAGCAAACTCTAGTATTAGGGTCCCAAACCACAACCTAACAATAAAAACAATAAACACTCTCCTATATCTCCTATATATATATCTCATATATATATATATATATATATATATATATATATATATATAACCTCATATCTGAGCTACCCCAATAAAACATAATATTCTAAATCTAATTTATCGGAAAAAAAAATTTGCATGAGCCCACCCATAGAGTTAACCAGAGTTTAGCCGAGAGCCAGGACCAACAAAAAACCAAACAATACATCCATTCACTTATTTCCTGACACTATTCTTTCTGGAATGGGTTCATATCATAAGTATAATAACCCAGTGATTTAATTTTATATAAAGAAGATGAACAAGATGACATGATGTACCTGTTGTCTAGTTCTCAAGGGGCCCATGCATATAGTGTTTGCCAGACCTCATACTTGATTAAATGCCAACCCATAAGAGAATTGATAACAAAGTATTCTGACGTGGCACTCGTGAAACAAATTTCAACAGCAGTGATGTAGATAATCTCACACTGCAGATACACAACTATAAGGCTACAGAGAAAATATTTGCACTACTATTTTTAAGATGAATGACTATTTTTCTTGAGTGATTTCAGAACAAAGGATAGTTCTAGACATTTATAAGATAGCTATTCCTATTCTTGACTTTTTTAGTTCAGGTCTAAATTTTTCACAATTAATTAAAATCTCTTGCAAAACAACAGCTGCAGTTAGGTACATATCTGAACACAAACAGATGGAAAATAGAATATCAATTTGTGACCTATTTCTACATTTTATCTATTAATGAATGACCTTTAGAATAGATAAACCCAAGCACTTTCACTGCAAAATCAGCATTGAATGCAAAGAGTGCAGGGTTAGCAATGAATGGAATACAATTCTGCCTTTCGCAGATTGCACAAGGTTTAGCCTAAGCCCTTTCCAAGTATAAAACATGTCAGACTTTCTGATGCTTTACTGTAAGTCTAGAGGTATTTCATTATATAAGTTTCTAACTATCAAGAGACCTGCTCTGGTACACTGGATTTTCTCTCTATCCTACATACCCAAGGCTACTGCTTTTTATCTGCATGTAACCTCTTTTCTTTTGAAAATAATTTCAATTTGAAATTATCTCTGTGTATGTAGCCATTGCTTGATGTGGATCTAAGTATTAACAAAGCATATGTAATCTGTATATGCTTCAAATACATATGCCGCATTAATCATACAAACTTCTTTTAAACTGTGGGAATCTGGTTACAGGACTTGATATTCATCAAAGCATCTATTCCACTGGTCAAAAAGAACATTTGTGAGGAAAGGCCCCCATACAAGGGTCCGTTTCCCATCGGATTCCGGGACGATCGATTCCGGGCGCGTGCACGCCAAACGATCGTGCTGGAATCGCGTGCAGCCCACCTTGTCCGATCGATCACGTCCGATCGATCGGGGGCCCAGAAACGGATCGGACAGAGAACCAACATGTTGGTTCCATCAGATTGATTTAGGGCCGATCGGGCACGTTGGTGGTGGACCTCAGATCGATCACCAGGAGATCTGCACAGAGGACCACATCCCACATCATGTCCTGGCAGTCCTTGCACGTTCTAGCACTGGGGAAAAATACTCACCCTCCACCATTCCCACCCCTGCGCAGCAGTAAAAACAACACACACGAGAATGCAGGGCAAAGGGTTTTATAAGCTGAAAGACAGCCATGGTTGGCCCCGCTCCATACAAAAGTTAAAACACATTAAAACACATTAAAAATATACAATATTTACATACAGGTCAACATGACCAAGGCAGGGGTGTAGAAACAGCTGGCCACCCCAAACCAGCAACCAGGAACCCATAGGGTCCAACACAAAAGGTCACGTGACTTGGGGTGGGACCGAAAGGGTGCCAGGATCAGTTTCCCCCTTCCACTCCTTGCGCAGCTGCATTGTCTGCCGCATATGGGGGGCTGTCCCTGCTCTCATTCACCCCGTCCTGCAGCTTGCCTGCCCTCTCTGGCGCCACTGCTCGCACCTCAAGGATGGCCTGGACTGGACGTCGGCCTGTGGCCACAGGAGGCTTGTGTTTGAAAAAGAATACAAAGAAATTAGTCCCCACTGCTAAACTCATCCCAACCATGTGCCCTGCTAACCTAACCCGCCCAGTCCCTTTGCATGGTCCTCTTAGAGTTGCCATTAGTGGGAGGAAAGCTCCCAGGGGCAACGGATGGGTTTTACGTCTGCCCACGTCCACAGTTTCACAGGGAGAAGCCCACCACCTCAGACCAGTGGCAAAGGAACATCATCCCGTGCTATTGGCATGAATAGAAACACCCCCTTGAACGTACAAAACAATTAGGCATGTAGCAGCAACATGTGGGCATAGTGGATGCTGGCAATTGTTTTCCTATTGCTTTCTTGTGGGTCACACTAATCACATACAGAAAAATAGCCTGGAACAAACGGAGGAGACTCCGTATTCCTGCTCAACATGTGCCTCCTGTGCCTCCCTCAGACCCCTTACTAACTTGCTGGGCCCTGGTAGTCCATCAAACAGTTCCACTAGCTCAGTCCCCCATCTGTAGGCGGCCAGGGGGGGGGGGGGGGGGGGGGGGGGGGGGGGGGGGTGGGCGTTTGGAGGCGGGTGGTCTGTGCCAGGTGGACTGCTTACCTTGGGTCTGCTCCTGGGCTCTCCTGGCCTTCGACAACTGGGGACTCCGATTGGTGTGTGCTCTGTTGAAACGACAAACAAATTAACCCTTCCAGATGTGTTTCCCAGCATTCGTGGGTTGGCACCATGTCACAATGTCAACATACACTGCCCTATGAGGGCCCTTTCAACGGTTTTTTGAAGGTCGTACCACTTCTTGACCCGCCGGTCACGGGGTACGACCTCACCACACCTTCTCCTCATCTCAGCCCGGACCTTTTGGCATGAGTCCCTCCTGCCAATCCTCCATTAGTCAGCCTCCATCATATCCCCAGCCTCGAAGTCTCACAGATGCATACCTGCTCCATGGCATCGTCCCCCCAGGTCCCTGAGGTGCCAGGGGTCACTCTTGTATGTGTGGGCCGGGTGGTGTCCACTGGCTCCATCCACTGGTCCTCCTTCCTCCAGGGTGCGGTGATGGCAGGCCCGTCCTCCCTTGAGCCAGTGGTGGTGGCAGGCTTGCGCCCCCCTTGTCCCTGCGGTCTGGCCTCCTCACCGCCTCCTGTGTGGTGTCGCTGGTGCTTGTCCTCTTCGGGGGGCTTGGGTGTCATCGTAGCCCTCCCCGAAGAGGTCCACCATGAGGCCCGGCCCTCCTCCGCCCGCCGAGAGCCGCACCACCATGTCCTGACTGAGCCCCTCTGGATCCTTGGGACGACAAATTGCCAACATGGGTCTGTGTTCCAGGGCTAACATGTCCCACGGCCTCTACCTCCCGATGCCCTGTCCGAATCCTAACCTTCAGCTGGCTGTCCTTGCCCTCATTGGCCACTTGTATCGGTTTGCTGCCGACTCCTCTTCCTCTCTTGTCATTCCTGGGCACCTGGGCATGGACAGAGAATTGGGGGCGACAATTGACCACTCTGACTGTAACAATAAAGTGACACACATCAAAACACTGGCCACCACTTGGAGCAGTCACTACTTTCAGTGGGTCACTAGGCCTCCACCTACACATCTAGGCAGGTCATAGAATGCATTGCCAAATGAACACATGTCCTGTTACTGATCATCCCATCCCTGCCCTACTAATCATTAACTGCAACCCAGGCTTACCCTCATAAGCAAAACAACCATGTGTGAGCCTGCACAGTCCCCCAAGTCGCCTACCTGTAGAAGTACCAGGCTGCTTGCTGTCTGGGGCTCCTGGACCCCTGGTGGCGGATCGGGCCTTCTCCTTCTTCTACCCCCTGGAAAACACATCATTATCCTCATGTCACAGAACTGTCCACACCGTGGCCTTCACCCTGTGCCCTCGGCGATCACCCACACCCTGTCCTACCAAGCATGAGCCTGCAACCCGGCTGAAAGCCCCCTGACAACACACAGCATGTCTGAGGCCTGCACAGTCACCTACCTGCACTTTGAGGACCAGTCGCTCGCTGTCTGGGGCTCCTGTAACCTCGTGGCGGATCGGGCATTCTCCTGCTCTCCCCCCTGGAAAACACATCATTACCTCATGTCACAGAACTGTCCTCACTTGCATCATGACCTAACCCTGGGCCCTCAGCGATCACCCACGCTACCTTCTCCGCCGATCGCCCCGGAATCGTGCTCCTCTTCTCCCTTCTTGTCGGCACGCTGCATGGTCCCTCTGGCTTCTCTCCCCTGCACTGTCTCAGTCCAGATGGCGCGACTACCTGCCCTGGGCGGCCCCCTTGTTCGCTAGACATTTCGGCCAACTCTCTCCGGGGGCGAGTTTCCGGTCTATTAAAATACCCCCAATACGAGGCTCCACGCCATCGCCGATTCCCACGACGTCGACAATTCCCTTTAAGGATCCCCGACGATCCGGTCTGTGGCTCGCCAATCCCACCAATCCCCTGACCATGTGAGGTAGCTCAGCTATGTGTTTGCCGACTTCACTCGCCGATGTGCTTCCTCCCCGTGCTAAGGGTTTTGCCCGATTTCATGTCCCGTGTGTTTTGCAGGCCGTGTCCTTTTGCCCGATTCCGGCGCATCCGATTCCCAGAGGCATCGCCGATTCCCTGTACCTCATCGTTGCACCAAACACACCACATTCCCACCGTGAAGTAGCAGACATGGCCTTTTCTTTTCTTCCTCGCTCATGGAGCACCTCAACGCGTTTAAGTGTGATCTGTAGTTAATAATCAGTTTTTTTCCTTCTGCTCCCCAGCTTGTCCCCCCTCTCGGTGTTGTTGATACGCCTGTTGCTTACTGCTCAGTGAGGCTCAACTCTTGACCCATAAGGGTGAGTGACCTTTGCCATTGCTGTTGTGCTGGGATCAAGTCTGGTGCATCACCAGGTTGTATGTTGGTGATATGACATGGTTGTTGGTTGTGCCGGCCAATTGTACTCACTGTCATTGCAGATCCTTTGTAATGTGCCATTCCCTTGAACCATGTTGATGTGTCAAGATGTGTGTATTGGTGGAGGCCATTGGGGTTCAACTATTTTGTAGAATGGGGGGTGGGGTATGTGCATCCCTGGGCATCACCTAGGCCGCGCACATCCTATCATCACATATGCAATGGTAGACAATATGTGACAGGCATGCAATGTCTCGGAGAGGTCATTGTGACTTGGACTGATTTTTCATAAATTGATGAGGTTAGGGGTGCTCAGGGTCAGACCTGCCCACTGGTAATGCTCAAGTATGTGTAGGCAATTTCCACCACTGGGGGCCCAGGCAATGCCCCTGGACTCAGGGATCCCTGTAGAATGGGAAGTGGAGTAGATGCAGGACTTCCTCATAGCCCTCTGGGTTGCCTATTGACTCTTGCACCTACTGGAATTGTTTCCATTGCTGACATTGTGCTCCTCTTTACAGCATGCCATGGGCTCCCTCTGGCGCAGGCAGCTGACCGATTTGTACTGCCGCATACTGTGCCATGCTACTCAGTCAACCGCCTGCAGCTGTGCCTCCATTCTTACCTGGACGCCACTGCTCGCACCTCTCAGGTAGGCTGAGCCTGGACGCGGCCTGGTGGCCACAGGCTGTGGGTTTGAAAAAAGAATACAAAGAAATTAGTCCCCCACTGCTAAACTCCATCCCAAACATGTGCCCTGCTAACGGCCCAGGCCCTTTGCTTATGGTCATCTCAGTTGCCATAGATTGGAGGAAAGACTCCTCAGGGGGGACACGGAGGGGAGGGTTCGTCTGGCCCACGTCCACAGTCCTTCACAGGTGAAAGCCCACCACCTCAACGAACAGTGGACAAAGAACAGCCTCAATCCCGTGCTAGTGGACATGAAGAGAAACACCCAGTTGAACTACAAAAACATTAAGAGCATTGTAGCAGCAACATGTGGTCCTTAGGGTGATTGCTGGGGCAATTGTTTCTGCTTGTGGGTCACACTAATCACACTACCAGAAAAATAGAGCCTGGTGGAACAAACAGGGAGGATGATACTCCGTATTATTCGCCTGACTCAAAATGTGCCCCTGTGCCTCACCTCAGACCCCTTACTAACTGGCTTGGGCACTGGTAGTCCATCACAACAGTTTTCCCACTAATAGCTCAGTCCCCCCATCTGTTAGGCGCCGCCACGTTTTGGACGGGCGGGTGGTCCTGTGCAAGGTGAAGCTGCTTACCTTGTGGGTCTGCTTCCTGGTGTCTGCTCCTGCGCTTCGACACTGGGGACTGTCCTGATGGGTGTGGGGCTGCTTGTTGAAAAAGGAAAAAACAAATTAAACCCTTCCTAGTAATGTGGTTCCCAGCATTCGTAGTGTGGCAACCATGTCACAATGTCAACCATACATCTGCCCGCATGAGGGCCCATTTGCAGCACGTGTTTTTTGAGGTCGTACCACTTCTTGACCAGCACGGTCCACGGGGTTACGACCTCACCACACCTCGTCCTGCTCGCTTATAAGCTCCCTGGACACTTGGCTAACTGAGGTACCTCCTGCCAATCCTCCAGTAGTCAGTAGCCTCCCATCACTAGTCCCCAGGCCTCGAAGGTCTGCACCAGGATGCAGACACTGCTCCATGGGCATCGGCCCCCCAGTGTCCCTGAAGGGTGACGCAGCGGGTCACTATGCTTGTAGGTGGTGGGAGGGCGGTGTTCCAACTGGCGCTCCAACTGGTCCTCATCGTCCTCGCATGGTGGCGGTTGTATGGCAAGGCCGCTCTACGCCCTTGAAGCCAGTGGTTGGTGGCAGGACTGAGGCTGCCCTCCCCTTGGGTCCCTGCTGGGGTCCTGGCCCCCCTCACCAGGCCTCCTGTGGGTGGTTGGCGGTGGTGCTCTGTCCTCTTCGGGGGGGCTTGGGGTGTACATCTGAGCCCTCCCCGAAGAGGTTCCACCATGATGGCCCCGCCTCCCTTTTTTCGCCCGCCTAGCCGCAACCACCATGGCCTGACTGGCCCCCTCTGGATCCTGGGGGACGACAAATCTGCAAATGGGTTCGTGTTCAGGGCATAACATGTCCCGATCCGGCCTCTACCTCACAACGCTGATGCCCTGGTCATAATCCTACCTTCAGCTGGCTTGGGCTTGCCCTCTTCTGCCACATTGGATGCCGTTTGTTGCTCTGCCGACTCCCTCTCTCCTCTTGGCAGCATCCCTGTGGCACCTGGGCAGGACAGAGAAGTTGGGTCGACATTGACCACTCTGAGATCTGTACAATAGCAGTGACCACAAAACTAAAACACTGGCCACCACATTGGAGCATGGTCACTACTTCAGTTGGTTCACATAGGCACTCCACAAATAACACATCTAGGAAGGTCAGTTCAAGTACATGCATTGCCAAAAAGTGACAACTAGACTGTCACTGTTCTGAATCATCCACACGTCCCTGCGCCTACTAATCATTAACTGCAACCCACGGCTGACCCCTCAATAAGCAAAACAACCATGTGTGAGGCCTTGCACAGTCCTCTCCAAGTCGCCTACCTGCTAGAAGTAACAGGCTGCTTGCTGTCTGGGGCTCCTGGACCCTTGGGTGGCGGATGCGGGACCTTTCTCCGTCTCTCTTCCCCCCATGGAAACAACACATCATGATCTACATGTTCACAGAAACTGGTCCACCAACCGTGTGGCATCAGCCCCTGTTGCCCTCGGCGATCACCCACACTCCTGGCCTAACAAAGCATGAGCTGACAACCAAGGGACTGATAGCAGCCAATGAGCAACCACAAGCATGTCTGAGGCCTGCTCACAGGTCACCCTTACTCTGCACTGTGATGGACCAGCGGACTGCTCGCTGTCTGGGCTCCATGGACCCTCGGTGGGCGATAGGCGGTCCTTCTCCTTCTTCTTCCCCCCTGGAAAAACACATCATTGACCTTCATGTCACAGAATCGGTCCTCAATGGCTTTCGAATCATGACACCTAACCCTGGCGCCTCTCAGCGATCACCACACGCTACCTTCTCCGCCGATCGCTCCCGGAATCGTGACTCCTCGTTCTCCATACTTGTACGTTCCCGCTGCATGGTCCCTCTTGGCTTCTCTCCCCTGCACTTCTCAGTCCCAGATGGCGTCGACGACCTGCCCTGGGCGGGCCCCAGTGTTTCGACTACAATTTTCGGACACCACTCTCCGGGGCGCGAGTTTCCGGGTCCTATTAAAATCACCCCCAATACGATGGCATCCAAAAACGCATCCATCGCCGAATTTCCCACGGACGTCGACAATTCCCTGTAGAATCCCCGGGGAAACAAAGACGATTCTTCGGCTCTGTGGCTCGCCAATCCGACACGACCAAATCCACTGACCAGGTGAGTGGAGTAGAGCAGTCAGCTAGGTGTGTTTGCAACGAACTTGCGCCAAGACGACTTTTGTGCTATTGTCCGTCCCCTTTGTGCGTTAAGTTGTTTTTCCGCGCCCGATTCATTGTCCCTGTTTGTTTTGCAGAGACAGCTTGTTCCTGTTTGCGCCGATTCCGGCCTCATGCCGATTCCCCAGAGGCATCGCCGATTCCCGTTTACCTCATCGTTTTGCCCCAAACACTCGACCACATCCACCAACTGTGAGTAGAGCAGACATGCCTTTTCTTCTCGACGCATGGAGCCACCTCAACTGCGTTATTGATGTGATCTGTCGTGGAATGTTAATCAGTGTTTTTTTTCCTCTGCCCCCAGCTTTTCCCCCCCTCTCGGTTGTTGATACGCCCTGTTGCTTACTGCTAGTGAAGGCTCAACTTCTTGACCCATAGGTTGAGTGACCTTTGCCAAGCTGTTGTGCTGGGATCAGTCTTGGTGCATCACCAGGTTGTTGTGGGGATATGACATGGTTGGTTGGGTGCCTGGGCCAATATGTACTTCCTGTCAATGGCAGATCCTTTGTAAATGTGGCCATTCCTTGAACCATGTTGATGTTCCATAGATGTTTGTATTGGTGGAGGCCAGTGGGGTCAACTGGTTTTAGAAGGGGGGGGGGGGTATGTGCTCCCGGGCATTCAACAGAGGGGCCCGCACATACCACATCATCAAATATGCAGGGTAGAATATGATTAATGTGACCAGCATGCAATGCTCGGAGAGGTCATTGTAAACTTGGACTGATTGTTCATACTTGATTTTCATAATTGATGAGGTTATAGGTGCTCAGTGTCATGTACCTGCCCCACTTTATGCTCACGTATGTGTAGGCACATTTCCACCATTGTTGGGCCCAGGCCAATGCCCCCTGGACTTCAGAGATCCCTGTGAATCGGAAGTGGAGGGAGGCATGGACTCCTCATGAGCCATCTGGGTGCCTATTGACTCCTTGCAACCTACTGAGAATTGTTTTCCATGTGCTGACATTGTGCTTCTCGTTCTTTACAGCGGCATGGCCCCCCAAAGGAATAGTAAGGCCCACCCTGGAATGAACCCTGACCATCTACGGAGTTTCCATTGACAGTAACCGTCACTGCCAATGCCGTTGTGCAGGTGAAGAGCCCACTTATTCGAACAAGCACGTCAATCACCGGCGTTCAGCAGACACTGCTGACTTCTGCATGGCCTTTAAGCCCACCTCCATCCATGACTGACCTAAAGAATAAATCAATAGCTTAGGTCGGTATACAGAAGCTCATACAAAGGTGTTGGAGACAGGCGTTCCGGGGGCCGGTGTGGTTGAGGAGTGGGGCCTGGGGCTGGTACTACGACCTCCTGTCATTTGTGGCGGACCAGCCGAGGGCATCCACCTCCTCGACTGGGCAGGATCGAGGGTGGGGGGCCTGTCGGGCCCAGGGAACTTGACCCTAACCCAGGAGGATGGTGCAGTGCGTTGATATGTTTTTGTCTGTAATTCTCATGTTCGCCAATGTGTATGCTTGTCACTAACATTTTTCTCACCCTCCAGGCAGACCTGGTCCCTTGTATGAGGAGGAAACAACCTGGACCCCCCGTAGAGGGGAAGCACCTGGACCTTGTATGAGAGAGCCGCCTGCAGCTATGTCCCCCCCCCCCCCGCGCCTCTCACGTGGCCGCAGGAGGAGAGCTAGCCTGGGCCAGAGGGACACCCTGAACCAGACCCTGCAGCAGATCCTGGCAGCAAGGGCAGATGAGTGTAAGAAATATGGTCTGTTCCTTGCTGCCAAGCTGCGCAGGGCATCTGTGGCCCAGCGGGAGGCTGCACAGGACCTGATGACAGAGATGGCGTGCAGGGCATGCAGGGGGCAACTGGACACTGCTGACCCCCGGACGGCTCTGGTCCATCGTGTGATGCCCGTGGAGACCCACTCTGCCCCATCTGGCCAGCCTGTGCAGCAGCTCACCTACACCTATGGGTACACAGTAACTGACGAGGGGGGTTAAACTTACCAGCAGCTGTGACTGTGACCTGCAGCTTAATGTCAGGGCCATGGGGTCATGGCATTGTTTTCATTTGTTGTTGTTTTTTGTGAGAACACACATCACAACTGTTACTTAACAGAAAAGTTTATTTTGACTGTCAATAAACAGGTTTGAACTCAACTCAATGCCTAATCTTTGTGCCAATCAAATGGGGTGCATGGGAGACATCAGGTAGTCATGTCATTCTGCCAGGAGACAGCCCCACACACCATTATAATAGGCTACATAGCCTTCACGGTTGGCGTGGGCCTGCAGGGATTGTCCCTGAGGTGGAAGTGGCTGCATGCCAGTGAGGGCCCCTGGTTCATTGCCCCTGGGTTACCACACCGGTGTTGATGTCCTCCACATCAACCATGCTGGGTGGGCAATAGGACACTGATTTGTGCAGGCGGAGGAAGTTGTGGAGAACACAGCTCGCCAACACAACCTTGTAAACTCTGTGGGGGGCTAAATTCATGGTGGTAAGGAACACCCTGAACCGCTGGGAGAGAACCCTGAATGCGTTCTCCTCCACCCATGGCTAAGGGGCATGCTGTCCGCGTGGTTTGGCAGGGTCCAGCAAATGTGATGGGAAAGCCACACACCCTCTTCATGGACTTGTGCTGGAAAATGGATACTCCCATCCTGATGAGGTCATGGCCGATCGATTGATGGTGGGGAGTCTGATCGATCGGACACGGAATCATCCAGGAATCCGTGGGACAAGGTGGTATGTAGCGATCAGACAGACTTAATTGGCCGTTCGATCGGACCTCTGATTCCCGCTGAGATCGCCGGAATCGATCTGATAGGTGATCGAGCGGCCATGGAATCCGACTGTGTATGGCTGGCTGAACAGGTAAAAATTTTGAATTTTGCAATACACTGTTATATTCAACCTAATCCAATATACCTCTGTTACCAAAGACATTAAAACTTTTTGCTTAATTCTGTTTCTGAATATGTACAGTACATATATGTACATATATGTACATATATGTACTTGTACAAAGTATATGTACTTATGTACAAAAAAACTAAACCCAATCAATATTGCCAGCTCTTGGAAAATTCCTGTGCTTTAGTCTCGGTAAGTCAAGTGGCAGTTTATGGGCATTATGATTAACGAAAAGTTGAGCTCCTTTCTCAATGATACTCATGCTAAGATCATACACATGTCTACAGTGGATCTAAAAAGTCTAAAATATCAGGTTCCTGTGCTGTACAAAAATGAGACAAAGATAAATATATCAAAAATATTTCAGAACCTTTAACGTGACCGATAAACTGTACCACTCAAATGAAAAGCTGAAATATTTTAGGTAGAGGGAAGAAAACATATAAAAGAACAATAATATGGTTGCATAAGAGTGCACACTCTTAAACTACTACTTTGTTGAAGCACCATTTGATTTTATTACAGCACTCAGTCTTTTTGGGTAGGAGTCAATTAGCATGGAACATTTTGACTTGACAAGATTTGCCCACTCCACTTTGCAGAAACACTTCAAATTTGTCAGATTGCGAGTGCATCTCCTGTGCACAACCCTCCTCAGATCAATCAATTGGATTCATGTCTGAGCTCTGGCTGGGCCATTCTAAAACTTTCATCTTCTTCTGATGAAGCCATTCCTTTGTTGATTTGGATGTATGCCTTGGGTGGTTGTCATGATAATGCTTGGTGGTTGTCTCTGATCATGCTTTTTTGCTGTTTTTCTTCATCTGGAACTGGGGCCTTAGTTAAGATAGAGGGAATTATGAACAGTTCC
>CM070039.1:47717577-47733695 GCA_036250615.1 Ptychadena robeensis
TTTTGCTGAAATGCTGTGTTACTCTTACGCCAGATGTAATGGGACACACACCTTCCAAAATGATCAACTTTTGTCTCGTCGGTCCACAAGGTATTTTCCCAAAAGTCTTAGCAATCATTGAGATGTTTTTTTAGCAAAATTGAGATGAGCCTTAATGTTCTTTTTGCTTAACAGTGGTTTGCACCTTGGATATCTGCCATGCAGGCCTTTTTTGCCCAGTCTCTTTCTTATGGTGGAGTCGTGAACACTGACCTTAATTGAGGCAAGTGAGGCCTGCAGTTCTTTAGATGTTGTCCTGGGGTCTTTTGTGGCCTCTCGGATGAGTTGTCTCTGCGCTCTTGGGGTAATTTTGGTCGGCCGGGAAGGTTCACCACTGTTATATGTTTTTGCCATTTGTGGATAATGGCGCTCACTGTGGTTCGCTGGAGTTTCAAAGCTTTAGAGATGGCTTTATAACCTTTACCAGATTGATAGATCTCAATTACTTTTGTTCTCATTTGTTCCTGAATTTCTTTGGATCTTGGCATGATGTCTAGCTTTTGAGGTGCTTTTGGTCTACTTCTCTGTGACAGGAAGCTCTTATTTAGGTGATTTCTTGATTGAAACAGGTGTGGCAGTAATCAGGCCTGGGGGTGACTACAGAAATTGAACTCAGGTGTGATAAACCACAGTTAAGTTATTTTTTCACAAGAGGGGCAATCACTTTTTTACACAGGGCCATGTAGATTTGGAGTTTTTTTTCTCCCTTAATAACGTAAACCTTCATTTAAAACTGCATTTTGTGTTCAATTATGTTATCTTTGACTAATAGTTAACATTTTTTGATGAGCTGAAACATTTAAGTGTGACAAACATGCAAAAGAATAAGAAATCAGGAAGGGGGCAAATAGTTTTGCACACAACTGTATCTGTTATAATGCCACCAGCAGTACTGGATACACACTCAGATAAAACGCTTGTAGCAGGGCCAGCACCTCCAAGGCATAGAACGCAAGTTCATGCCACGTGTCCAGCTTGGATGCCCAGTAGTTGTACGGCATTGAGGGATCATTTAAGACGGTGATACAGTCTGCCATGTATTCCTTCACCATCTCCAAATATTTTTCCCTCCTTGTAACACTGGTGAGGTTGCTGTTTGGTTGTCATAAAAGTGTCCTTTGCCTTGTATAATGTTGCCCTTGTTAGAACTGCAATGTGTTGCCTTTGTCTCTCTTCCTCTAGGAAGTACAGACTGTGGTGGCCGCATTGTCAGATGTAAAACTTTGGAGCAATCTTTCCACAAGTACCTTCTGGTATTGCACCATTGTACTGGTCCTCTCCACCACAGGAATCAGAAAAGAAAAGTTTGGAGCGGGGTCGAGCAGGGTGAACAACCAGTAATCTGTATTATTTAAAATCATTATAATGCGAGAGTCACGGGAAAGGCAGTCTAACATGAACTCAGCCATGTATGGCAGAGTACCAACAGGTAAGAAGTCAAAGTCAACATCTGAATGACTCTCCATCTTCTCCTCTACCCATCCCCGCTGAAGTGATGGAATTACAGTTACAAGGGTGCTACTACCCTCTGTAGCAGAGACAACAGTCTTCAGCAGTTCCTCCTCCTCGTCTTCATGCTCCAAGTCACGCTGTTAAGCCAAACTGTGGGTGGTCTCGCTATCACCCTGTGTCATCTCCTCCTCTGCCACATTCACAGGGTCCTCCTGAATTGTGAGAAGTGATTGTTTAAGTAGACACAGCAGTGGGATGGTTACAAAGTTTTTTTTTTCAACCATGTTGCAGCTGGTATTCCACAATTGCCCTCTGCTGCTCACAAAGCCTGGACAACATGTAGACATGGAGTTCCAGTGCGTGCTCATGTTGCACAATAGTCAGTGAGCTGGAAGAAGCAAGCGCTGCTGCAGGGTTGACAGACTGGCTAAGCTGTGCATGACTTTCTGAAATGGGCGCACATCGGCACACCTTGACTAGTAGATCTTGCAAATTGGGGTAGGTTTTGAGAAACCGCTGAACAACTACATTTAAAACATGGGCTAAGCATGGAATGTGGGTCTGGTTGCCGAGCTCCAAGGGCGCCACCAAGTTACGGCCATTGTCAGCTACAACCATGCCTGGTTGTAGATTGAGTGAGTGAGCTCAGTCTGGTTCCTTATAACCTGCCACAGTTCTGCAGCGGTTTGCTGTTTGTCCCTCAAGCAGATCAACATGGCCTGTTGGCGCTTCCCCACAGCAGTGCTACACTGCTTACAGCTAGTGAGTGACGATGTACTAGTGTTTGAGGTGGAAATGGAGGAGGAGTAGAAGTGGAGGTTGGAGCCAGGAGCATAGCTGCTGGCGGAGACCCGGACAGACAGAGGGCCTGCAATCCTGGATGTGGGTAGGCACACGGCACAACAGGAAAATAGTGGCGGCTGGGAACTGCTTAACTAGGAACAGCCACTGACATCAAGCTGCGGAAGGCCTCAGTCTCCACAAGCCTAAATGGCAGCATTTCAAGGGCCAGCAAGGGTCTGAGGGTGGGTTGCTGGGAATTTGCACTTGCAAGCAAATGCCTCTTTTATTGGCATTTGGCCGCAGCGCTGGGACAGGGAAGTGGACATAGATGCTGCTGGTCCAGGTGCAGGGAGAAGGGCATCTGGGCCAGCGCTTTTTACAGTGGTTGGCCAGCAGTGCGCAAAACAAGGGAAGAGGAGGCAGTGGTGTGACTGTGGACCCAAGCGTTCGGACCACTTATTAGGGTGTTTGGATGCCATGTAGCAGATCATGCTGGTGGTGGTGAGGTTGCTAGTGTTTACTCCACGGCTAATTTTGGTGCTACACAGGTTGCAAACTACCACTCATCTGCACAGTCCTTAAAAAACGCCATACCGTGGGACACCTACCGCATGGTGGCACTCGTCATCACAGTTGCAGGCCTGTTTGGTGTGGCCCGACTTCTCCCTTTTGCCACACCACTGCCTCTTCCAGTATGTTGTGGTGCTGGGGAACTCCCCTTCTGTACTGCTGTCCCTGCAAGGCTTGTCACCTTCACATGTTGGGTCAGTGACCTCATTGAGCACCACCTCCTCTTCTGCTTCTTACATCTGATCATCCTTCTGACTTGACGCAAACACGTAAGTGTTTGCCAACTGTGTCTCATCATCATCCCCTTCGTGAACGAATAATTGCCAATCACCACTGTCATTTTTTGGGACTGTGAAGGATCAAGACGTTGATAATCAGGACACCATGTCTCAGGTCCCTCCTCCATCATGCTGGGCGAGAGGGCCAAATTAAATTGTGGCGATGTAAAGAGCTCCTCGGAATATCCGAGTGTAGGATCACTGGTTTGGCAAGCCGCAACATAGTGGGAGGAAGGATGAGCAAAAGGAGGATTTGCTTGACCAGGGTCTTGACTACAGAGACTGGACCTGGTGGAAGAGAGGGTGGTGCTCAATAGTGATGAGGGGTATGGACAATATTCAAATTTGCGATATTTCTCGAATGATTTTACTAACATTCGATTCTATATTCACGAATATTCGCAATTGCGCGCACGATTGCGAATCTATATTCGCAATTATAATCACCTTATAATCATTTATTTTCGCATTGCAAAGATATATTCGCAATACATGCCCATAAGCATCCCAATTGTGAATATTCGGCGCCATATTCAAGAAATTTGCGAATTCGCGAATAGCCAACATTCGCGGAATATATTCGAAATTCGAATATTCGAGCTTAACACTAGTTCTCAACTGACTGGAACCATTATCTTCTACAATCCAACTGATCAACTGTTTATACTGGTCAGACTTGGACAGTGTTGTCCTGCACTGGCCAGCTAGCTTGACATGAAGCTGGGTACAGTATTTTTTTTTATTTTTGCTGGCAGCAGGCACAATTTCCTTGCGCCCAGGGCCTCTGCATGCACCATCAGCACCACAACCACTTTCCTGCCCCTTATTGCTCACTTTTTCATAAAAAATTTTTTTTTAGACAATGCAGATGTTTAATATCATTTTACCCCTAGAAAACAGTCCACAAAAATTTACAGAACCTTGTATATTGGTGCTGGTAATTGTAAGTGGACTAGAAATGTCCACAAAAAATCCCAGAAACTTGTATAATGAAGCAGAACTTTGTAAGTGGTCTAGAAATGTCCACAATAAATCTCAGAGCCTTGTATAATGAAGCAGACAAATTTAAGTGGTCTAGAAATGTCCACAATAAATCCCAGAACCTTGTATAATAAAGCAAAACATTTTAAGTGGTCTAGAAATGCCCACAAAAAAAATCCCAGAACTTTGTGTGATGGTGCTGGTAATTTTAAGTGGTCTAAAAATTCATTACAGAACCATGTATAATGGTGCTGGTAATTTAACATGTACTAGAAATGTCTCCCAAAAACAAAGTGGACCTGGTATACTGGCCCTATTAATGAATCGGTGTAGAAATGTCCCCAATACACAAAGTGGACCTGATATACTGGCCCTATTAAAGGAACAGTGTAGAAATGCCCCCAATACACAAAAGTGGACCTGGTATACTGCCCCTATTAATGGGCCGGTGTAGAAATGTCCCCAATACACAAAGTGGACCTGGTATGCTGCCCCTATTAATGGAATTAGATGTAGTATAGAGCACTGGTAGTCCTTAAAATGACTTTTCAATATAAATGTACAAAGTTAGCAGAAAAACAGCAAACTGTCCCTGTCCAACCGCAGCTTGTCCATCACTGTGTTTGAGCCGAACGCGTGATGGCTGCACTATAAAGCAGCCGATCAAGTGTTATGGCCATCCAATGACTGCAATGCCAGCAGCTAAGGTGGCTGCTGGCATTACAATTGCCCTCGATTGGATGTCTCTGACCCGCAAAATTTTCGGCCAGAGACACGAGCATTACGGCCAAGAATGCACGCTCATCAATAGTTATAACTTATGGTTTATAACATTGATACCTTCACATATTATCAAAACCATTTGGGTTGCAGAAAGCTTGTTGTGGGTTAATGGTCTGCTGGTCTGCAGTAGAGAGAATGGAAACAAAAACAAATATTTGATGTGTTTCAAACAATTTATTTCTGGTCATAAACTGGAAAATATGGATGAACAAATTTAGCATGCAAAATTAAACCATGCACATTCGCTACTACTATACCTCAAATCTTAAAGAGCATGTGTTTGCTGTGAAATTCTTTTGCTGGTACTGGACCTTTAAAAGCAGCCAATTTCTGGTCTTATGGTTCTAAAATAATAGCCAAAGTTGAAGTTATTTAAAGGTAAACGTTTCTTTGTAAGCCATGAATACCCCTTGTGTCCAATGGCAGCAGGTTTTGCTCAACTTTCACTGTAGATAATCTCAGGTACTACTGCAGCCTAGTGAAAAACTCCATAAAGACAACTGTTTAGGGCTATGCCGACATATGGTTTTAGGGCTTGTTCACACATAGAGAATGAATAGAAGCAGTTGTGTCCATTCATATATATGGGTGTGATCCGCCGCGGTCAAAAACTTGGTAACCCATGTGGGGACAAAGGTTCATATGCACTAGTCTGCTAATTTTAGGTAACTGACAGCTCTTTATATATTTTTTTTGCATTAAGAAGCACAGCTTATAGACTCTTCAGAAATAATTATACCAAGGTATATTGTATACAGTAAGGGCAGAGTAGGGGGGGGGGGGGGGGGGGGGGGGGGGGGGACTGCCATTTACAATTACAAGAAAAAGTATGTGAGATTACATGGATTTTTGCATAAATTGGTCATAAAATGTTCTCTAATCTTCACCTAAGTCTCACCAATAGAACAACACAGTCTGCTTAAAATAATACTACACAAACATTAAATGTTTTCATGTTTTTATTGAACATAACTTGTAAAAATTCACAATGCAGGGTGAAAAAAGTATGTGAACCTTTGAACTTAATAACTGGTTAACCCTCCTTTGGCAGCAATAACTTCAACCAAACCTTTCCTGTAGTTGTAGATCAGACCTGCACAACGATCTGGAGTAATTTTGGACCACTCCTCTTCAGAAAACTGTTTCAGTGTAGCAATATTCTTGAGATGTCTGGTGTGAATCGCTCTCTTAAGGTCATGCCACAACATTTTAATTGGATTGAGGTCAGGACTCTCACTGGGCTACTCCAGAAGGCGTATTTTGTTGAAGCCATTCTTTTGTTGAATGACTTGTATGCTTTGGGTCTTACGTTTTCCTGAAAAATGTCTTGATAAACTCTGGAACAAATTTTTCCATCAATGACAACAATCCGTTTAGGCCCTGAAGCAGCAAAGCAGCCCCAAACCAAGATGCTCCCTCCGCCAAGGATGAGGTTTTGATTTTGGTGTGCCATGCTGTGCTGTGCATTACAAAAGAGCCTGTGGTTCCATATGCAAATAAATCTCTAGGTATACTCATTTAGAATACTTTATTCAGTCCTGGGAACTATCTTATCAAGACCATTGGCCTACAGATACAGTATTTACTTTTAGTATGCACACTAGGGATAACTCTCCACACTTTCTTTCTTTCTGTTTCAGTGATGACTAACAAGATTGTACCAGGAAAGAAAATGGAGTAGTAATCTGCCCAAAAGGGACACAAACAGATGGCACAAACATATGACACAAAATATATTTTTGCAAAGGCAGCAGACAGGCAACATTTTGTCAGACACAACTGACTTGATGTTAGTGAGGACTAATAAGGGAAAAAGTATTTTCATCCAAAGACATTTATCCAAAGAAATACATTATGTATCATTGTAGGCATCATTGTGCTACAGCATTTAATGAGTATATGCCTTAGCATTCAATACATATTCAAACACTTAAGTTAGAATATATGTCATGGCTTATGGAGTCATTACTGAATTCTGAAATGGCACAGTAAAATGCCAAGTATGAGCTGGCACACAAATCTGGCCTTAGTCAGGCAGATAAACCAAACACATTTGAGTACTTGGGGCTAAAAACAGAAAAAAAAACTGTCTAGCTGATATGTTAACGCCTGAAAACCATTTATAGCATTTAACCTATCACAGTACCTTTGCTACCATTCCAGAACACTCTCTGTCCTAAAGCAGTTTTAGGTTACTGGCATTAAACAAATAAATAGAATCAGAATTTTAATTGTACCCTATACAAACCTTAAAGTGACAGTAAATACAATGACAACACGGGAGAAAAATGAAATCCAAGCAACAAACATAATATGAAGAATGTCAATGATGACAACTTGCATTGTTATCCTTTATGTCTACATTCTGATAATTTGTATCCAAAAAGGGATATATGGTAGAGATGTTCTGTTGTATACACTAAAACTATAGCTTCTGGCATAATAAATGTGCTATAATTACAAGTTAGATTTGAATTGGATTCCTAGCTCAATATCAACACTTCTTAATATTTCCATTTACCTTGGTCTTTCTATTACTTATTTATATGTAAATCAAAATGCAGGATGAGCATGGGAATTTCCTGATGTAAAAAGTATCTCATTACTGCTATGCAGGCCTTTTGCAGTTTTTCTTATTTTTAATCCTATTAGTTTTTTTAATAACCCAATAAAACTCATATTGTTATTTTTCATTGATGTGTATTATACTGCACATGGACACTTTCATTGATCGAACTTGTTCCCACAATTGTATTTGATTCCCTTAGGAATTCTTGAGCTATATAAACATGTAAACCTTCTAGGCATGTTTTTTCTACTTACAAATGAGACTGGAGATATTGGTCAATAAGTGCTTGGGAAGAATAGCAGTTACAACAAAATATTCATTGTGATGGCCTTACCGAAAGTAGGGGTTTTCAAATGTTCTCATTTAAAATACTGTAGATTGATGCTTTTGGCCAGTCTTTCACAATTACAAAGCAGCAAACCTCTGTGATATAACTTAATTCTATTGTCTGTCAAAACATAGCCTTACATAAATAAGAAATGCACACCTAAATAAAGTCCTTATATGAGATCTAAAACATCTCAATAATATAATATTATTCCAAATTTTGCAAGGCTAAAATAAAATCAATGAGCATTGTGAACTTTTGGAAAAATTATGGTAAAACTGACCAGATTGATGTGACTGGAACCAGGCTAAGCTAGGGGGAGGGAAGCTTGACCAAGGGTACTGGCCCCCCCTCCCCTTATATCGACAGGCAGACGTCACTAAGACAGGACAGTGGTGGGCGGGTCCAAGGGAGGCTTTATTAGTTGGAACCAGAAGGGACAGAGCCTCTTTGGACTTCGCCAGGCTTCCAATGCTCCCTTCCCTCTTTTCCCATCGATGTCCACTTGCATGTGTATTTTATTGCTGATTGTTGGCATGTTTTGCTATGTTTTTTCTGTCACAGCATGGTTGAAGCTTAGCAGTGCCGCAGGTGGAAAATGGATTATGAAGAGGTCTTGTGGCGTGCTAGGTGGAAATTAAGGGCAGTCACAAAGACCATTTATGTGGAATTCGAGGCGGGGCTTTATGCCCCATGTTTACCTACTGTCAGGTTGTTAATCGGAAAGTACTAGTGCTAGTTTTAAAAAAGGGCTGGTGGCACTGTTCAGGTTCTCCCCATTCATTAAATATCCAAAGATATTTAATGTCTCTGTCATTATTGTTTAATTAATAATTAAATATTATATGGTAAAGTTTGGGTGGTTAGGGGAAAATCGGTACTCCTGTGGTCATGAAGGACTGCAAAGGCAAACTTCTATAATTCTGCTACTTCTCCCTAAGGACTTTATTTTTTTTTATTAACCAGTACTTCAGGTATAATGATAAAACCTGCAATAGCAAGTATCATTTATTAAAATTAATAAAATAATACAAAATAAATAGCTATAAATGATGTTACCTCGTTCATGGTACAGCATTTGATATTAAACGTAAAGTTTTCCATCCAAACCAACATCGTTACAGGCTACTAAAGGGCTGGTCAATTAATAATATCATGTCAGTCAATATTGTAAATATGATTGAAATTCATAGAACCACTTTGTTCCTCTCTTCTTGTATTGAAACTTTCCAATAACATTTCAGATATATTGCACTTCATATAGGGAGATTAATATTTAATATTGTATGGATGTATCTATTAAAATATTGACTACCAAGTCAGCTACATTGTTGATTTAATGAAAATATTCTCTTATATGTTGCAATCTGCGTAAATATACAATGAAGTGGGACTGTTTAAAATGGTAGAGCAATGCTGATTATAATTATCTGTAATTAAATATAATTAGGTATACAACTTTGTACCCCCAGCTGAGCATAATAAGGCTATTAATGCATTGAATGATTCTTATGACATACAGTGATTTTATGCAACAAATTAGCTCTGTAATTCAGTATAATTAATTACCCTGTTAAGGAGCTGGGCTGCTCTGTTAGCATATTGTATTCTTGTTTTGTCTGTGGGTTTTTTTTTATGTATAAGAGGGGTTAAAGAAGGCTTGGCAGATTTTTTGTTGTCTCTTAACCAATGTCAGCTATGCTATGTCACTGGCAATAGCATAAACTTGATGAGTCATGTGAAAATATAACAACTTTTTTTTTCTTTTCATTTGTTGCATTTTATGGAAATATATTTAAATGTCAAAAGTTTATAAATTCTCTAATGCACAATCAGTGTAAAAGATAATGTGATTTCCAGTTTTCTATTTCACTCTGGGATCATGTGACACTATCTTCCTCCATCTGTTGAGGTACATTTCTTCCGGTCCCCAAGGGCTTGTGTACAATAGAATAAAATGTAAACTAGAAGAGGGTCATCTATGTAAAAAAATCTGCATTAGCAGATTCCTTGGCAGGAACCCGACAGAGCCAATCCACATTACCAGTTTTGGCCACCAGCTGTTCTCACTTCCTTCCGCAGATCCGCCGTCTGAAAGGTCAAGCGGATCTGCAGAAGGAAGTGAGAAAAGCGGCTGCCCGAGACAGGTAATGTGGATCGGCTCCATCGGGTCCGCTTAGCACAGAGGGACCCGACGGAGCCGATAACACAGTGGAGACATACCCTAACTAAGCATATGAAGACAACTTTGGTCACGTGTACAGGATACTTTAACAGCACCACAGTGTATATTTGCCACAATATTTTAATACACAGTGGACTCTATGCAACCTGGAAAATCAAAACTATTGCTGCATTATTTTATGTGTTGTATTTGAATGGATGCTCGGAAAACTTTCTGAAGGCACTCCCTTATACTGGCAATTCCTAACTTTTCAGCCTTTGTCAGCAAGTACCGCAAAGTTACAACAACAAACAAATATGACCTTCCTTTCCTACTACCCTCAGCTCTATTTATTGGGATGGGTGTTTTTTTATTATTTTTTAAATAGAAAACCCTTTTCTAGTTTACATTTTATTCTATTGTACACAAGCTCCTGGGGACCGAAATAACGCAGTGGAGACATACCCTAACTGATAATGCAATATATCATGATTGCTTAACAGGTAGATCACAATCTACTGGTAGGTTGCAAAGGCAATGGGAGTACACATAGTAAGGTAATGGCCAAGTATGTACAGAAATGTATTGTGGTATACATGTTCATGCATCTTACAAATATACCTTTTCTACAGTGAATATTTGATATATATCTTAATAAAGATAGGTTTACTATTTTTGGTATTTTATTTTGCCATTTTAAAAGTAGCTTGCAATTAAAAAAAAATATGATCTATACAATGTTCATATTTTTTTTTATATTACACCATAATTCATGATATACTATATTTTGAAAAGTATTGAGACACCTGCCTTAACACATACATGCTCTTTAATGACATTTTATTATAGAGTTGGCCTACACATTGCTGTTATAACAGAGGCAACTCTTCTTGGAAAGCTTTACAAAATGTTAAGAGTTTGTTTATGGTAATGATCATTCTTCAGATGAACATATGTGAATTATTTCACTGATATTGGTTGGTCCTGGCTTACAGTCTCCACTGCTCTGTTACTCCATTGGTGGCATGCTTTACACCACTGAATTCTTTAGATCTAGCCTGTGCAGATTGGACCTTAGAGCAATAGGCACCTCAGAATATGATGTTATGTTGTACACAGTTGTTATACAGAATTAGTAGAACTTTTTTCAAGTTATTGCAAAAAAAGGTCATACATTCTCTTAAGGCTAAGAGACAGACCGAAATGAAGGATTTTTAGGGCACATGTGTCAAATATACAACAAAAAAATAATACAACGCAAATCTTTATTAAGTTATGAACAGCGGTTTACAATAGTTACACCAATAGGGGTCTGAGCCACAATCATACATTGGGGTGACCCCTAATTTTAGGAACAATGACGTATCAAGTTTTACATACAATACATAGGACTGGCTAAGATTACACCTCCAACATGTTTCGCCTGTGCTCAGGGAGGGTTCGGTAATCTACAATTATGATAAAATACATACATTTATGTTCATTAGTATTCGTAAGAAAAGTTGACTAATGCATATACAGTGCAAAGGTTTGAGATAACCTCAAGCAGATATCAATTATATGTTTAGTGGCGTATCAAAAAAAGGTTTTTGATTACAAATAAACAGACAAATTTTCTAGCAGAAAATAATACATAGGCAGTAGTAAAGTAACTTAGGTAATTAATCTATTTCAATTAATTATTTGAAAGCTATATATGCATTACAGAGTCAAAGAACCCCAAGCTTCTATCATCCAAATTCCTTTACTAACATACATCATAGTTGAATACTTGACCAAAATTAACTAACAAACGAAAAAAGAAAGAAAAAAAAGGTGGGGGGTTTCATCTTACCCAGTCCATCCAATCCAATGGACAGGTGTCACCAGTCACATCAATAGGGGGATCCGTATCGGCAAATCGGTACCATAACAGACCAGACACGGACCAGGCTGCGCAAGGTGGAACTTACCTGCCGTATGGGGGTGCAAATGCATTACCCTGATGGTATCAGGGGAACCCAGATGGAGTGTGGGTACCCCAAAACCACTGAGGAAGTATGTCTAAAGGGAGGGAGGAGTAAAACATCACAAGTGAAGACTGGAGGATGGTGCGAGTGGATCAGGGAAGAGGGGGGACAACAGAGCCAATTGCGAACAGGGCTCTGATGGGCTGCTGAGTCCTGGCGGTACCAAACGGCTGCAGTGGAAACCTGAACGGTGTGTTAAACATAATAAACCATATCTGAATAGGTAGGTATGTAGAGTAAAAGTTGAAGCTAAACAGTGATCCGAGCGTACTTACTATTCCCAAAGAAAGGGAAAGGAACAAGTCCCAAAGAGTGCCAATCGCAGTTCCTCCAATCTGCACCCGTAACTCCACCCTCACGAAATACTCCCTAAACACCGGACTGATGGGAGACAGCTGGGAACAGAGCAGCTCTCCCAGGTGTGGCAGGCTCCCACAAACACCCCCACCCAGCCTAAAATAAGGGGCGGGGTCGCTAACTCCGAGGCAATGTCAGGGGGGTGGGACCAATAATCCCATCATACTGAATGCCTCACCAGGTGTTTCCGGTGTCACAGACAGTCCCCAACACATCCGGGGGGGCGGGCACTCTGCTGTTACGAGCAGGTTGACGCCCACCCCGATCTCAACCGGAAGTGACGTTATTTTTTTAAGTGTTGTGACTACTAATTGATTTTGCAGTGCCTATTTAAATCCTAGTTTAGAGATTGTGCACAACAAGTCTGTGTCAAATATTGTTTATATCAACTTCATAGAATTCTGCTCCTGTGGAATTCCACTTTTACTTATTAGCTAATTGTTGACATTAACACTTGATTTCTAATATGTAAGTTTATTAGTATGTGCATATGAATAGGATAGCACTGATAAGACAAAAACAGATGTAAATTGGCATTGTTTTACTCTGTCTGCAAACAGATAGCCAAAGTTGTATGGATCATCCTCATTTCCTATGGTTTCTTTACGAATAGTCACTATAGACAGTATTTAGATCAGTAGTATTTGGCCAAGGTAGAGACAAACTTGTATGATGCAGATCATGATTTAATTTTTCTGAAAAAATCTGCACTCTTTTTTTAAAGTAAGGTGAAGATAAAAATATTTTCTCCAATACCCACTCTCCAGAGCCAGCTCCTGGAGTCTTACTGAAAATAATGGCCATCATCATTCAACCCACTTTTTCTAAGCCCAAATTATCCAACATGTGCCCTCAACCTGAAACATGTACGGTGCAAAAGAAAGAGCACAGCAATTGGCTCATCTCTCTGTCACTTTTTTCAGTTCCCATGGAGGAGAAGCAAAGTGTATTAAAGTTAGACATAGTGTTGGGTTCCACCAGGGCCAGCTTTTACTTATAAGCTGTGTTTTTTCTATCAGACTAGAGTTCAGCTTTAATTATGTATAAAAAACCACATGTGACCCCTGTGATTTATTGTTTGCAGACTGATGCATGTTAATCATATCCTGCCAAGTGATAATGTTACTAAGGCATATGTGCCTGTTCACGCAAACAGTAAGAAATCATCTGGTACAATCTGTGAAATCTATGGTACTGTATGATGAGCAAAGAACAACATATTGTATTAGTACTCATTGCTGACTTAAATGTCAAACTATAAACACAGGATGCCTACTACATTCATTTAATGTTTTCCAGTTGTAAAAATGTAAAAAAAATGCAGAATGCCTAATACCTTCATGACTAGAGGTCAATGAGGTTTGACTTGACCAAAGCACAATATTTAAAAAAACATTCACTGCAGGTGAACCTGCAGGTGAACTGTAATTTTTAACACATACTTAAAGCCCAGCATCAAGAGGTCTCGATGCCAGGTGGATTACTTGTGAGAATCGGTCTAGAACCCATTGTGTGTCGGCATCTACTTTGTAAAGTAAGGAGATCAGTAAGTAGATAAATCAAAAATTTCTAATCCGTAATTTGTAAAGATCGATTTCCTGGCCGATTTATGGTGGAATTTAAGGATTGTGCGTTCGATTTGTTTCCGACGTTGCTGCAGATTGTGCTCGGCGGTCGCTCTGTGGCAAAATCCACCAAATCTAACTGTCTATGCCCTGCTTTAAACATATGAGCCCAAAGCAAATGTTTTACATTCACTGCTTTATAACTTCACCCTCGCTTTTCTAGCAACCTCCCAGGCGACATAAACGCTCTGTGATGTCCGTACGCATACGCGTTTTTGCACCCTTTTATAATCTTGTACAATCCTTTATAGTTTTTGTGATCTTGTTTGTGTTTATACACTGTAATTCTTGTTTGTTGCGTTCTGAGTCACTGGCAAGGCACGTGGTGCTGATTCTATTTGTATTTTTCTTTCACTGGTCCGTTGGGGGATTTTCCCCATCTTATCACGTTGATGCACACTTCATGAGCCTTCTTAATCACTGGACAATTGATACAGTGTCTGAAATTGGATTGCCTTTTTCTAAAAAAAAAATCCTACTTGATGGTTCTCACAATTTTGTGGCTGTTATGGTCTGTGCTCTCCGTTCTCCGATGCGATGCCCTGGTCGGGGTGGTCCTCGCTTGGTTGTTTTTAGTATCCACCTTATACTTTAGCACTCGGGGAGATGTAAGAATCTATGCTATTGATTCACCTTGAGGATTGGGCATGATCATTCAGCTTATTTAATAGTCTTCTGATTTGTTATTGTTCATTAGAACCTGGTACCACTATGTCTTTTGGAAAAAGTCCCCTTGAGGAAGTCCTTACGGATACCACCATTTTCCTTCATGCATGTAGATATATGGTTGGGATGTTCTGTGCAGACATTGGGTGTTACGTTTGATTTTTATCACTATGTGTAAATAAATAATTTGTTGTCATTTTAATGAATTGATTACCTGTATTACTTTGATGTGAAATTACGTTTTAAAGCCCTTAAAGTCCCCATGCCTGAGTTTTTTCAGGGGGAATGTTTTTTTCTGAGTTAGTGGGTTTGCCCCTGCTTTCTTGGTGTTTTTGCTCCATTGTATTTGGGATACTGGCTTCACCACTTAGGTGAAGGAGTAGTGTTCTGTTTGTTAATGTTCCAAAATAGAAAAGGGGGGGGGGGGGGCCCTACAAGGAAAGTTTGGGAAAGTGTCGCACTCATTGTTTCATTTTATGTCATCACTATGGTTGATGGTTTCAGATTACTTTATTTTAGATGTGTTGTCTACCCTAATTTCTAATGATAAAAAAATAATTAAAAAAATATTCTTTTGTACTTGGCTGTATTGTATATTTCTAATAATATTCAGATATTGTATGATTCTCTCTCTCCTCTTCTCTTTCCCTTCCTCCTTTCATCATAACAAAACATAAGCAAATGAAGTACAGACATATAAACGTGGGCCGGGGGCAATCAAGTCATTTCTTTTCATTTCCAGACTGTATTAGAATAATGGCAGAATGTTATTTTATTTTCCTTGCAACATATGGATATCATATTTCATAATTACTTCTGTAACATTTTTCAAAACAAACATTTGAAGGATGATGTTTAAAAATCATTTCTTTCATCTACTAATTAAATTGTGTTAAATTAAATTAAAAAATAATGATGAAACCTGTTACAGAGAGCACAAGAGCACTTTTGTATAACAATAGAATCCAATTGCTTTTTTGAAATTTAACTGACATTACATGTGTCCTCGTTCTTGTTTTATCCTTTTCTTGTCCTGTACAATATTCCATTTAAGTCATTAAGATGAAAATGGATAATGTTGTCTTATATTGATGACATGGTCTCTAATAAATATAAACCTTCAGATTCAGATTCAGATCTGGAATTATGAGTTTGTACATCAATGTACCCTAGTACAATAATCCAGTGGTCCTGTTACATGGCTAATGGCTCTATAATCAAACTTAAAGCGGACCTACCACGTTGTAGGTCACTTTGCACTATCAGCATCAGGCTGCCAATAGATAGGGCAATCACTGTCCAAAAAGAAAAAAAAATCTTACAGCAGGAAAGACCGTTTTTCCGAGGTAGCACAACCCATGCTGTGACGTTGAGCCGTGGCGCCGAGGTCGCTTGTTAGAGCTGAGAGCTAAGACTGCCAGGAAACTTCAGCTGTGAGTGGGCCCCATAATGCTTCGCTCTGCCTCTGTGACGTCACTATCACAGCGTGCAGTCCTGTGTCTGTGTGCTCTCCC
>CM070039.1:47745501-47786308 GCA_036250615.1 Ptychadena robeensis
CAGTGAGTGACACCATTGCTATTCCTTCTGACAGTGAGTGACAACATTGCCATTCCTTCTAACAGGGAGTGACAACATCGCCATTCCTTCTAACAGGGAGTGACAACATTGCCATGCTTTTAACAGTGAGTGACAACATTGCCATTCCTTCTAACAGGGAGTGACAACATTACCATACCTTCTGACAGTGAGTGACACCATTGCCATTTCTTCTGACAATGGGTGACACCATTGCCATACCTTCTGACAGTGAGTGACAACATTGCCATTCCTTCTAACAGGGAGTGACAACATTGCCATGCTTTTAACAGTGAGTGACAACATTGCCATTCCTTCTAACAGGGAGTGACACCATTACCATACCATAATTCTCTTCTCATATACAACTGTATATTCTTGTGTAAAGTGCGTCAGCATCACCGCTCCATGTGTGATCTGGTGTCTGGGGATGATTTATGGTGACATACCTGTTTGCAGTCTCAGCTCTGATTGTAAAGCTCTGCTACTATGTACACTGATTATTCTATTATAGCTCAAGCTCATACAGCAAATCCAAATTTTCCATCTCATGTGAATTTTTGACTTTATGCGAATTTTAGGCTTTATGCTAATTTTTTTGTGTTTTATGCGAATTTTCGCAGTCGAATAAAAATTCGATTGGGGAACTCGAAATTTAAGTAGAATCGAATTTTATTTATTTCGACCATCTCTATTTATCATACATATGAAGGTTCCTTGACAGTGCTTCAGAAGGAAGATGTTTAACGGCCTTTGGTGTTTTTGCAATATGTTTGCTAATATGACACATTGTATTCAGTGTTATGGTTTTAAAGTGTTCT
The DNA here is from genome assembly GCA_036250615.1 of Ptychadena robeensis. Taxonomy (NCBI): domain Eukaryota; kingdom Metazoa; phylum Chordata; class Amphibia; order Anura; family Ptychadenidae; genus Ptychadena; species Ptychadena robeensis. The sequence continues at coordinate 47,746,341 of CM070039.1, forward strand.
TTAATTAGTGTTCCTCTAATCTGTTACTTCATTGAGCCATGTGTCGCTAGCTTCAGACTAAACATGGACATTTTTTTCCCCTCAGAATGTAGCTTTTAAATCTTTTTCTTGTTTGCATGTTCACTACAATCTAATTTACTGTGTTTCGCTCTTTTGTCTTTTAATGTTATTATAAGCATCAGTGACTAATACATTTTCAGACATGGTCAGAATTTGCAAATAATAGTTTTTTTTTTTTTACTACTGCTCCATTTTTTCATGTTCAGTTTGTATTACCCAGGATTGTGACATGTTCCCTTTTACTATTGAATATGGCTTAATGTGCTTGAGTTAAAAAAAATTAAATCAATAAAAAATTATAAGGTTATATAATTTTATACTAAGACATTTTCATGTTTTAGAAACTGAAAATTGCACTGTTTATGACAAACCAACATAAATAAAATTCTACAAGGTGCCAATAAGTTTCTTTTAATTTTCCAAACCATTGAACATAAAATACATTCTGTAAAAATGAGCTGCCTGCGCACAAAATTAAGAACTCTACAAGTATGCAAGCATACCTGGAATTTACATATGATGAGGAAGCAGAATGCTCGAATGTTATTGCACAATCTGTCATTGATGCTGTCCATATGGACACATGCATTTCAATTCTGGTAGATCAGCAAATGCCGCTATTACTGGAGCAGAAACACCAATTTTCAAAGAAATTGTGTATTATTAAGCAAATTGCTAGTTCTTTCAGGATATAATTTGGAATTGTAGAACAAGATGTTTGCTGCAATCTGTGACCTGTTGAGTAACTGAAAATTCTGATTATAATAAGGAAACAAGAGGGTGACGCTCATGTGAAATAAGACTGTTCTGAAATACATAAAGGAACTTTGTAGAGTTATTTCTGTAAATAATTAGTGTGCTGCTAAAGTAAGTATTGGCTCCCAACTGTATTTGATAAACAACACAAATCATAATAACAGTTATAACAATGCAGCCTGGAGCACTGCATGTTTTAGGCTTCCAAATTATGACTTATTAGTACAAATGACAGTGTTAAAATGTAGGCAGGATATAAGAACAGATCAAGAACTGCAAAATAAACCCCACAAAACACTAGACTTTAATACAGTTCAGGCATGCAGACTCTATTACCCTACACGTGTTGCTTTGCAGTTTGGTCTATGCACATGTGTCCCATAGAAAACCTGTACTGCCATTTACACTGCTGTATACATGTGCATTGTGCAGTGCATTTTAGCCTCTTATTTAAATGCACTGGAATGCAAATATAAGTGCAGCCAAAAAAGCATGGTCCAAATGCTACCCATAGTGCACCTCAAACCGCAACAGATATGGCCTGTACAACCAATGTAGTGTAAAAGGTCATGGCTCACCAGTAACAGTGGAGGGACTGATGGGTATAAATAGTATAAATATGAATGACAAAAGGGGCTCTGGGTTTTCTGCTATCTGGCAACTTGTGTGCCACAGTCCTGTGAGGTTTCCCAGAATGTCTCGTTGGAATTAAGCCTTGCCATTGGCCTGAGGGACTGCAGGAGCAAGCATTACCAGGTGAGTGTTGTTTCTATGGTGGGCATAGGGGTTGAGAAAGGCTAGGCTTCAGTATAGCCTATGGAACAGAGACTATTCTCCATTCCCAGTAGAGACGTCAACACCTCTTCTACTGGGTTAAAACATTATGATCATTTTACTGAATGAAAAGTAGACTCCTAATTTTTGGCCTTTTCATAATAAATGGTCTTCTTTTATAGCTTTGTAAATAGATGGGCAGGTCATGTATTTATGCTCTTTGCACCTGAGCTTCATTAATTGTGCACTTTTTAGCTGTCTCGGCAAGTCTCTGAGCTCTCTGTTTTATGAACACTTGTAGTTAAGCCCTGCTGGCTATAGTGTTGACCCAAGATTGATATAAACTTTAATATGATGTACAATGGTTCATAAGAGAAATTCTGGAACACCTTGACCATTCATCCAAATCAGGTAGATACGCATACTAATAAAATTTACAGCCTGACATGGAGGAAAACCAGTAGGGGGAATGGTGCTTGACTTGGGTGATGGAATGGATAGATGGATATTGTTTGGGTGGGCGATGGAAGAAAAGTGGATTGTGGAAGGTGGGATTAGTAGTGGAGATGACAGGAAAAGCAGAGGTCCAGTAATGGAAGATCTTTTTGAATTAAAGGTTAACCCTCCCTTCCAATTTACCTGTCCCTACTAGGATTTTTTTGGCATGTGTGGTTATGTAATGTTATTTATCTGATTTGTAATGTCATGTTTTTCTGTTTTAGATTGCACCCTTTGTTTGTCACAGCATGGAAGTCTCTGACAGTGTTTGTAATGAAAATCTTAGATAATTTGGGTAATTGGTACCCTGTTTACTGATTTACAGTCTCTCTAAGTTAAAATTGATATCTAAGGCTATGTTTCAACATACAGTATGTCGGGACCCCCTCGGCTAAGCGTATTGCTTGGCGGGGATCCCGACGGAGCACATTTACTTACCTGCTCGGCGGATGCTGTGTCTTCACTGCGCCAAGCCGTTTCCGCCGATTCAAGGCTTAACGTAGTTGATTACGTTGAGCCTCTGCATCGGTGGATGTCTAAACACAACATCCGCCGAGCTGGTAAAGTCTATGTGTTCTGTCAGGATTCCCGCCAAGCAATACGCTTAGCGAAAGGGGGTCCTGACGTATAGTGGAAACAAGCCTTTAGATTAGTTATAATGAAAAAGGTGTGTTTGGTAATTTATGTATTCCTGGAGTGAGGCGTTCTAGATTTGGACCCACCGAGCTGGGAAAATTGGGGCCGTGTCTGGTATAGGTTTAAAGTTTTGTGAGGGTAGATACTTGGCCTTAACACCTATTCCTATGTGTAAGTCCTACCCGGGTCACAACAGTTATGGTTACAAGCATAGACCAGATTATACAATATGAAAGAAACAAAACTCAGTGCAATTTAATTGACCATGGCCCCTATCCCTTACTGTGAACATATAGCATATTTGTGATTTGGCAATGTGTATGCTATTTTAGCTTTTACACTCTTCTGTAAGTTACTCTGATTCTGTGCTTCAGTTTTTCAAATCCACTTTCTTTAAACTGAAAACCTCAATGAAATATATGCAGTCAAATCACACTGTTAATAGTCTTTCTCAAATTCCTTCCTTTTCACCATTTAAGGAAAATCAATTTTGAAGCTGTTGAGCTTTAAATAAGTTCCATTAAAGAAAGATAATTTTCTCTGGAGCTTGAGGAATAATACTCTATGTAAATAGAACCATATATTTGCTTATATAAGTAATCCCTTCATAGAACCTCTTTTATATATCAATCAATCTTTTTATCACTGCATGCAGTGAAATTATTCTTTGCCGCCATATGAAAATAAGTCTCCAAATCCCTTGCTGTTACTTCATATCTAGAGTCATTTTAATCAACTTAAGATGGCTCTTTCTCTGTAGCTCTGTTCTCCTTCAGGAAAATTGTCTTTGTCACAATTTCAATAACTTTACATAACTCATATGACTACTTCAAGTCATTCAAAACTACTACCCTTCTCAGAAACGAAAATGGTTGCCAAAGGTATTGAGTCGGTTCTACAATTTAAACCCTATACTGGATGCTTCATCTTCTGCAAACAATTTATTCCCTTAGGCCTTCACCAGATATGGGACAGATGGGTCCTTCGCATGTGTTAGATATTCACTGCAGTTACCTTGCCCAAGATACTAAAAAATGAGCATACCTGTAAAGTTTTCCCTTATCTAATAAGAGACAGCATACAGAAAGTGATGTTGCACAGTGTCACTTCCTATATTTGGAACATGGAAGTTGCACTGTGGAGTGTGACTTCTGTCCACGTTTAAGTTTAAAGTCCACTTCCTTTGAACTTGGCCAATTAAGGAGGGAGGGGTGTAACTCTCCCTTCTTACTTCCCACCTCACACATCATCAGCACAAGCGAGGTTGGAACTTATAAGGCAGAGTAAAGCACCCTCCCTCCTAAATTATCCTAAATCCAATTTTATATCAAAATCCAGGAGATATTGGGGATTTATTGAAATCCTGATTTGGTTGGGAAAAACACATAAAAAACTTGACATTACCAGCCAAACAAGAAGATTGACAGATTTGCTGTATACATTTATTAATGGGCATTAGATCTTCAAGTAATTACTGGTGGCAAGGAGTTGGATTAAAAAGAAAACCCCACTCTGGCTGCACATGAGTCTAATACTAGTAATAATGGATTTCATTTGGCTATTTCCTAGGAATGGAAACTTTCAGAAATATGTATATATTACTATTTGACTGTTCTACTTATAATTAAGACATTTAGCTCCAAACGTCTAGCAAATACATGAAGTGAGACTACATATTCTATTGGTTGTGCTAGACATCACAGATGGTTCTTGTAGGCACGACCCTGCTTACCAGAAAATAAGACACTGTCTTATATTAATTTTAGGTGCAAAAATGCACTAGGGCTATTTTCAGGGAAGGGATTATATTAGAAGCACCAGGCAGGGGGAATAGCAGCTAGGTATCACTTTCAGTGTAGGTCTTACTTTCGGGGAAACAGTGTAGTGATGAGCGAGCACCAAAGTATTGGTCCAAACATGTTGGGATGTTTGTGTGTTCTACAGAGCAGTTTGTGTGTTCTATGGGAGACAACCAGGTTCGGAATTGGGGAGAGTGCCTGGTCCATTGGAAAAGTTCATAAGTGACAGAAACACCACCCAAATGGACCGCATGGGGAGGATGCCAGCATGGTCGCATTTCGAACTTTGCAGTATTAACTTCAGCTATAAAACAAAAAATTATTTGTGATATTTTGTTAGATAGATGTTTATTGTACCTAATGAAATATCACAATTTATATCTTTTTTTGGCTTCTTACATATGCTACAGTCTCACCTTTTTGTGCAATGTGTCTAAAAATCTTTTTAAAATGTGGGGAAATTCTGGTAATGATAGTATGTTCAGGGATGCTCAGGAATGTTTAATAAAAAGCGTCATAAAGTTTTGCTTAAAATGCCAACATTAGATACGAAGTATCAATATTTTTGCCTTCACATACAATGGATCAACAAACCATGATGTCACGATTTTTTCTCATACTCACACTGCGCTGGACTGGAAGTCATACCTCTTTCAACGCTGTGAGGAAAAGACGTCTCCAGCGGAGCCCCGAGGGAGGAGTAAAGACTTTTTTTTACATCACAAGACTGGATTTATTTTGGGCAACCGCTTTGTGGATTTTTTTTAATGGCTTAAAAAAAAAATGTATTACACGAGAGAAAGATAAAAAAAATTTTACTGGGTTTTTTTCATGTTTTTTTAAAACCAAGAATCGTTTTATTGGATTTTTTATTAAGATTGGACTACAGCGCTGGAGTGGACATATTAAAGCGCACCTAAACTCAAAAATAAAAAAACACCCAAAAAATTGAATTACATTTTTACTTACCTCTAAACTGTCCCAATAGCTCAAAGTTGCTCAAAAACCTAAAAAAAAATTTTTTTTGCTATCCTGCTGTGGGAGCCGCCATTTTAGATTCACTGTTAGCTTCTTGAATGAGATAAGGCTGCAATAATGCCGGCGGCCACCGGGTAGCCGCCAGATACAATGTGTGTCAATGGACACAATGTGAAAGCAGAAAAAAAAACACAATGTGTATAGCTGCAGAAGGAAGTTCCGAGCCAGGCAGTGTGAGGATCTGAAATAAACAGATTTCTCCTCACAGGTAACGATTTTTTATTTACATATTGCTTCAATAATGTGGGGTTGGCGAGCTATAGGGGAAAAGTTGTTAATAAACAAAACCTGTTTGTGGCATGCTACTGTGATGTGAAAGTATTTGTTATTACTTTACTTCAATAAAAGTTTTATGAAAATGAAAACATGGGACACCTCCCATGCACAGCCTAGTTCATAGTGTTTCCTGAATGGGACTACATTACTGTTGTTGTTTTTTAATCATTGTGATCAATACTGCCTTGTCTTGTGGAGTCATCTTTATATTTATATGCCAAGTTGGGACTGAGGGTTCCAGATTTGTAGTCCGCAAGTCTTTGTATGGACTGTTGACCGCATTTGTTGACATATTTAGTACTAGTATGTTTCTAGAAGACAGAATAGTTTGTGTCCTGTGTGGTCAGGAGAAGTCTTGGTAAGTCTGATGCCAGTATCTGCAGGTTCATTTACCGCATACCGTACCATCACTACACTCGACAGGTACATCTCTGCTCAGCTGGCCAATATGATTGGTCAGAACCCACACACATACAATTGCATAAAAAATCAGATCAAATAATGGTTACACTAAATCATTATACTTAAAATGGTTACAATAAATATAGCATTTCTCCTTCAGAGACGTAAGTACTGTTTACTGTGTTCATACTGAACCCCGTCAATAACATAATATTTTACATTTAACAATTAACATTAACTATTGTAGAGGGAAGGCATGGGTCCCCATCCCCCTGTCAGATTCATCCTCCCACGGGTGAATGCCAGGTTGCCCGCGGGAGGGGGGACAGGTGATGCCTGGACGAACATGTCCAGCTGTCCAGTCAGAACAAAGGGAAGAATGTCATAGAGACCCTCCACTCTTTGCTTCAGTAAATGCGCTCACCTCAAAGGGATCCTCCTGCTGGGAGTGCAAGGATGCACCGGCTGGGGCTGTGTACGCCCCAGCTGGTGTGATCATGCCAACAGACGCGTGCGCGAGGGCCCACATGCTTGTTAGGTCACCGGCATGGGAGTGCACCCCCGGGAGATTAAAAGGGCGTCAGGACTGTGCTCAGGCTCTTAAGTTTTCTGCAGTCTGCCGTGCACAGCCTCCTCGAGCAAGACCCCCTGACACCAGAGCGGACCCCCTGCCCTGCAGAGACCCCTACACTGCAGAAACCCCAGAGCCCAACTGAGTGGACCCTAGCCGTGACTCCCACATAGCAGCCCAGCAGAGAGACCTCAGCATCCAACAGCTGCAGCCGGCTAAATATCATGCGTTTCATGCCTTTGCTCTATTAACCCTTTCAGGTCTGCTAGGTGTTCCCCTTCCATTAACCCCTTCACCGTCATAGTTAACCCCTTCCATTCCCTCCTGTATGTTAGTTAAACCTTTCTCTGCCATTTGTATTCCCCTCCGTTAACCCCTTCATTGTCCTCTGCGATCATTAAACCCTGCGTATTGTGATCTGTAGGGTCAGGCTAGTGCTAGGTGGGAGGGTATCCTTTATTGTATGTGTATGTGAGTGTGTGATTTTAGGATGATTTGGGGAAGTTCCATGGCATTATTGTGTTAGTGTAGTGTAGTTGTGTATTTTAGAGTGTATTGATGTGTGTCTATGTGCATATATATCTATATGACCATTGATGTGGATATATATGCACATAGGTGATAGTTATTGACTGTTGATTGTATATTGAATTGTTCAATAAATATTTAATTATAACATATAGTCTTGTTAAATTCTTTATTATTAACGCATAATTACACTCAGGTTAGGAAAGCGTCGGGATAGCTAGTTTATATTAGGCGGAGTCAACAACAAGCGACCATCGCCCACTGGGGGATAATAACTACAAGCACTAATTAGGAATAATTAATACCTCCTTTAACAACTATCAATAATTAACCTAATATTAATTTACACACATAAATCTCATAACTGTGTGGTCAGGAGAATTTGTGGTTATTCTGACCCCAGTATTTGCTGCCCAGGGTGCACCACGAGGAGGCGAACCAGCTTTACACACCATACCGTACCTTCCCAATACTAGACAGGTACATCTCTGCTCAGCAGGCCAATATCTGATTGGTCAGAACCCACATGCATACAATCGCATACAAAATCTTATCATGGTAACACTAAATATGTAGTTGATTATTTAATACAATCATGCAAACACTCATATCCCAGAAGTGTCACATGGGATTAAATAGCTTTACGTACACAGTATTTACAGAAGAATTGAAAGGGACAACACACACTACACTTCTGTAAAACTACTACACTAGACACAATCTGAAGTGTACATAAACCTACATAGTTAGCCATGTCAATAACATCATTTCAAACCTAACTATCAATAGCAAAACAGATATATAATCTAAATTAAAGACATTATGTCACAAAAGGGCGTTAGGCCAAACTCAGCAGGAACAGGCAGCAGACTTTTATGACATAAGGAGAAGTCGCTTCTAGGACTTGGCCCCCTTAAGACCTGGTAAGCATCCTAATTAGCATAAGTGTTTTTTTTTTGCAGCAGCAGTCTTTTATAGCAGCAGGAGGAGTTGCTTCCAGGACTTGGACTCCTCAAGAACTGGTAAGCATCTTCTGTAGCATTAGTGTTTTTGGGGCAGCAACAGCAGACTTTTTTGGCAGCAGGAGGAGTCGCTTCCAGGACTTGGCCCCCTCAAGACCTGCTAAGCATCTTCATTAGCATAAGTTTTTTTTGTGGCAGCAGCAGTCTTTTATAGCAACAGGAGGAGTTGCTTCCAGGACTTGGCCCCCTCATGACCTGGTAAGGGTATTCTGTAGCATAAGTGTCACCCAAACACGGTAGAGTATATAGCCTAAACTCAGGAGATGCATTGTGTGACATTAGAGTATTAGGGCTACACTGTGCTCATGCAAACTCAGTGGATGCATTGTGTCACAGTATAGTGTTAGGACTACACATGTCACAGCCAAACTCTGCAGGAACAGGCATCAGCAGCAGTACCAGGTATTGGTTTGAGTATTAGGCCTACACACATCTGTGGATCCCTCCCTGGCGCCTCGGAGGGATACCCAATGGGCAGTAAACCTTGTATAGCGTCCCTGCCCATGTCAACTTGTCCACAAATCCATCGTGAGGTGCACCCTGTTGCTGACAGCATAATCCAGCAACAGGGATACAATCCCCACAATGTGCTCATGGAGGGCAGGGACTCCAGTCCTTGCAAAATAATGGCGGCTGGGGACACACCATCTGGGTTGGGCCTGCTCCAACATCTACCTGAATGGATTGCTATCAACAATGTTGAATGGCAACAGATGTTGGGCGAGGACCCTTGCCAGGAGCCCATTGAGTGAGTGCACCCATCGGTCCTCTGGTGTGGAGACCATGGTGTGTTCAAACGTTTTTGTGGCAGGAGCTGCTGTACCCCCGCACGCTGTGACCACCCTGCATCTGGTCCCAATCCCGCCAATGGTTGTTTTTCAAGTGCTGGGAAAGGGCAGAGGTATCCAGTCAAGAAACCAACCTCCCTTACTCTGGCATGGCAGAGCTGGCATATGGCAATTGCCACATCTCCCTCTACCAGGGTGAAGTAAGTCCAAACAGGCGACTTATGCATCACTCTCCAGCTGAGGAGGTGCTGTTTTGTGCCTGTTCGTGCTCAGTGCACGCAGGTGGAGACGGCACCTGCTGCTGCTACCCCCTGCTGCCATTTCAAGAGGAGCCCACTCTCCTGCATTACTTCCCCCAAGATGTCCCTCTCACTCCCCTCCAACCCACAAAATGTGGCGGGTAGAAACTCGAGCATGGCCTACGAGCACATGTGGTACTTGTTTGAGTTTTGCCATGCTCCGAGCATAGCCGGACACATGTTAGGCTGAGCATGCTCATCACTAGTAGGCACTTTCATACATAAGGTAAATTATTTTCATAACATACTAGACAGGCTGACAACTTACCCCTTATACTCCCTTTAAGCACCAATGTGCACTTGTCATTTGTAGTGCATTGTGGTAATATTATTATAAAGGAGTTTGCTTCTCTGAATATATTTTACGCAAACAGAATTCATTGAAATTGTCCAGCTAACTGGGAAATGAGAATAAATATAAATCACCTGACATTCTTTACAAGCTGAATATCTACCCCTCCATTATATTATGCATGACACCAAAGTTGAACTCCCACTGTATTATGGAAACTTGATTTTTTTTTAATCGATGCACTTTTGCTAGCTTAAGGGATAAAAATTATATCCACAGACAAGTTAAAAGTTCCACTCCAGCTTTGTATTAAAAATAAATATATTTTAAATAAAAGCTTAGCATTCTTGATACTCCTTTTTGTATGCCTTGTGGAATAGAAAAGATACTTTACAATGCTGGTGAATAGTACTGCAAAGCTTGTTTATTGTTTGTATGTGTCTGTGCACTCCCCTTCTTTTGTGGCAATCACAGAATACTAGCTGCTCTCAGATAAGTCAATGAGTAGAGGGTGCCTACAAACAATTCATGCACTTATCCATATTTTGTCTTTTTTAAACAATTTCTTAATTTCTGTCACTCTTTATTGATTTAGGAAACATGGTTTTCTGGGACAGATTTGATCTCCCTAGATCTTGGTTGGTGTTTTACTCCGTTTTAAGGCATAATGGTTTTTCTAATTTATCACAATCAGAATTGAGATATATACCATATGGTATGCTTTAATCAGTACTTCTGATAACCTTTCATCTGAGACGATCTTTCTGCTCACAGGAATTCTGTTAATCAAAGCTATATTCAAACACCTCGAGAATAATTCAGCATGTCTTTTTTTGAAGCGTACAAACTTTTACAAATATATTTATGAAATCTGCCTCCTAGTCCTGCTCATCAGTGAGCTTATTAGTAAGAAAGGGTTAAACTGTTTTTTTCTTTTTTACCTCTTCTTTTAAATTAATGATGAGAAGTATTATTATTTTTTGCCCTTGCCTCGCCTTCCAGGTGATCTACCTGGTACAGTCTAAGAATTGAGGTGGCATAAACCCAATGTGTGAGTAGTGATGACCTTGTTTCTGTTCTTCTTGTTGTGCATGTACCACTTAAACATAATAGGCTTTTAACGTGGGAAAGGAGTTAGAGTCACTCCCAACAATATATATCAGTATAATAAATGTTGTATTGATTTGTCTCTTTGATAAAAATGATTAAAAGTGTAAAAGCTTCCTGCATTAAGGATTCTTGGTAGCAGCAAAGCATCAAATCTGAAGGCAGTAACAATGACTTGTGTGTGTCATTGTATCAGGGTAAATCTGATGTGTTGTAAAACATAGAATAGCATAGCTACATGCTTGTTTTATAATGCCAGACTGGCTTTTCCATGTATGCAGAAGGTTTCTTCTAATTTGTAGTGCTGCCACTTGTTTTAGTCATTGACTTGAGTTAGTGACATATCAGCAGCATACAATTATACATTAAGTGTGAAATTCTCATAAAAGATGATGACTCAGAGAATCCATTAATTTGCTTATCTAGCATGTGTTGGGCACACAGATGGAGGCCAGTGTATCATAATCTAAAATGCATGAGTCATACAGAATATATAAACTGCACATTAAACTCCACAGCTTAAGTCACTCTTACATCCTGTAGAATACAAATTTATATATATATATATATATATTGCAGGAATGCTGGGATGGGACATATTTCCCATACATTTAGGCTGTGTTCTCATTCTGTGTTCTTCACGGGGTGTGACATCTGTAAGATGTCCGGGATATTATATATGCGCCGATTTGTGCAATTAAGGTAATGATGACTGGAGATCATGAATTCCCAAATTTATTGCACAAATTATGCAAAAAGTTTGCAATTTTGGCGAACACAAATATTGCTTATGCTGCTCATCACTAATTAATGCACAGTAACTGTTGGTTACTGAGCCGTATTAGTTTTTTTTTTTTTTTTTTTACAGGGTCCTAGACTTTGAAATTGGAGAAAAGGAACTGTATGGGCCTTGCAATTCCACCCAGATACACACCAGAGTTTACACTTGCATGGAGATGAGAGTGGAGTAGAATGTGTCCCACAAAAGGAGCTAATACCAGAGTGTTAGGGCTCCTGACCAGGTAGGAGATGCTTGAGCAGCAGATATAGGGGTAGGGGGCAAACAAGGAAAGTGGGGCCCAGGCTTGTTGCTACCAGGAGTCCAGTTGTTATAGTTTGACTCTTAATTCTGAAAAATAAAAAAATAAATCAGACTTTCCATAAATTAACCTATCTGCACTGTGATCCCTATCTCACAGAAGTAAGTACACTCCTCACACCGTGGTGCTTAGTTTATATATTTTCATGGGAAAATGCTGAATATATGTCACTAACAAGCTAATTACCTTACTTTTGGGACAGGGGGCATCAACAGAGAGATTGCAGTAAAGTGGAAGGAAAAAGGGGAGGTCCAGTAAAGAGAGATTTTTTTTTGGTTGAAGATTAACCCAACTTCTTGCCCTAATTTTCAGCATCGCTACTGAGTTATCCTGGATTGTCTATAATCATTAGTGATTGGGTGAGGAGTTTAGTTTTATAACAGAGTTGGGAATAGTTCAGATGTGTGAGGGTCTCTGATAGATGTGTGAGGGATCACTGATCTACAGGTCAGGTTAGATAACCCAATCTCAAGCCCCCGCTTGAAAGGGAAGCCTGATACACCTACCCGAATCTGGTTGTTCACAGGACTTGATGCACAAGGTATCCCACCTGTGAGCTGAAACCGGCGAAACCCTCCAAGGAGTAGGTAGTGAGTACAGGAACAAGGTTAGATGCAAAAGTCCAGGTTCACAGCAAGGGGTCATACACAGAGGATCAGACCAAGGGTTAATCAGAGGAGTAGTCTGAAGGCAATTTTTACTCTTGAGATCACAAACTGATTGACACAAGGAACCCAGTAGTTCAGTGAACAGACACTATCATGGACAGGGCAGCCACGCACCAACCAGGTTTATATAGGAGAGGAGATAAAAGACTCCTATTAACACTAGCTCTCCCATGCCTGCAGAAGGTGAACACAAAAATCAGGCATGGATAAGGTAACTAAAGCTGTGGTGACAAGGAGTGACAACACAAATTATGTTGATACAGTCTGCCTTGCTGGACAGATTGCACAGCAGTGACGAAAGGAGAGGTGGGAGCGAGTGCGTGCCTGCAAATGCTGGCGCCAGTGTCCTGCGGCCCTGACAAGATGGTTATATATTGGTTTTAGTCTTGGAGTTATCTACTGCATTTTTTCACATACTACATTTATTTAATGGAAACATAATGTTGTGGCCATATCCCAATGTCTTAAAGGGTAGCACTGTGTTATTTATTTGATATAAGGTATTGGTATAAATTTTTTGGGGGAGAGGGTAAGTACTTGGCCTACAAATTTGCCCTGCCCGAGTCAAGATCAGTTCAGACTGGTTGAGGAAGACACATACCTAAAGGTAGCCATACACAGGTCGATTTCACAGCCGATTCCAGGCGCGTGCACGTCGATCGACGAATAATCGAGTGCAGCCCATCTTGACCGATCGACCTCAACCGATCGATATGGCCCCCAAATCGGATCGGCCAGGGAACCAACCTGTCTGTGTTTTCTGGTTGATCTGGCACACATCGAAGGACGTTGATGGAGGCCCAAAGATTGACCATCAGGAAATCTGCACAGATTGGCACAACCTACATCACTTCCTGGCAGCCCTTGCACGTTCTAGCACTAGGGTAACTAACCCTTTACCATTCCTACCCCTGCAGCAGTAAAGACAAGACACAGGAGAATGCATAGCAAAATAATTTACTACAAAACAGCCATGGTTGGCCCTCGCTGCATTAAACAGTACACACAATAAAATCACAGTTGTCCCAAAGGGGCAGGGAAAGTATCAAAAAGGTCAACATGACTGGGGCAGAAAAACAGTTGGCCAAAAAATAGCAGCATTGGAAACCCATAGGGGTCCAGAATGTCTAAAAAGGTCAACATGACCGGGGCAGGGGTATAAAAACAGTTGGCCAAAAATAGCAGCATTGGAAACCCATAGGGGTCCAGAATGTTTAAAAAAGGTCAACGTGACCAGGGTAGTGCCCATAAAGGGGTGCCAGGGATCATGTCCTCCCCTCCAGCTCCATACACAGGCCTGTCAGCACCTCCCTTATCTTGGCCATGTTCTCTGTCACCAACTGCAGCTTCCCTTCCATTTGTGCCAGCTGGTGCTCGCATTTCAGGAGCCGGGCTTGGACGCTGCCTGTGTCTGATGAGAGTGGTCCTGAAAAAAGAATACAAAGAAATTAGTCTTTCCTGCTATACTCATCTCAAACATGTGCCCTGGTAAAGTCCAGGCCCTTTGCTATGGTCATCTAGTTGCCATTAGGGGAAGAGCACTCTCCCTGGAGGGCACGGAGGGGTTAGTCTGGGCCATGTGAACAGTGTGAAATGGGTTGCTAATTTCCCCCCATTATCCTGGTAATAAGGATATATATAAAATACATGAAACCCTTCCTAGATGTGTTTCCAGCATTTGTGTTGGCACTATGTAAAAACGTGAACAAACACTGCCTGTTGGTGGCCCTTGCTTGTCCGAGGATCACCTGCTGCCTGTGTTTCAAGTCATACCACTTCTTGATGATACGATCACGTGATAGAACTACACCATATGCCGACGTCGAAGTTCCGCACCAGGATGCAGTCCTGACCTATGGGCATGGCAATCCCACTTGCTTCAGGTGCGGCAGTGTTGGCTCCTGTTGCTTTTGGGCTGGGGCCAGCTGACTCCTCTGGTCCTCGCCTGATTTCACCCTCATCCAGAGTGGCTGTGGTGGCTGTGGCACGCCGAGTTTCCGGGGTGGTGGGCTTTGTCCTGGCCTCCTCAGTTTGCTTCTGGTGGCGGTGTTGGTGGTGTTTCCTCTTCTTCGGCTTGGGGCTTGGTGTGTCATCACTGTTGTCCCCGAAGAAATCCACCATTGAGTACTGAGGCCAGCTAGCAGGTTTCTCCTTGGTTAGGCTGCCCCCTTTGTATCCTGGTGACCATAAATTGCATAGTTTGGGTCTGTGTTCAACACAATACATGGCCCACGCCCTCTACCACACTGATGCCCTGTGATATACTACCTTCATCTGCCTGGTATGTGCTCTTCCCACTTGAGGTATGGCTGGCTGACGCCAGGTTGGAACCTCCGACCTTGGCTGACCCTGAAAAGCAAACGAAGTGTGGCTCTACATGTCTGTTCCGTGCTGGTGTCCAGCAAACTGTGTGAGATGTGATGATGAGTTATGTAGGGGGGTTAAGGATTCATAGCCGGTAAGTGCCTCACCACATCCAATGCTGAAAATTTAAATTAGGGTGGGGTGAACTTGGCCCCAGAAGGGGTGGCCAACCCCTGCGGACTTTTAAGGTGAGAACAAAGTGAAGTTTCAGTCAGACGAATGAGATCAACATGTTATTATAGCAAATTATATAACATTTAGCATATCAAAAGGTACAAACACATAAAACATTTCTGTCAAGTCTAGTCGGTCAGTTCAGTGTACCTCTACAAAGATATCAAGTCATTAAAAGCATTCCGTCGGCGGTCAGAAACATGTGTTACCGCCTGTTAGTGTCCTAAAATAAACAACAATCACAAATTGCGTCCAGTTGAAGCCAACGCGTTTCGTCCCTTAACGGAACTTCTTCAGGGATGGAGCAATAATCGGTTGGTATCCAAATCAAATGTGGTTTTCCTGAATTCATAAAAGAGTGGTTTTAATGTCCGGTCCACTCATTCAGGAGGTTTAACGCTTTTCAGTTATTAACATACATTTAGCATCATACATTCTTTTAAGACATGAAACATTTCTGTGCATTCTATCTGTACCTTTACAGTGCATAGATGAATCATAAGTAAATTTATAGTGTTTTGTGATCTCATTCCACAAGGTCATTGATTCTGCAAACGTATTTATATACAATTTTGTAAATTTTTGTGCCTTACCGGTCTGGTTTCTCTCTGGAGGCTGGTGTCAGAGTAGTAGTGTTTTTTGGTATGTCCGGCATCCTCCCCCTCCCCCCAGAACATCAGGGGGAAAAAGAAAAGCCTTCACTTGCGACGATTATTTTGATGTGGTTAGTAGAGATGGTCGATTTTTTTTAAAAAAATTCGACCATTTCGCCGATTTCGAGTTAATTGCAAAGCCCCAGAACATGGTATCATCACCAAACTTGCTGGAGATGTAGAGAAGGGTTGGGAGTATACTCCAAAAAAGAAAGTATGTCTCTAACACAAATAGGTTTTGCACAAATTAAGTTCAAACTCAAGTAAAAATTTCGAAAATCGGAATTTCGACTTTAACTTTGAACTTAATTTATGCAAAAACGACATGTGCTAAAGCAACACTTCTTTTTTTCACATGTTCCCCCAACCCTTCTCTACATCTTCAGCAAGTTTGGTGATGATACTATGTTCAGGGGCTTTGCAATCAGCTCACAAATTTAGCAAGTCGAAAAATTCGACCATCTCTAGTGGTCAGGACACTGGCATTGAAGGAAAAGTTACCCTGGTCAAAGGTCAGAGTCAGTGGTTATTATATTCATATGCTGGTCCATCACCACACCTATGTTGGTTTGTGTCTTAGTATTTGTTTGCAAGGAGACAAAGGATTGTCCAGAGAAAGATCGCATTATCACACGGGGGGGGGGGGGGGGGCTATAACCAGGAGAAGAGTGGGGTCAGTGGCAGCAGCAGGTTTTTTACGTTACAGTGATAAAGATATTATACTCTGTGTGGGATCTGTGTGTAAATGTTTGTTTGTCACACCCATCTTGTGATTTACCTGTCCCATATGAGGCGTCTTACCTTGGGGTCAAACAATCATATTTGTTCATATCTCATGGTCAATGGGTCTCCTGGTTTGCTGTCCGTAATACTGCTGTCAGTCAATCTGCTGTAGATGTTAGTATGACCCATTAAATTTGTGTTACCCTACCTGACAAAGGTTTCCTCATGGAGGATGCCGTCCCCTTCCCTTTCTCAGGCACCACCCTTGCATGTCGCCCTGCAAAACATGACATTGATAGGGGATGACAGTCCTTTTACATGTATCTAGTGACTGCCTTTGGTGGCAACCACCTCTCCTTACCTGGGTATGTAAGGTCCTGATGAAGGGACCGACTGCGCTCACCCGCTTTGACAGGTCCTGCAAGGAGTGACATGAACACATATTGTTATGTTGCCCTGTAACTGCTTACCCCTTGCAAAGCGTGTAGCACACAACAAGAGCCACGCAATACCTCTTTGGGGCTTGTCTCCTGCTGCTGATGCCGACTCCTTCTGCAATGGCCTCTTGTGGGCAGGTCCTGGGGCACCTGGGCAGGACAGAGAAGTAGGCTTCATTGACCACTCTGACTTTACAATAGCAGTGACACACATGAAACACTGTCTAGCAATTAGACCATGTCACTACTTCAGTGGTTCATATATTCCTCCTCAATATACAACGAGGCAGGTCATAGAATGCATTGAAAAAACTGAACACTAGATGTCACGGTTGTCATCATACACATTCCTGGCCTACAAACCATTAGCTGCAGCTCAGCCTGACCCCTAAAATGAAGATCAAGCATGTTTGGGGCCTGCAGAGTCCTCAGAGTCGCCTACCTGTTAGAGTTTAAGGATGCAGGCTTGATGTTGCTCCTGCGTGCTCCTGTGGCTCCTTGGTGGCGGATCGGCCTTCTTCTGCCTCTCCCCTGTGAAACACATCATGACCTCATGTCACTGAACTCGCCTCACTGTGCATTCTAACTAACCTTGGGCCCTCAGAGATCACCCACGTTACCTTGTTTGGCTCTTGCTCCCGGAATTCTCGTCACCTTCTCCATCTTGTTCACTCTGCTTTTGTCTTCACTCTGCATCTGTCATCTCTCCCCTGCGCTTCTCAGACAAAATAGCGCCACAACCTGCCCCTGGGCATCCCCCGTGTTTAGATACATTGAGGCAGGAAGTCTCAGGGGGCGTGTTTCCGGCTGCAATAATAAGCTCTCCAATACGAGGCTCTACGCATCGCTGATTCTACCGGACATTGCCGATTGCACCGGACATCGACGATTCCACCAAGCCTCGTCGATTCTACGCCAGATTCCACGCCGGATTCACCAAGTAAGTAGCAAGGCAGCATGACTCCCGACTTCTGTCCGTTTGCTCAGGCCTCTCCTGGGTGCAATGTGTTTTCACCTGTTTCATGTCTTCGCTGTTTTCCAGCTAGCGTGTACGGGGACTTTTCGCGCCGAGTCTGCAAGACATCGCCGATTCCACCGGACATCGCCGATTCCACCAAGCATACGCCAACAAACATCACCACATCCAAACGTGAGTAGCAGACATGCCTTCTTTCTACGCATGGAGCACCTCAACTGATGTTAATGTGTGATCTGTAGTAAATCTTGCGTTTCCCTTGCTCCCAAGCTTGTGTCCCCCTATCGCTTGGTGCATACGGCTGTTTCTGGTCAGGAGAGGCTCAATTTGTCACCCATAGGTGAGTGACCTTTGCCATGGCCGTTGTGGAGGTATCAAGTCTTGGTGCATTATCTGGTTGTATGTTGTGGTATGACAAGGTTGTTAGTTGCCTGGGCCAATATTTACTCACTGTGTCAGGTGTGCTCTGGTGTCATGTGTACATAAGGATGTCTTTAACAACCAGTCCACTGTAATGGTCTGTGACCTTGGTGGGCAGAGCATTGGGAAGCCCAGGCACACCCCTGGACTCAGGGATCTTTGGAGAACGGGAAGTGGAGGAGAGCCAGGGATTTCCTCATGAGCCATCTGTGTTGCTTATTGACTCTCGCGAACGCAATTCAGAGTGCTCAGCCATAGCATGAGGGATTCCAACGCCAATCCAATTCTCACCTTCATCCTCTTCCCGCTGTGTGAGGATCCTGGGTGTGGAAGTGTCAGCGGGGGAGCGTCACACAAGTGTTTACCAAACCAATGACAGATAGGGGGGTGGTTGTCACTTTGGGATTTAGCGTGCTATCGTTATACTTCTTTGTGAGAATTGAATGCCAACATCCAGCAATGGGAAATGGTCTGGGCATTCCACAGAACTTGCCCATGTCAATGCAGACATCAGAATGTTGACATTGAATACCTCATTACAGGGATTCCTTGAAGGCCAAAGCGTTGCCTTGAAACAGTGGGGATGGCTGGCAACAAGAACCAGGACATTGCACAACATGGCCATGGGGGGAGTTGGGCAAACTAGTGTCCTCATTCATAGGCAGCTTTGCAGGATTTCACATGTCTATGCACCTACTGAGAAGTGTTTCACATGTGCTGACACTGTGCTCCTTTTTACATCAGGGCATGTCACCCAGGAAAAGGCGCACAGTGAATATGACCCAGCACCAGCTCCGGGAGTTCATTGAGATGTATCGGGACATGCCTTGCCTATGGAAGGTCAAAAGCCCTGAGTAATCCAATCAAATGATGAAGGAACAAGCGTATAAATGGCTTGTAGTGTTCTGCCGGACATTTCACCCATCCGCAAATCAGGTTGACATCAAGAACAAGATTTCAAACCTGCGAACCGTGTTTAAGAGGGCTGAATACAAGCTGGATGCCAGCAAGCGGTCGGGGGCGGGTGAGGGTGATGCTGATGTACCGCGTGCCTGGTACCATGAGCTCCTGTCCTTTGTGAAGGACCAGGACCTGCCCCGGGCGTCTACCTCCATGCTGGGCCAAGTTCTTGAGGGTAGGGAGCCTAAAGGGCTGGGGGAACTTGGGGCATCACAGGAGGAGTTTGGCAATCAGGAGCTCGGTGCCATCACAGTGAGTTGATACTGTTTGTTCTCTGAAATGCTCAGTGTTCAGCAATGTGTAAGCTTGTCACTAACAGTTTTCTCACCCTCCAGGACATACCTAGTCCCATGAGAAGGAGCCGTCTGCCAGCCATCTTCCCTCCCCGATGTGGGCGCAAGAGGAGAGCCATAGCGGGGAACAGGAATGACCTCACACAGACGCTGCAACAGATTTTGGCAGCAAGGGAGGACGAATGCGAGTCTTTTGGCATGTTTATTGCTGCCAAACTATGCAAACCGACAGAGGACCAGCGGGAAGCAGCAGAGGTGCTCATCACAGAGATTGCTCACAGGGCACGGAGAAGCCAAAGAACCCCCGGGTGGCTTTGTCAGATCATGTGATACCCACAAGGACTCACTCTGCCCCAAAATCAGCACATCATGTGTACACGCAACAGCCCTCGTATTCATATGCACATGGACTCACTGGTGAGGATTTTACGTATCACCAGCTGTGAGCACCCAGGTCAGCATTTAGCCTAGCCTTGGTGTGATGGTAATATTTACGTTGAGGGGGGAATAATGTGCAGGACTTCTTGTGTTGTCAGAATAGAATTTATTTTGTACACCACACATAGAGGAAAATGTTATTTAACAGAAATATTTTGTTTTCGGCACAATAAAGAGGTATGAGTTAACTCAATGGCTAATCTTTGTCTGATTAAATAGGGCGAATGGGAGACATTAGCTAGTCATGTCATTCTGCCAGGAGACAGCACCCACACCATTGAAATAGGCTACATAGCCGTCTCGATTGGCCTGGGCCTGCAAGGATTGTCCCTGAGGTGGAGCTGGCTGCATGCCAGTGAGGGCCCCTGGTTCATTGCGCCATGCACCGAGGGTTACCACACCAGAGTTGATGTCCTCCACATCAAGCATACTGGATGGGCAATAGGACACTGAATTGTGCCGGCGGAGGAAGTTGTGGAGAACACAGCTCACCAACACCTCACCTTCTCCACTTTGTCGGGGTCCAAATTTATGGTAGTGAGAAACACCCTGAACTGCTGGGAGAGAACCCCGAATGCGTTTTCAACAACCCTACGGGCCCGGGATAGGCGGTAGTTGTACGTCGGCCGCTCAGGTGTCAGAAAACGCATCCCAAACGGTTTCAGGAGGTTCTCATCCAGGGCAAAGGCCTCATCAGCCACAAACACGAAATTTTGCCTACCAACGTTTGTGTCAGGAGAAGGGAAGTTGAGGTACAGTTCAGTCAGTTCAGTTCCATCATGATCTCTAATTTGGCATTTACAAATGCTAACATAACAATGCTGTAGAAACCTTTGTAGTTAAAATAATAAGAGCCAGAGTTCCCTGGGTTGGCGATGCGCACATGCTTGCCATCCAGCGCTCCACCGCAGTTGGGGAATTGCCACATGTCCGCGAATTGCTGGCTGACAAGTCTCCATTCCTCTGGGGTGGTAGGAAATTAGAAGACAAGTGAAACAAACATTAGAAGTATACAGACACAAGACATTTCAAATAGACATAACAATTTGTGCTTACTTCAGGAAGTGTGGATGTAAAAGATGAGGCCTGTGGCATATAAGGTGCATGAATGTGACATACAAGGATGTGGCATTCAGGACAGTTGGGTACTGTGTGTGATGGGTGGAAGGAGCAGGGAAACAGTGTTTGTCACCATTGGGATGCTGGACATCCCTTTTCCCCAGGGAACATTAGCAAGGCACCCCTGCTAAACAAACAGATTGCTAGGGGGGAGTGGGGTAACCATCTCATACTAGGTGAGTTTGTTTCTGGGGAACTATTGGGCCACCTATGTGCAATGGTTATCACAGTGTTTGGGAATAACAGCATGAGTTCTTTTGCACATCACTAAGGTAAAGCACTGAGGCATTCAGACTAGCTCCATTTGATGAATAGTGGCTTGATGGGAAGTGTAAGTGTAAGGTGGCTTTTAGTTGGGTGGGGGTTGTGGCTGGGACGGGATTCATTTATTCACATTATTACCTTGATATAATCTGGGACTAACTCATCTGCAATAACCTTGCATGTGTCCGGCACGATTCGTCCCAGAGCCTGTGCTGAGATAGCACAAGAGAACAAGAGAGATCCTCGTAGGACCGTCCTGTTGCCAGGAAGCGCAGGGTGGCAATGAGACGTTCCTCCGCTGGGATGGCCTTGCGCATAGCTGTGTCCTGCTTCGTTAACTTGGGCCGCAAACGCTCTAGGAGCATGTTGAAATTCTGGTCTGTCATGAGGAGATAGTTCTTGAAATCATCTGGGTTGTTGTCCCTGAGGTGTCGGAGGAGAGGCATGTTTAAATAGTTGGCCCTTTGTAGGAGCTAGGACTTGGCCCATAGCCTTTTCCTCCTGCTCTCCTTCTCATCCTCCAGTTCCCACAGCAGTAGTGCTGCCACCAGTCGGCTACTCCACCCATGGCTGAAGGGCATGCTGTCGGTGTGGTTTTGCAAGGTACAGCAAATTTGGTGGGAAAGCCACACATTCTCTTTATTGACTGCTGCTGGGAAATGGATACACCCATCCTGATGAGGTCATGTCCGATCGACTGACATTTGTGAATCGATCGACTGGTAACAGAATCGTCCATGAACCGGTGGCCTAAGGTGGTAGGCACAGACTTGTATGGTCGATCGATCGACGCCTGTGACTTCACTGGAGTTGATCTGATCGTCGATCGATCGCTCAGGAATCGACACGTGTATGGCTAGCTTTAGACTATTCCACTATGTGAGTACCATGCAGACTAGAGAAGAGAAGTGACTATTAGAGATGGTCGAAATGAATAAAATTTGATTCTACTTAAATTTCGAGTTTCCCAATCGAATTTCGATTCGACTGAGAAATTTCGACTTTTTTCAAGTCAAAATGTCGAAAGTCAAAAATTTGCATAATGCTAAAATTCGCATGAGGTCAAAAATTCACATAAGGTGGAAAATTTCGATTTGCTGTATGAGCTTGAGCTGTAATAGAATAATCAGTGTACATAGTAGCAGAGCTTTACAATCAGAGCTGAGACTGCAAACAGGTATGTCACCATAAATCATCCCCAGACACCAGATCACACATGGAGCGGTGATGCTGAAGCACTTTACACAAGAATATACAGTTGTATATGAGAAGAGAATTATAATATATTTATTAATATCATCATATATAATATAAGAAGCAATTTTTTGATTACAGAACGATCCCCACTATTGCACAAAGTGATCGGGCGTTTGGGAATCAAGTGAAAAAATGACCTGTGTATGGCCAGCTTAAGTTTTAATAAACCATGACATTTTGTTTCCCCTTACCAAAGTCAGGGGAAGGCAAACGTATTGGACCAAAGAGCTACCTCGCAACATTGCAATGCTAAAAAAATATGGGTTGAGAGCCTAGGGGGGTTGCTGTCGAAAAATGACTATCAAGAAATGTAATAGTAAATAGGGATTTGTTAAAACATAGAATAAATATATTAATTATTCACTCACTGTCAGAATAAATGGCAATGTTGTTACTCACTGTCAGAAGGAATGGCAATGTTTTTACTCACTGTCAGAAGGAATGGCAATGTTGTCACTCACTGTCAGAAGGAATGGCAATGTTGTCACTCACTGTAAGAAGGATAGCAATGTTGTCACTCACTGTCAGAAGGAATGGCAATGGTGTCACTCACTGTAAGAAGGATAGCAATGTTGTCACTCACTGTCAGAAGGAATGGCAATGTTGTCACTCACTGTAAGAAGGATAGCAATGTTGTCACTCACTGTCAGAAGGAATGGCAATGTTGTCACTCACTGTTAGAAAGAATGGCAATGTTGCCACTCACTGTAAGAAGGATGGCAATGTTGTCACTCACCGTCAGAAGGTATGGCAATGCTGTCACTCACTGTTAGAAGGAATGACAATAGTGTCACTCACTGTTAGAAGGAATGGCAATGTTGTCACTCACTGCAAGAAGGAAAGGCAATGTTGTCACTCACTGTTAGAAGGAAAGGCAATGTTGTCACTCACGGTTAGAAGGAATGGCAATTATGTCACTCACTGTAAGGAGGATGGCAATGGTGTCACTCATTGTTAGAAGGAAAGGCAATGCTGTCACTCACTGTAAGAAGAATGGCAATGTTGTCACTCACTGTGAGAAGGAATGGAAATGTTGTCACCTACTGTTAGAAGGTATTGCAATGGTGTCACTCACTGTAAGGAGGATGGCAATGGTGTCAATCACTGTTAGAAGGAATGTCAATGTTGTCACTTACTGTAAGGAGGGTGGCAATGGTGTAACTCACTGTTAAAAGGAATGGCAATCAGACGGCACTAACAGGTAATTGTTGGGGGCCAGGTTGATGAGCCAGTGAGGCAGAAGGGCAAAATAGTCCACTTCACTGGCTCTGTTGCGGGGGGGGGGGGGGGGGGGGGGGGGGGGGGGGGGGGGGGTAAGGGTGCTGCAAGGAATGGGTGTTAAAACCTAGCTCTAGCAGGAAGAGTCAGACAGGAGTGGCTAGAGAACCAAATATGGCTTGGGAGCCCCACTTTGTCGACTCCTGCCCTAGGTGATGAGTAGCGTTGAGCTCGAATATTCGAATTGCGAATATGTTTGGCGAAAATCGGTTATTCTGGAATTCGCAAAATTTTGCGAATATGGTGGTGGATATTCACAATTTCACCATCGGGATGCTTATGGGCATGGATTGCAAATATATATATGCAATGCGAAAATAAATAGCACATGTGACCATTTATTTTAAAGGTAATAGCGAGACGCGATTATGCACAACAGTGCGCAATTCCGAATATTCGCGAATGTAGAATCGAATATTAGTAGAATTATCGCGAATTATCGAAAATTCGAATATTGCCTATGCCGCTCATCACTAGTGATGAGTAGAGATGGTGGATTTTTTTTTGAAAATTCGACCAGTTCAAATCTGTGAGTTGATTGTAAAGCCCCTGAGCAAGATATCTTTACCAAAATTGCTGGAAATGTAGAGAAGGGTTGGGGGTATACTACAAAAAAGAAAGTGTTGCTCTAACACAAAGAGTTTTTACATAAATTAAGTTCAAAGTCAAGTTAAAATATCAAAAGTCAAACATTTTAGGGTTAAATTTTTAGGGTTCAACATGACATGTTACAACAAAACTTATCAAGTGTTTCCCCAACCCTTCTCTACAACTCCAGCAATTTTTGTGAGGATACCATTTTCAGGGGCTTTGCAATAAGCTACCAAAGTTAGCTAGCACCATGCAATTTTTTCAAAGAATTTTCCAATCACTCCTGCATGCGAAAATTTTCAAATACCATTTAAAATGGCGATATTCGCACGCGAAATAGCGGCACGGCAAATCAAAACCAAAGTTCTTTTTTATGTTGAAATGATTTCAGTCAAAATATCAGGCTGATCGAAATTTCTACTTAAAAATTTGCACTGTGAATTTTTCGACCATCCCTAATGACTATGGTTGAGCTTTGACTTTCATAAACTAGTCACTGGCTAAGTTGTATTTAGATGTATGTCTGCAGTATAATCTTAAACCAAAACTGTAGTTTCACATGGAAAAGAAATGTGCTTTATGAGGAGGATTTGAGATATGGCAGCTTATGGTTTAGTCTATAAAGCTTGAACATTGCACAGTTACAGTATTTAGGACTTGTTAATGAAGTCTTTTAGGGGTCTTTAGATGTACTTTGGGTTTCGGCAGTGTTTTGCATAGCTAGGCCTCAATTGGCATGCAACATGTGGCTGTAAAATGTTCTTCATACAAATCCAATATGTGACATGAGCAGATGTGACTGTGCTTCTAATTAGAGTTTAGTAAGGGGCCTCATGCAGAGCAGAACGGCTTTATGTGCTTAAGTTAAAATAGAATTATAGTTAAACAGTTTTCCTTTAAATGGCATTGACTATATTTCTGACTTACTTCACCACTAATGCCCTATCAATCTACCAAAATCTATTTCACTTTCTCTGTTCATCTGCCGCACTTAAACGGACTGCGAGTTCCTGGCTTGACGAATCTCCTTAAGCCATGTTTTATTTCTCGAGCCTGGAAGGCGACATTACTGAGCCCCTGGCAGAACCTATTGCTCATTATCTGTATGTGATTAAAACATTCGAATACAGTGCGTTCACAGCCCCCTGACACAGAAAAAAATCAATAAGAACACCATAAAGTCAAATAAGATTCCTTGCAACTAGCTTCTTTCTACCAGTATATGGATAACCATGATTTATAAAGTGTTTTATCATAATAATAAACTTTAAGATAAGCTCTGAACACAGAGGTGCAATCAGTGATTATGTGTACTTATTATATACTCATTTCATCTGGCCAACTCTGCAAAAGAGAAGCTTACAGCAGAGGGGGAAGAATAACAATAAGTCAAGCAATATACAACTCACACTGTAACCCCGCATATTATGGGAATGATCCATAATTCAGTTCAATCAGTCCCTCAAGCAGAGAGGAAACAAAAATCAATTAGATCACAGGCAGCTTCTGATTATAGGAGTTCCACTGCCTAAACAGCTTTCACACTCTCCTCCGAGGCATATGGCATCACACTTAACAGACTTC
The DNA here is from genome assembly GCA_036250615.1 of Ptychadena robeensis. Taxonomy (NCBI): domain Eukaryota; kingdom Metazoa; phylum Chordata; class Amphibia; order Anura; family Ptychadenidae; genus Ptychadena; species Ptychadena robeensis. Next base: position 47,772,486 of record CM070039.1, read on the forward strand.
GATAGAAGGTTAATGCCGACTGTTTAAAACACACAAGACTTCAGTCTAATGGTTTGGATTTACCATTTACTTTGCAATCAGGATACCATTTTAGAGGCATGGTAATTGCTAACATTCTGGGCATATTTTTTTTCTTTATATTTTTATTGACTTTTTTCTTTTTTAGACAAATCAATAAACCAATAATAAAATCTGCTATCCAGTGCACAAATTACATTAAATCTATCATGTATTCCAAATGTAATTTTCTGGACTCATGCATTTGGTACATTTCTTATGGCAAGGATACAGTAATCTATGATGATTAATTATGGCTAATTCAAAGGAGAATGTTATAGAGACAACAAGGTCACTTACGTTAAGACATAATGGGTGGGTAATTTGTTACATTTTAATTATTCTTCTTGTAATTCCAGGGTTCTAGGTTTCTAGATGTAAGTTGTTTTCTAATAATAAACTGCTATGGTAGTTGCTAGCACCAGGCATTCTTTAAGAGGGTGAGATTATGCTAATATTTCATAATATAGACCCCTTATATGGGCAATGAATGTAGGCTCTGCCATTCCCAGCCATTATGTTTGCCCATAGACATAGAACAAGAAGGTTGTGTGTTACTGACAGGCAGCTGCCACTGACTGTCCCCACACAATTTAGACCTGCTGCGCTGAATACAGATTAAGGGTATGCTCTAAAAGATTTTCATTGCCATTGTTATCATTAAACATTCCAACCCAAATCATAAAACATCTGTTAGCACGATGACAGTCTTTAACAAAACACACAGCAATGCAATTATTTGTGGCACCAAAATACATATGAAGGCTACCATTGCTTATCATCGTATGAAAAAGCCAGTTGCAAACATAAATTTGATCATTTCAGAGTTACTGACCCAGAACTTCTGATCTTTATACAGGTCAATTATTTGGAAAGTACTGATGCCATTAGAGTGGCATGACAGCCAGGAAACTGCCATTTTCAATAGGAAAAAACTGGCAGTGCCTGAATTCCTCTCAGTACAGATTTCCTTTAAGGGATGCTTTCATGTCAGAAACCAATGAAGCTTGCAATATGCTGTCTGTACTGCAATGAATCAGTAACTCACACACATCCTCTGTACAGTTTAGCCATAGCCAAATTACTTTACAACATATTTTTGGACTGTTGAGCACTTAGAGGAAACCCATGTATCCCTTAAAATTAAATGTAAGCAAAATGTAAAGGATTTTTTTTTACTTTTAGCTTTTTATCGCCAGCTTATAACGAAGGCATAGGAGATTCCCAGTTCTGTTTGTCCTAGCGACAATTGCCAACATAATTAGGAAAACCAAATCATTACATTCATCACTAGGAATGGAGGTGTGGGAGAATTTACCAGAGGGACAACTGTTTTATATGACAGCTTTATAAAAAGGGATTTCTATTCATAATGGGGGAAGACCCTTTTATTTTGAACGTGAAAAAAATATGTTTTCAGTAGAACAGAGAAAAAGAAAAAAGAAAATTATTTAAACCTCCTGTACCCTATAAAAACACAAATAACAGCTGCCATTTAGAAAAATGCAATACAAAAAGCCTGGAAGAAGGCACAGTTGGCAAGTCATTGCTGCACAGCATCACTTAAAGGGCTTTTGTCCACTACGCATATATGGTGCATGGCCCTGCCTGGAGCAGTATTTTTGTATGACTGTCTTATTATCTTTCTTACCCCATTTCTATAATAACATTTTTATTGTTTATCTGTATGGTTATTTGATTAAAACAAATGCTTCTAGGTGGCACCCTTTATGTCCAAATGATACACCTGATCTGTTGATTCTCTAACAACTTAAGCTTCCAAAACGATATGCCCATTACAGGCTACAGTAATTTTTACTTTTTCTATAAGCAATTGACTGCTCAGTTAAACGTTTTAATTACTGGAGATTCCTATAAATATGTCTGCTGTAAGGAACCTGTTCCATGTTGCAAAGCCAATAAGACCCCCCTCTCAGCCAATCTGAGAGGGGGTGAAAAATTGGCGGGCAATGGGGTTTAGGGGATTACAGTTGTTTTGATGCTTTGGCATGACCTACCAAAATATCAGCACTGGGAATACATGGTTAATTGGTAATATTTGGAGTATGAATGGACTTTTATGATAATAAGAAGACATCCTTCAGGAAATCTTTGCAGAAAAAGAGTGGCATATGAATGATCCTTACTCTCAAGGACCATGTTGTCCTTAAAGGCCACCTTATATTTGTGAGCCCAATGACTAATTTACATTCCAAAACTTTCTACCGGGCTCTAAAGCAACATAAACATTACCAATTCATCAACAAATCATCATCAACAAATAATGATCTGTTTCATTATTATTTGGTATGGCACAGTCTTGGTCTGTGAGTGGTACTAAACACCAACATATCAGGGGACCTGTTTGGGTAACTGCTGTATTTTCATTCTGACATGTACAGTGTGGGTTGGAGCATTTGTGGCCATGTGACACTTTTTTAACCTTCGTGGTGGTTACCCCAAGTGTATCTTTGGTGTAATAATGCTGAAGAGGCATAGGAGGCCATGCCATTGAACTGCATTGACCATGTAATGCAGGCAAGGTCGGTCTTGATCCTCATGTCCTATGTAAAGCGGGGGGAGGGAGGGTGAGAAATACAAGCAGATTACTAAGTACGTACTGCCGTACCCATACCGCTAGGGGAGCATGTGCAAATAGGTGGCAATGCCGCAGATTGAAGATCACCTTTCAGAATGTTGCCACCTGTATAGAGTAAGTATATCCTGCAGATAGGATCACTAATTATTTCATAATTAAAGCTTGGGCAAAAAATTTGTTGGAAATCGAAAGCTTAAAGGGCTGAAATTGGCCACCAAATCAATCTAAGCCATTATGGACATGTCCGTAATTCTTAGATCAAATTAAATACATTGGATGGGTCCCCGTGCAATGTAATGCTATGTCTCCTCTGTGTTCTCGGTTCCATCACTTTTGCAGGGATCCGACAGAGCCCATGTACAGTACCTGTCTGCTAGCAGTAACCACCTCCCTCTTTCTTCGTGCAGGCTGTGACAGTGAGCAGGCTGCCAGCTCAGTCTGATACAGCTGCCAAGCCGATCGCCTGGGGTCCCTAGATGCTGTCCGCCGGGTCCCCCTAGTTAATTGGGCCCTGACGGCGGCGCGAGCAGCTAGAGGGACCAGACAGACATACCCTAAGTGCTGGCATACAAAGGGTGCCTGGCCGATTTTTCAGCTGATTGATCATGATGATGATGTCATCACACACGGTCAATCAACCAAAAAATCAGGTCAAACTCTAAACCTGTATAGGGGGGCTTTAGAAATATATTTAGTTTTTACTACTTTTACCTTAAAGTAAATTACACATAAACAGACAGGTTTTTAGGAGCCTGTCCTTAAAAGTGGATTTTGAGTTTACTTACACTCATGCACCTCTGTTAAGAGCTGCATACATCATTGCAGTATGTATTATTATGTTTTTAAATCTAGTGTTCTATGCCTAAATGTATTTCTATTAGATCCATGTCTCATTTTACTTTTATTTGTCATCTCTGATTCATTTTAAAATTGCTGATGTTACTGAATATTAATGTTTTTTTCATATTTTTATATAAATACTGTATTTCATAAAACTCTTCAATTGTGTACTGGGATAGAATCTGAAATACAATTTATTTTAGTAGGTATTTGATATTTATTTATTTTTGTAAATGTGATGTTATGCTGCTAATGACAATAAAAGTTGCTCTCAAAAACATTTGGCTTTAGTTAATAGACTAATGACTATTTAATAGACAGTTGCTTTTTATTCTTGAATAGGAGTTTTAATGCTTACATAAATAAACATTATAAAGTATCACATTAGAGTGTGCTTTTATGTGGTGTTACTGTTATCTATGTAGTGCCCTCTTAGTAACCATAACTGGTTATTAGATGAACCTTGTACCGTGACTTTCAATGTGGATCACATAATGGACCTGGTTTGCTAAAAGGAAATGCACAAGAGCAAGGAGGAATCATTATGATGATAATTGGTACATTTGTGTTATAGGTTTGCATGAATAAACACCAACTCCTATCTGCTGAAGTGTACATTTTGTGGTCCATGTAGTGTGTGCATTCAACATCAAAATAATGTTTTTTTTTGGAAGTGAAATGGGTGGTGTAAACGTGCAGAGACTAACAATGTGGCAAGTACAATTAAGTCTTGCTGAGGAATGAAGATCCTATGTAATATACAGCATCTCTGAAAACCCCCATATACTATGTTATTAGGGGAATAAATATACATTTATTTAAGCAGACTTATGCTAACCTAATTTACCTCTGTGTCCCTTGCAGTCAAACCTCAAATTATACTTGTAATCTTTCAAAAATAAAAAAGCTTACCCATAATATTGTTGTGCTGCATCAGGGACAGCTCCTCCTTTACCAAGTGCAGGGATACTTGGAAAGGGAGACTTGGGAAGGGAGTGCTTCAATTACCAAGTCTCAATAGATTCTGTTTTCAGGATTTAAAATTATAACTTAGCATCATCTAATGACCATTTGTGGTACTGACATAAGATTAATCCCCGAAAGACTGTCAGGACAAAAATTTAATTTCTAGGACCAAAAAATAATAAAAATAATAAACAAAGTAGGATTAGGTGTAGTAAACTAGGACTCAAACACCAGCGTTAATTGAACAGTTCAACTTTTATTGAAACAGCAGCGAACAGCAGCAAACTGGTAACTTAGGCCGAAGCCAATCCCTAATATACAAACTAAGTAATGTTCACCCTTGCCGCTTCTGTCGGTAAGAGTCTCTGGCGCAGAGGATTGCCAGTCCCAACGGGGCACTTCTGGGGTCTCCATCCAGCTCTACACACAATAACCAGGGGCAGGTGTATGCCGCGACATCAGCAGGCAGCTGCAACTCAGACAACACATTGTATCCCTCCAAGAACAGGGGTTTTCCAACCCTCTGCAGGTTGTTCTGCTTTGGAGCCACCTGCACACTCCATCCTCTTTCCTCTACAGACCAGGGGCTTTCTCGCTTCTCAGCTGTGTCTGTCTCCACAAACTCTTCAACAACAGGCCTCACTTCCTACTCTGAAGTCCATTTTATCTCCTTAAGCCTAGAGATCCCTCTAGTGGACCAGCTGACCCCATCACACTAACAATTTGTGAGGCTCAAGGGAAGAGCAGGCAAGTAATTTTTTTTAGGATTGTGGAGTACTTTTTCATTGTCGCACTGAGGGAAGTAACAATTTTATCATTGTTTTATTTTTTCTGGTTTGATCTGCACCAAATTAGCATTTTTCTATTTACAATAAAAATGTGACACTGCTGTTACCTCAGTAGTGAAATTGGCAGCATTGTCAATGTAGTATCACTTGGACATGTAAATATGAATTGACTTGAGGTATCAAACAGATATATCAAAGAGGACACTTTTACACTGCACGGAAAGGGTGGATTGTGTTTTTCTTTCAATTTGACTGGTTTGGGAACCGCACCCTAATACACTGCAAAATAGATTGTTTATAGTTGTGTGTGAGTTGCATTTGGGATGTCACTTATTTATAATGGCACCTCAAATCCAAAAGTTATAGGCAGCATGTTGCCGTCTGGTGTGGAAAATCCAGATAACAATTTGTAAGTAGTTTCAGCAACAGTTTTCGTTTTCAGCATTTTCGTTTTCAGCATTGCTGTCAGTGCTATATTGTCTGTCCCATCTGTAACCACCAGCAGCTCGGCCTGTTACAAGCAGCAGAAAAATAATGGATCTACTGGCAGTTTCAACAGGTAATAAATTGTTACTAGGGGACTCCGAAAGATAAAAAAAATGTTGTTTTAATGCTGGTAGCAGACTGCTTCATAATTGTTATTTCTATCTTGCTCAAATTTAACAAGATAATGTTAACTGTATTTAACATCCTAAAGCTCCAAGTGTTTAGGAAGAAAATTGTGACCGTATTTTACATCCAACTGAAAATAACAAGACACAGTGTGTAAAGCAGTCAATTGTAGCCACTGTGCAGCCAACATTTGGAAAAAGAGGACCCTGTAATTATACAAAAAGAGGACTGACTAATAAAATCACACAATAAACATTTATCAACATTTATAAACTTCTTCTTTCAGTGCCAGTTCTGCAGCTAAGGGAGATGCCGGAACTGTATGTTTTATGAAGGAATTCGATAAAATAGGGCATGTTTAATTTTTGTGCAGCATATATCACAAGGAATATAAATAACTGACTTGTTGCTCACTGCAGTCTACTGAAAAAATATAGCTGAAACAATACTCTAAACTCTTAAAGTTTAGAGTCTAAACTGTAATTCTTTACTTTCTGCTTGAAATGAAGTGATAACTATCATTAACTGTAACCAATATCTGTAACTACCTATAAACTGACATGTTTTGAATCCCTTGTCATAAGGTTGACATTACAAATGACTTGGTGAAGGATATTTGCCTACCCATTAGTGACATCTATTTGAAGTTAAATCTTGTAAAGGGCTGAAATGAAGGGGTTATGCCTACTCTTCAAAAGAGAGCTAAATATGATATAAGGACCACAGTTCTGACAAGCTAGCCACATATTATTAAGCTCATTAGGAACTGAAAAGGAATTTGAAGTGACACATTACTTATTAATGTAAAATCAGTTGTGTGAACTTTTAAGTCCCAAAGTGGCATGGGCGGATTTGCTGAGCATGATTTTAAATGTATTCAATATGTATACCAGTTATCTGAAACTTACTCATTAAGTTACTGCTGTCTAAAACAGGGTTTCCCAACATATGAACTTGCAGCATTACATGTTTGTGTGATCTGGCATCATCCATTATGAAATCAAATCATAACTTTATAACTTATTCTGACTAAAGCATTTTACATGTTATTCACTCATATAACCTTTGATTGGCCTGTGATGGCTTTTCCTCTGCAGCTGAATGCATACTGATATGTCCAACATGTCTCAGAATTAGTGATGGGACGAACTTCGGCCAGGTTTGTTCGCAAACAGGTGGATCGGACTTTTAAAAAAGTCCAACTTCCGCCTGTTCGCGGGCAGATTCAAATTTGAATTATGAAAACCAGAAGTTACGTCAGTGACATCACATCCGGGACCTGGAACGTCACTTCCAGTTTTCGGAGCCGATCTTTCACCATTAGACTAGGTTTTTTACCCTGTCTCTAGTGAAAAGATTCTTCCTCTAGTGGGATCTTACTGCCCCTGATCCTGCCGGTGGAAGAAAAGTAAGCTCCTTCTCGCCGACGAGAATAAATAGAATAAATAGTCACATAGCTTAATATTGCCATGTAATAAAAAGAAAGGGGGACAACGGTAAATAAAAGCTGAGTTGGTTTACATGGATCAGTTGCTATATTTTAAGACACTTTTTAAAGAAAAGGTGGAGAGATTCCTGCCCTTGTCCAGCTGTAAATATCCCAATGCAGAAATCGTTTTAAAGAAAAGAGTAAAACAGGCAAGAAACCATACAGAGTTATACAACTGAATGCAAGGGAAAACATATTGTTATAACATTGTATTGTAGCAAAGGGGAAGACAGATGTGAATACCAAGCAAAACAAAATGTCAAGACACACTGGATAGCAAAAAGAACATTGCAAATGTCAGAATACAGAGCAATGAAGCACAGCAAAAACTAGGACAACTACAGGCTAGAAATAAGTAAAGAATAACCAAGTGCAAGGCAAAGTAGGGCAAGACCAAACACTAGGCTTGGATTATCATGAAACGTCTAAGAGGTATAGAAATTGGCCATGATTCACACGAATCATGGGGATATCTGTAAAATCATAGCAAAGAGACACAATACTTTAATGTTTTCTTTTTTCTCATATAGTACTATGATAAGCCACCATTGGGTGACTACCAAATGTACATCAAGGCCTAATGCCTAGTGATGTACATTTACTTTATCCTGTAACCCTATATGGTGATGGTGGTGATATCACCTTCAAAACATTCTGTAAAGGTTGTTATTATTAGAACAATTTGAATTTGTGAGTCTTATATTTATAATTAGCTGAGGTAATCTGTATATGGATTCCACCAGCATACAGAGTCAGATATATTTATTAAATATGTTTTAATGATGTGAGTTCACGAGAAATATTGTTTGCAGTAGAAGTTGATAAAAAACAAACCACACATATTCATGGTTAACACAAGCTGTCAACAATTGACAGCAATATACAGTATTCCAGAGCAAGCATTTAATATTTGCACCAGCCTTTATGGTACTGAGCAAATTACTCTCACTTTCCTATTTGGAGATCATAGAAATAAGCCCCAGATCTATAACCATTATGTAGATTTTGAGTACTGACCCTGTATTTGTTTCAGGTCAACAATTTTTAAACGACTTAAATGAAGTAGGAATACACATATTCTTACAAAAGGTCAGAACCACTCCAGCACTATAAAAACTAAAAAAAACATTTTCCTTTAAGTTTAATTTAAGTACTTTAATTTTCCCTAAATTAGAAGTATGCAACAGATTTGATTTTGAACAAAATCATTTTTAAGAAGCTTAAGTAGTATGTAATTCCTTATTTGTTCATTCTATTTCTAGTTTAATTCTCTATAATGAGCCCTTTGCCTTGTACGCTCCAGCTCCAACTATTCATCCTCCTCCATGGTCCACCACTCCACCTTCTGTGAGTTTTGAGCAATCGGAATGTAAACATTAGAGGGTGTCACCACAGTGTCCTGCACTCATTCTATAATAATCTAGAATAATACTGATCACTTGACCAATCTATGATGCAATCATGATTACTCAGTGAATACGTTGATCTTGCATGTAACCAGACCCTACTGGGGGTCTTTCAAGTATTGCACGGGGTGTTAAGGTTTCAAGTAACATACTTCCATGATTTACATGCTTTGCTGTTCATTTTATTGCCGGCTTTACAAACTACTTTACAAATCACCTAAGTTACCTTTGAAGTGCTATATAATTGCATGTATGTCTATGTGTTGTGCTGCACTTAGGAATCTTTTATGTTTTATTAATTTTGTATAATAGTGGATATAATTACATTAGACTGGATAATGTAATGCCTCACTTAGCTGTGTGCAATTAGTGGTAAGTACATTAAAAGGCCAACACTATTATAGTTTGTAAGGTGCTAGTAACCTTCTTTTATTCTTTGATTACTCTTTGTAAAATGTTATTCCAGCCTTTTATGAAACTCTCCTTCTACCTATATTCAGTTGTGCTATGTATTTCTGTTCTATTTTAAGAATTGCATACTGTAATTTTTTTCCACTGCATTGTCTGATTGCAGTAGATCCCATATGTAATAAACTGCTCACATAACCTTTTCCTCATCATAATTAGCTTCTCCTATCTGTCATATTCTGTACCTTTTTATATGATACCAATCTGGCTGCTGCAGAAACTATTTTCAGCTCCCACAATGTTTTTCTATGCACAATGTTTCCCCTGTGTACTCTAAATAAAATAAAATCCAAAAAGAAAAAAAGAGACTTTTAGGAAGAACAAACTAAAACAGACATGCATAAATAATGTAAAAATATAAGCACACTAGATAAATAGAATGAAACAACATGAAAATCATTGTAGTCATAGTGAATATGTCTAGAATTGTCAATATTAGCATATTTTGTGCATCCATAATAGGCTGTACCCAAAACCCATTGAGATTGTCAATCTCATACATTTTTAAAAACTCCATACATAAAAGGAAAGGGATGTACCTGTTTTATAGACCGATGCTTTTTTTATGTATTTTTGTTTCACACATAAGTTCATACCTCCTCAAGATGAAAAGGGGGGGGGGGGACTGGACTGCAACCTTGTTTTTTTATGGTTTTATGGTTCATATCAATAAGGTCAGGTCATTTCAACAGTGATGTAAAACTATTAGTACACCATATGAAAGCCTGAGAGTTTTTGGAATATTTTTATTCATCTGGATATTTAATTAAAATCTTAACAACACTGATACAAGTAACATCAATAACAATTAAAACACATGAAATCCCAGAACCACATAGAAACTGTAAAGAATGAAGGTGGAAGTGTCATAGTTAAGGGATGTTCATTCAATGACAGCTCACCTTTGTATCACAAGGTGCTTGAGGAACATATGAGACCACCTGTAATCAAAAAAATAAAACTAAACTGGACCCTGCAAAATGACATTGACTAAAAACACACCAGACAAGTCTACCACACACTGTGTGCAGGGTAAAAAAATGGAGCATCCTAGCGTGGCAAAGTCAAAGCCCAGATTTAAATCCCATTGAGATGTTGCAGGGTAAATTGAAACTCTACATGAAAGAAACCCCTCAAACATCTCAAAGATTAGAGAATTCTGCATTGAGGAGTGGGGAAAACATTCCTCAGACAAGAAACTGGTAGATGCCTGCAAGAAGAATATCACTGCAGTTATTTCAGTCAAAGGGACACTAGATATTAAGTGGCATGAATCCCTTTCCTTTTAAATTGGTAGGGTGCAGAAGTCCTTGAAAAAATCAGGGAATTATGAACATTGTCACTGTGATTTAGTGGATAATAAACATAATAAAGTAGTAATGATAAATAAATTAACAATGCAGTGATTTAATCTTCTGGGGGTGGTGGCGCTTGTTATCCACAATTGGTAGCATTCTAGCTCACAGGTAGTTAGTTACCTATTGTATGCTACGCCTAGCTATGGATTGAAAAGAGAATTGGGTATTGGCAATGATTATGCACCAGATGCAATTTGAGCAAGTATTGGAACTCTGATGTTGAAGACAAGAACCTGAATGTATCATGATAGCTAAATATTCGGGATGCTAGTGGTGATTCAGAGTTTAAAATTAAGACAAGCAGAGAGTAAAATGAAAAGGGTAAAGAGATCAAGAAGAGATGACAACAAGGGGAACTAGAGTTAACCAGAGATGTAGGTCAAACAAGGCCACTGGAGTGGGGAAGAAAAGGAGTCTGAGTGAACCAGAGTAAGACCGTATACAATTACCTAGGTGAGATCGCTGCCTTCAAACATCTGCTCTTACCAGCAATAAATAGACTGTGGTTATATTTTATTGATATCTCCTCATTCAGCACAGATTTGCTTTATATTTAAGTGGTGCTGATGTTTTTCTGTCAATAAAGCTATAATTCAGTTGTGGAATTTTAAACTCACAGCTTTTTGCTTTTTTTCCCCAGAACAGAATTTTTACAGCAGATTTGAGCAGATGGAACAAAGATTATATGGCTGAAACCTAAGAGCTTCTGAGTAAACTTATTCTATGTTCTTTGAAGAGCTTTTAAAATGGAAAATACTGATCATTCCCATTCGACCAACAAGAGAAGAGACTTTGTTGTGTAAAGGAAGAAGAAGACATGCCTAGGGCTCCCTAAGGGTTTAGTTTGGCTGGAAGCTTGCCCTACAGGCACAATTTAATTTGTAGGTCAAATATGATTTTTTGCAAGATAATACGTTCAGTCAATGGATAATAAAAGACAATGCATTTGAATTATATCATTTTACGAAATAACTCTTTTTTTTCTATTGATCTACCACTATCCTTTAAAAAAACTATAATTATGATGAACCTTGAATTATTAATATTGTTTGTTTTCCTGTTTCCTTCCAGCAAATTTCCTAAGCAGGCTGCATTTACACAATGTTTGAATTAACTGTAGGGCAACTAATCAAAGAGATAGGCCAGGGAAATATTGGAGGAAAAGCTGGATGATGCTGTATTTCCTCCACACTTGATTTATGAAAGGCTTGCTCAAAATTTCTACACATTGTAATGCACACTAAGATATTCAAACTGTGTAATTACAGTAGGCAATCTGAATACAGGAAAGAAGATAAAGAAACTGTTACATTCTGCTCTATGTCTGGCCTACTTTCTACAAATTAGTTCATTTCCAAAGAGTGCTAGGTGGTCAAGAATGAACTCTTGGCCACCCTTTTCTGTATGGTATTAGTGGAAGCAACAAAACATTTTACATTGAAATGTGAAAAGTATAAGTAAAAAAAAGCACTTCTGTTTCATACCTTCAAAAACTTTCCTAATTTGTGCTCTCTGCCTATGCTGACTCAGGTATCTAAAAAAACATATGAATGAAATAACCCCAATTATATGCTATATTAAATAGGAGAAGGGAGGGGTTCCAATTTCATGTCTTGTCTCTGCTGCCATGATAAAGTATGGTGAATGAACTGCAATTCTAGGATAGAATGTGTGTTAGGTCTAGTAGTATTGTTACTACTGCAAAATTTCAACCACCTGGGTGGATTTTCCCTACAGCCCTGGCTGGGTACCTGAATGTAATAATTAACATGCTCTAAAGTAACCTATTGCATGCGCAATAGTGTGGGCATTTTTTTTTACATGCTCTTGCACTTGTCCTTGGATTTCACCAGAGGATAATGCCAATAAGCATTGTCACAGGTGAGGTGACATTCAAGAACATACTCAGTAGTGTGGTAAAAATTACCTGTGCTACTGCGCATGTCCAAAAGGTTACTTGATGCCACGATTCTGTTTACATACTGGAACACAGGTTTAACTGTAATAATTGTATATATCTTTAGAAGGTAATAGATATATCTTGGTATGAATATTAATATGAACATATCAATACACTCAAACCGGGAATAAGGTTTATTGATGGCGCTACAAACAACAGTTAAATTTAGAAACAGACTGACAGAAGCAATTTCATAGTAATAAAGTTTTAAATAAAGACATGTAACAACTAACCGTGGGACATATTAACACAACAAAAAATAACAGATAGTTCAAGTATGAAACCAGTTTTCATAGCTTACTTTCCAGAAGGAATATGGATTGATCTACCTTCCTCTCCTTTACTTTTTCTTTCACCTTAATTATTTTTTTAGGGCTCATTTACATATAGGCCTGAGTGTCTTATCGAAGTCCCCTGAGCGTCACAAGTGTCTTATCGAAACGTCCCCTGAGCGCCTGCAGGAACACACAATCTCTTTCTGGGTATGTGTAAAGTGCATGTGTAAATATAGCCTAACATTTCCTAAGAACACATTATGTCCAGAAGTTTCTTGGTTGGCTGAATGGTGTGTCCCTGATTCTAAGGGATGTTACTCAATCATTTGTATAAATGACACATATACCTTTAGATTTTTACCACGTCTGATTATTTCGTGAGTTCACCAATAAGATCATAAGTGAATATTAGTTCATGTGTACTAAGCAAAACCTTTATACCCAAAAGTGGCAGAATTAAGTCTAAAAAACAGCAAATAATTTAGGTACATAATCCGAGAACTGCACATTGGAATATCTTTCATTTTTGTTTTTAGGATTTAAATAACATTAATGGAATGGCTTATCTACTAGCATTTACAGACTTTATACTGTATGTTAAATGGTGAGATCAGTACAGACCTTGAAGGGCACAGATGAGGGTTTTCTGTAAGCAGATAAACAATCAGAACTGGATGTGAACAATATAAAGACTGAATGTTTGTTAGCCTTTTCAAAAGAAGATGGAGAGCCATTAATGATATAAAGACTCAGTGCATAACCTTCCAGAGAACTCAGTCTCTCAAGTATCTTGGAAGGGCAATAACATAAGATAATAAAATGTACAAAGGAACAAAACCTTAAATAACTTCAGCAAATTACAGTATTATTCACAAGGTGAGATATCATAGTCAAAATCAGGACACAGAAGATTACAGGTTACTATACTCAGAGGGGTGATGATACTAGAAATGGGGTACTGGGTCTACAGTGTGGGGGTTCAGAAACCATCACCCCGAACACTGG
>CM070039.1:47788561-47823034 GCA_036250615.1 Ptychadena robeensis
TCTATTTGTTTTATCTTATCCTATTCCACATTATTTAACCCATTGTTGTACTAGGTTGTGCGCCTCTGTCCTTGTTCTTATTAGTGTGATGATGTCATGCTGCAGTCGGTCCATCATGTAAAGAGGGAGAAAGTGCCCATGTATGGGCACCTTTGGACTTATTTCCATACCAGAATGTACTGCCTGGTTCTGCAGAATGCTATGGTAGCCAATTAGGTTCAGGACATCTCTAATTCTGTACAATTGCATGTCACTGGCTCATGCAAAACAGCCCCAGACCATCACAGTTCCTCTCTGTTTGACAGTTGATGTCACAAACTGAAGAACTCTACTTTTCCCTTCAAGTATGGTGTACAAACATTGTGCTTCAAGAACCCAAGATGATTATAGTTGATGAATCCATACCACTTTCTTCACAGTCTTCAGTCAAATGGGAGAGCTTAATAGCTCAGACAATCCTATTTTCTTATGCTGTCCCTTAGCAGTGGCTAAAATCTTCTATTTTTGAGTTGCTTACTGTATCCACTATAAGGCTTGAAGCTGCTATCCTGTGAGTGCCCTATCACAAGAGCTGTTGTAGGTTTGAGTCTACTGGCATATCTTCCTGTTTCCTTCACTTTCTGAGGGGCTTTGAATGGTAAGGGAGACTTTACTCACTGACAGTGACTCTTCACAATTTCTGTTTAGGAAATACTTACAACCTTAAGTGTTGTGATGGTCTGTCTCTCTTACATTTTATCATTTTTATTTTAACACACTACTTTCTACATGTACAATAAAGTTCATATTGTGTTCTGACACTACATTTATATGGACAAAGGGGGTTGCACTATAGCTAGAACTCATTATTTCATGCATGTCTATAATTTTTTTTATAGTTTGAAATCATGTTTATGGTACCTATCTCAGATGGTTTGTTCTATGCTTAGAAACTAGTAAATGAGCAGTCCTAATGCCATTCATTCATTGCATTACCCCATACTGTAAATAAAGCCTTCCTAAAACACACTTACATTGCTTTGCTTGCCTGTTCTATCATTAGCATCATGGGAGGAGTTTGCATACTGCTCTTTACCCAGATTCAATGGTGTGCAGTAAAGGTGAAATTAACTGGGTCCAATAATGGGTTACCAAGTGACTGGTCAAAGTGACATGTTCTCTTTATAGCTAGATAAGCAGAATGCATGACAAATGGAAGGCTCTAGGTATGACTTCTGAAAACTGGAGCAAGTAAAACTAGAACGAAAGATACATCAATTCAAAAGCAATTGAATAAAATAGACAATCTGATTGATTTCCATGGGCAACCGCTCAGCCTTTGCTCCAGTTTCCTTTGCTCTAGTTTCCTTATATCACTCCAAATAATGGTGAGAGCACGTATGAGTTTGACCCTACTCTCCTCCTTTGTCTTCTGGCAAAAATACACTGCAGTTCAGACCAACCGAAGACAAAAAGATAGCTGACCTCCATTCTGTAAAGACTGTACGTTTAGGGAAATGCTGAGTACATTTTTAGATAAGCATTAATTAAAAATTGCTACAAGCAATTTCTATGCTCCGCAGAAATTTTAGGCTGCATTGTCTCATAGAACTAGGAATGCACTTATCTTGGAGATCATTTCTTCTTTTTGCTTTCTAGGTTAGTTTGACATTTCAAATCCAGATCATCTAGTGGGGGCATCGTAGGGTTAAGCCACTGTGTGCTCAGTTACTACTCGGTTATTGTTACAGAGAAATGCGTGTCAGTTCCCAATATTATATTTCAAAATGTTTGAATAATGAATGACTTTAGATCACTGCTAGTAACTGCAAATAAAAGGAGAAAATTTGAAAAGAAATGTGCACAGCATGTACAGAAGAATTGGAAATCTTTCTAAATACACATTTAAGGGTTAGTGAGTATATCCAAAGTTTCTCTTTCCTTATAAAGAGAAAAGCGATAGACATATTTTTGTTTCACTTAATATGTACATTGATAGTTAAATACAGACACAGATTACCTTACTGTTCCCTTCAACCACAGTATTAGAAATGCTAACTGAATACTGAAAGATTGACTTGAATATGCTTGACACATGCTGTTCTAGATTACTGTGTACTGATGTGTAACAGAGTGTAATAGAGCACAGATCCATGAAAATATTGTGAAGAATAACATGCCTAATAAAGAACCTGCAGTCCCTTATAGAATGTGAGTGACAGAATTTGATGGCCAGTCAGACCCCTGTGAACAGAAACCATGTGTATCCATTATATTTATTTGTAATGGCAAATAGAAGTAATCATAGTAGTATCATGACATTCCATAGATCAGTAAGAACAGATTCTGCTGGATATTTTATTCTCTGTGGAAAACAGTTTGTGCTTCATAGATATTGACCTCATTTATTACAATGTCTCACTGTGCTGTTTCACAGCAAACAAGTTACCTTTCTGACTTGGACATTAAGAACCCATTCCTACAACAAATGGTGAGCTGTATTTTGGGTACCCATGCTTTACCATGTGCAATAGCTGTTACTGCAATAGTCTTCCCATTAAAGGATTGAGTACAATTGAGATGAAGGAGATTAAGGTAGCCATACCCATTTTGATTTTTCCTGTTGCTTTATTTACTGGTTAGCGATTGGCCATGTTGGTAAATCAGTTGATCTTATAAGTGTCTGATGGGTTTTCTATGTATTTAGATGGATTTGTATCCGATGATACTATGGCACATGCACACAGGGCTTTGGAAAGGAAGTGATCAGTTTTCAGTCGATCACACATGTGGTTATATGATCAAATGATTTTAGAATGACAGTCCATATTTAAATTGCGCAAGGTGATCAAATCTAAATGCGATAAAGTTGATTCATGTATGCCTACCATTACAGCTGACAATAACACCCAGCAGGACTTATTGTGCTGCAAGATGCTTAAGGTGCTAAGTGAAACTTAGAGTCTATTTACACTGTTACACAATTTACAATTAGACGACCTGTGAATGCCTGCACTATTTTGCAGATGATCGCAGGGAATTGTTTCTCTCATGGCTGCGGAAGCACACTGTTGGTTCCTGAGCTGAAAGCAGCTTGCGAACCGACAGTGTAAATTCAGCCTCAGGGATTATTCCAGGCAGACACAAAACCTGTGAATGTGAATGAGGCAGTGTCCACTTGTGCATACACAAATCAGTGCACTGGGGAATGTCGGATGCTGGAATTTAATGGGTATGTTAGTGAAACAAGTAAAGTCGCTTATTGGGCCCCATTTCCCCTGTCTCTGTCCAACGTGGGGAAAAAGACACAATGGAAACAGAGATGTAGCTCTTTTTGAGATTACCCTCTAAATTACAAAGTGTATTCTTTAACCATATTTGGAAGGTATCACAATTGGTAGTCAATACATCCACTTATAAATACAGGGAGTGCAGAATTATTAGGCAAGTGGTATTTTTGAGGAATAATTTTAAACAACAAGCTGTTTCTCAATGAACCCAAAAAACTCTTAATATCAAAGCGAATTTTTTGAAGTAGTTTTTATTTGTTTTTATATTTTTAGCTATTTAGGGGGATAACTGTGTTGCAGTGACTATACGGTGCATAATATTAGGCAAGTTAAAAAAAAACAAATTTATACCCATTTCAATTATTTATTTTTACCAGTGAAACAAATCTAACATCTCAACATCACATATACATTTCTACATCAAAACAAAACAAAAACAAATCAGTGACCATATCCACCTTTCTTGCAAGGCACTCAAAAAAAGCCTGCCATCCAGGATTCGTCAGTTTTGATCTGTTCACCATCAACTTGGTACAGCAAGCAAACCACAAGCCTCCCAGACCTGTTCAGAGAGGTGTACTGATTTTCCCTCCTTTAAATCACACTTTGATGAAGGACCACAGTTCTCAATGGGGTTCATCAGGTAACAGGAGGCATTCATTAGTTTTTCTTCTTTTATACCCTTTCTTGCCAGCCACACGTGATACTTGGACGCGTGTGAGGAGCATTTCCTGCATGAAAATCATTTTTCTTGAAGGATGCAGACTTACTTCCTGTACACTGCTGAAAAGGTGTCTTCCAGAAACTGTCAGAGACTGGAGTTAGCTGACTCCACCTCAACCCAAAAGGCCCCACAAGCTCCTCTTTGATGATACCAGCCCAACCAGTACGCCACCTCACCTTGCTGGCGTCTGAGTCGGACTGGAGCTCTCTGCCCTTTATTACCAATCCAGCCACATCCCATCCATCTGGCCCATCAAGACTCACTCCCTCTCATTTTCAATATCCATAAACCTTAGAAAATCAGTCTTGAGATATTTCTTGGCCCAGTCTTGACGTTTCACACTTGTGTGGTCCTTTGTTCAGTGGTGGTCATCTTTCAGCCTTTCTGTCTTGGTATTGCAACACCTTGTGCTTTGGCACTCCAGTGATTTTTGCATCTCTGAATAGGCCAAACTGGTGGCAAGTGGCAATCTTGCAGCTGCACCTTGACTTTTCTCAGTCATAGGCAGATTATTTTGCGCCTATTGTTGTTCCACACGTTCTTGCGACCCTGTTACTATTTTGAATGAACGCTTGATTGTTGGTGATCATGCTTCAAAGTTTGCAATTTTAAGAGTGCTGCAATATCTGCAAGATATCATCACTATTTTTGACTTTTCTAGTGTCAATCCTTCTTTTTGACCCATATGCCAAAGGAAAGGAATTGCCTAATAATATCACACCTAATAAGGGTGTTGATGTCATAGAACCTACCCCTTCTCATTACAGAGTGCACATCACCTAATATCTTAATTGGATAGTAGGCTTTGACCTTACACTGGAGTAAGACAACATGCATAAAAGGATGATGGTGGTCAAAATACTCATTTGCCTAATAATTCTGCACTCCCTGTAATATTTCTCAATTCCTTTGCTTGAATTGTAGGGAGCAACAGTTGGTTCTGTAAGATCGTTCTGATGTCTTTTCACCTTAGCATTTTGTTAAAATACACCTAAACATTCCAGACACATTCCAGACCATCAGACTAATATAATGTCTGGTTTATGGGGTGTTGTTGCTGATGTTCAGTTAATCAAATATATTTATATAAGGAGCACCTGTCATCTATATACCCTCCTAATTCCTACTGTATGTGTGGTAAGGGTATATTTATTTTTTACACACTGATTCAGATTTTTTTTATTATGACAGTTTTTTTTTTTATTTATTTATTTATTTATTTATTTTTTAAGGAAAAATAAAACTGCACTAGTCACCCGTCAGTGCAGTTATTATGACAGTTTAATGTGTGATGTATTGTTGTTAATCTGAGATCCTTTTTACCTGATGTTAAGACCTGCATACTGATATCCAGTACAAGGAAAATGTCTAATGTCAAGTATAATAAGCTTGATAGTTTCAATGCATATGCAAAAAGAAAATGCTGGAGCACATCAACTTCTGATTCAGTCCTTAGTTTACGTGGCCTTACAAGGAAGAAATGGAGAAAATCCTAAGCACAATATCTTTCTCTGTTACTTCCCTGTTTTCCATATCAGCCCTGTGGTTGTGTGACAGGAAGTTCATTCTTTTATAGAAAACAAGTGTTTACTATGCAAACCATGCTTCAAATTGTCAGCACTACATTCAAACTCCCCCTTCTTTATACAAATCTAGTGAAGAAGGGAGAGATGTGTGAAAAGATGCCTGCATGTACATAGGCTCAATGTGACTTTTTTACTCTCGGGCAGCACTATAATCTATAATTAAAAGATAAGTGGAGTATCACAGAACAAAGTTCTATAAATCTTACCTAACCCTCTAAATACATTGTCGAAAACAGAGAATACAGAGCAGACTTCCATTGATTTACATTGCTCAAGGCTGCTCAGGATTGGGTTACATTCTTGTACTAGGGCATAACTGAGAATATCTTACATGTATTAGTGCCAACCTAAGAAGATAATGGCCTATGTGTCTCCTAGCTTGGGCTGGGAACACATAGGAGATATTTGCTATAGCAATAGAATTGTTCATAATCAATGAAGGCAACATGAAATTAATTTACATCAAACATGTATATAAAATTAAAAGGTCTTTGTTTCCATAAATAGGACCAATGCTATATTCAAATCATTGATATATTATTATATTGCATAGCAAAATAGCAATATAAAACATCTAATCAGTCAAGTTAGTCAAAATCAACAGTCAAATCAAATCCCAAAATTAACAGTACTGTAGCCCCTTTTGTATCCAATGCATTTCGCCCTTATTTTTTTAGGCTTCTTCAGGGTTTGAGCCTTGTATTGTACTGTAGCTGTAATTAATCAGAAGTCAATAACATTAAAACATGAATGGGTTTTACTATACAATTCATCATGTATATGTCACACTCAACATATTACTTAAGTACTCATATGTATTGTGATTTACTAGATGTATAACATGCCTGCACTATTGTATTAGTATCAGATAGTTATGTTGTCAACTGGCAGGGTGCAGCATATCTATGTGTCCACATCATCCAACTCCAACATCCAACACCCCACTTCCTCCAAAAGAAAGGAGGGTGTAGAGAGACATGGGGGCTGGGTGGTATCTACCACTAAATAACTCCTCAAAGTAACCCCCACCTAGAGAAAAACATGCATCTGAAATTATGGAAATTGCGATCTGAACACCTCAATAGAAAATATTAAGAAAACATAGACTATGGATGGCTATGTCTCTCACAGGGAACAAAAATAACCCTACTAAGTAAGTACTTTTGATGAGCATGAGAATTGGGAAGCAAAACATGGCAATACCTTTAGGATGGGACATCAAGGAAAGAAATATATAATAAAAATTATATAGTTACAATAATATACGGATATGCTAAAAACACATGATGTATAAAGTTGAAAAAAATTTCACCCATCCTGGTCCAGATGCCAGACCACATTTTGGAAAGTTGACTAAGATGTCAACACTTCAATGTTTGATGGTAATCTGCTGCAATAGCAATAATAGTAATATTCTGCTTTTTTAAATGACGGGCTTCCCAATTTTGGGTTACTTATACCTGTACAGTTTACCTGCGGCAAATGTTGTTTAACATGACTGCAAACTGTAAGGTCATGTGTAAAGATGGTCGAATGTTTTCATTTCATAAGCATGGTATAATAACCAAGATGTAAAGAAGGGTTGGAGGTATACTACAAAAAAGTATGACTCTAACACAAATAGTTTTTGCATAAATGAAGTTCAAAGTCAAGTCAAAATGTAAAAAATCTAAATTTCAACTTTGAACCTAATTTATTCAAAAACGACATGTGCTAAAGCAAAAAAAACATTTTTCAAATGTTCCCACAACCCTTCTCCAGCAATTTTGATGATCTCTCGTTCAGGGGCTTTGCAATTGGCTCACAAAGTCAGAAAAGCTCGACCATCTCTAGTCATGTGTAGTAGAGTAGGTCATTTTTTCTATGCTACAGTGCATAGTTTACTTGAGGGCATATTGACATATTTACAGGTTCATCTATCCAGATTGGAAAACAGCAGGGGACATTGTTACGTTATGGTATCCCTCCTCCCCTGAAAACATGTCAGCTGGGAAACCATTAACATGAAGCTCTAGGGTGCTGGAATCGATCGGCAATTGAGAATCGCATCAGCCTTGTTGAGCAAAGGTAGGTATGCACAATAATTGTAATTGTAAACAAACTCTGGACGCTGGGTTTGTCTCAACTGCTAGGGAGGTTAAACCTTTAGGAATGGGTAAGAGGTGAGGGAGACCTCTATAATCAATAATTTTTTTTATGTAATAATGTGTGTAATTTTTACATATATGCAGGAATTTTCTTTTATTTTTTATTTAACCTCCCTGACGGTTCACTGAGGTCCAGATTTTTGTACCAAAAGTGATACAGTGTTTTGCCTTTCACCGATGATGCCGATGGGGGCGGAAAGGCTCTGTTTGCCTGCAGCTCTGTAGAAATGCTACGGTTGCGCCTGATTGCGGCACGGGCGCAGTTTGGAGGTTAAACCGGCCATAGACGCTATGCTTGGTGGGCGTTTATCAAACAATCAACCACAGCATGATGACATCATCATGCCATGGTCAATCGTTCGAAATACACCATTTGCGATTCGACAACCAATACTTTGGATTGGGGACCCCTGTCCCCATTCAAAGTACTGGCGATCGACCAGAGAAAAACGTTTGTTCTCTGGCTGATCAAAGCTTTGTGCGAGTACGAACGGTTGCTCCAGGTGGGCGCGTTCATTTTGTGATTGATCACCAAGCGATCACCCCGAATGCTCATGGTGATCATTCGCATAATTGGCCACATTTTTTTTTAAAGCTTACACTTATTTTATTTTGATTTGGATTGGATAAAACATTTATCCAATCCAATCAAAATAAAAAAAAATGGAAAAAAATGAAAAAAAAAATCTAAGAAAAAAATTTCATGTATCTTTAACTTTCAAATCTCCCACCCGGGCTGTGACGCCATTGGCACACGAGTGCCGATCACGGAAATAGCCGGAGAGATCGGCTATTTCCGGAGGCACTAGTGTGCAGCCAGAGATACATCCAGCTAGCAGAAACGCTCAGCGGGAGCGTTTTGCTAGCTGGATCCACTGTTGAACTGGATTAGAGAAAGACATTTCTGTAATCCAGTCCAAAAGTAAAAAAATATATATTTAAAAAATGTAAGACTGGGTCCCGCCTCCGTGACGTCACTCGGGGACCCTAAAGAAGTCGTCGAGGACGTCCATGGAGGCGGTAGCCGGACCAGGTAAGCTCCCGCACTGTGCCAGAACCCAGTTTGGGCGTATCGATAGTTGCAGCGTCCCTTTGCCCGAACTGGGTTCGGGCATATCGCTAGGAAGGTTAAGTAGAAATTTCAAATTACAATGTTTTTACTTTAAATTAATTTTATGTCGAAATTTGGCAGCAGTAACAAATTTGGACTGGTAGGACTGGTGTCATTTAATTTGAGTAAATGTAGGAAAGAGGACTTATCCCTCAACAATGGGTCACCCCAAAAAAGGGTGCACTTAGTGATAATTCATTATTGCACTAAATCATCAACATTTAGGGTCAAGTTGCCAGATGCCTGAAAAGTGACGCAGCCTGTAAGATGAGGCATTAGGCATTCCTGAGTCCCTTTTCAGGCATGAGGGCGTTTCCAAACTCCCCCCCCTCCCCCCGCATACATGGCGTTCAGGATTATTCCAGGCTGCTATAGTGCACAGTCAACTACAGCAAAAAAACAAAAAATTTACTTTGACCTTTTTTTTTAAATATTCAGTGCAATAATGAATTATCACTCAGCTCATGCAATGTTTTGGTGCGCAATGTCAAAAAGCAATACATGCAGTATGTGTTTTCATATATTCTTGTCTATAGCTATGGTGTGAAGTATGGGTTGTGTACCTGTTATCATAGGTTGGTATTTATTTACAATAATTACTTGAATTGTTTGACATAATTCACTGTGATTGCTTTGTTAGCCTTGAACCTTCCCATTGTTGTGAAATTGTTTATCATTTGCTTTATATGTTGTTTCACACTGAACTCCCTGGTACTTATTTATTTCCCAGAGTAAAATGAAAATCTACTCAC
Organism: Ptychadena robeensis; assembly: GCA_036250615.1. Lineage (NCBI taxonomy): Eukaryota > Metazoa > Chordata > Amphibia > Anura > Ptychadenidae > Ptychadena > Ptychadena robeensis. Next base: position 47,798,151 of record CM070039.1, read on the forward strand.
AAATCTACTAAACAGGAATCCAGAGCAGAGATAATTTGTTAAGCCCCCCATACACCTTTAGATCCCTCCATACAATTTCCATTAGATCTACCAAAAACTGTGTAGTATAGTGGCCTCCCTGATAGAATACATAGTGATTGGAAGGATTAGAAAGGTCCCCATATTACATGGTTTTGGTAGAAGAAAAGTTGATCATCTTGGTGCCATTGTGTACTTGCAGTACATATATTCTCCTGGCAGTGTTGTCAAATTATTGCAGTACATGTATATATTCTTTTGAAATGAACAGCTGCCAACAAGGACATGAACCCTAAAACAATATCATACCTTTCAATGCACTTCTTGCATAGTTTTCACAGCTCACAGGTCAGAAGGAAAAAAACTTTTGTGTACTTTTCACTTACTTCTATGTTTACTCTTCTCTAATTCTTAACAACTACTGTATTTACTCGAGTATAAGCAGGCCCAAATATAAGTTGAAGTATACAATTTCCCCAAAATAACCTTGAAAAATGGAATGACTTGGATATAGCTTAGGTTATAAGAAATTACTATAAACTATCTGACTTGAATACACGAATTTTAAAACTCCTGAACTTGTCACCAAAATTGCTGGAGATCTAGAGAAGGATTATGCGAACATTAAAGCTAGCCACACACGGTTTGATTTTGGTTCAATCGATGCTCAATTAGATGAATTTTTTCATCGATTAAACGAAAATTGAGAAATGCCCACATGGTACGATCGACGATAATTGTTTGATGAAGGCAGAAAAATTTATTGAATTTTGATCGGACATGTTGGAAAATCATCGTCGACATATAACATAGACCACTTCAATCTGAACTTCAATAGTTTCCATACCAAAATCGACGATTTTAGTAATATTTTGGAATCGAAATCTCACCACAATCGCAAACTCAATGTGGGGTGTATGTTGATGCGATTAAGATCGATTTTCGATTAGACGATTGAATTCCTCGAACTAATCGAGCATCGATTGAACCAAAATTGAACCGTGTGTGGCTAGCTTAAGCTGGCCATACACCTTTGGATCTCTGTCAGATATCCTTCAGATCAACCAACAACTATGTGGTATAGGGTCCTCTGCAATTGAACACAGGTAGACTTGATGGTTTAGAAAGTCATGTTACATGGTTTTGGTAAAACAAAAGGTGATCTAAAATGAAATCTAAAGCCCCCCATACACCTTCAGATCAATCCATACAATTTCCTTTAGATCTACCAACAACTATATAGTATAGTGTCCTCACTGATAGAATACATAGTGATAGGAAGGTTTAGAAAGATCCTCATATTACATGGTTTTGGTAAAACAAAAGTGGATTGTACAGAAATTGTATGGTAGGATTGTATGGTGTATGGAGGGTTTTAAGGTGTATGGGGGTCCTTACAAAAGAGAAACAAATAACTCTAGCATGCAATTTTTGCATACATTTTGTCAAAATGTTTTGGACTTAATTTAGAACTTAATTTAGGCAAAACTACATGTGCTAGAGCAATAATCTTTTTTAAAATGTTCTGCAGTTTCAGTGATAAAATAATTTTCAGGGGCTTTGCAATGAACTCACAAAGTATCATCTGCGAAATATCGTGATTTTCCTCTCTTGACACTAGATTTCTTTTGCACATTTTGGGTGCCAAAACTATAGTAATCATGTTGTAAAACAGTATATTGTAATATTTGCTTTTATTTTTCATTCTTGTATGTTTTAAATATTTTCTGTGCTGTGATAGTTTGAGGTTTGTAATCCAGTGTAATTTGGGCTAGATATTAATTACCAAATGCAACAATGCTGAGTCTACATTAGAACAGGTAAGCAATTCTTAATGTGGCTTGGGGTAGATGTTAATTACCAAAAATCTTAACTCCAAACACTCGGGCTTGCTTATCGGGCGAGCCAACGGCAAGTTTCCAACAATGTCTGTCTGCCATAGCCTTACTGGATGCATGTTTCCGGCATCAGTGATAATGTAAAGAACGTAGGAGCAGCCTGACCCATTCTCCTGTATTGTTAGGCCAGCATAATCAGCAAAAAAGAGTTGTTATTGGAGACTTCTTCTGAGTTTATGGCTTACGTGGTGATCTGGTTTTATTACTTGAAATTACTGGCTAGAAAAAAAGTATACTAACAACTACTTTCCTGGTGTGCATAATACCATATTTTTGGACTATAAGACGCACCCAGTTTTAAAAACAGGAAAACCAGAAAAAAAAAATTTTCATATGTTTAAATCTATTAGGGGAATAAATTCCCTGTGGTACCCAATTTCAGCCACAAAATTGTGTCACTAGAGAGCACACTTGAAGGCATCTCTAATTCTCCTCATCCACAGGGAAGGGAGGGGGGCTGCGGGGGAATCTGCACTCTGGTCTCCCTGTCCCCTCTATGGCTGTGTGTGTAAGGAAACTGCCAGTGTGAGTGCAGCTTTCCCCACACACACTCTGAATTGGTTATATCTGCAGAGCTCTGCAAACATAACCAATACAGTTCAGATGGGAGATCCGCTTGTGTGCAGATCTCCCATCTGCCAGGAGAGCTGGTGGGAAGCCAAGCCGCTATCACCCATGGCCAGATGGCGGCAGGTGGTCACACATTTGGACAAAAAAACACAGGCACTTTTCCCCCTGATTTTGGTGGTGAGAAATATGGTAAAAATTTCTTGTTCAGTAAGTAAGAGTGTATGGAAGGCTGTAGGTCAGAACAAAAGTCAGTCAAGTGGCATTAACACAAAGGAGTCCTTTATGGTTTCTTCTATGTATTACTCCCATGACAGGTTTACTATTTAGGGTGGCTTTACCCACCCTCCTTAAAGTAACTAATGTATGTGTAGTTAAACATGTACTGCTGAGTATCTTGTATGCAGATGTATTAAGGCCCCCATACACGGGTCAGATTCCTGTCTGATTCCGGTCCGATCGATTCCGGGCGCGTGCACGCCAAACGATCGTGCCGGAATCGCGTGCAGCCCACCTTGTCCGATCGATCAGGTCCGTCCGTTCCGGGGCTCAGAATCGGATCCGACAGAGAACCAACATGTTGGTTCCATCAGATTGATTCTGCACAAATCAGGGGGAGTTGCCATTTGTGAGGTGGACAATCGGACACGGATCCGTCCCGGAATCAGCTGGACAAGGTGGTATGCAGCGATCGGATCACTTAATTGGCCGCTCGATCGGAGCTCCGAGTCCCGCTGAGATCGCCGGAATCGATCGGATGGGTGATCGAGCGGACATGGAATCCGACACGTGTATGGCTAGCTTTAGTCTCCAATGTTTGCCTCTATTTACAGACATTTGAAAATCTTGTAATGATTGTTTCCCTTTCACTGCAAAAAACAGAACAAGACTTTCATCATATGTGAATACATACTGAATTCTAGAGAAAGATATCGTCAGGTTCTGATAGCATGGATGAACAGACCTTTCACCATCCAGCCTTCTCTGTGCGAGATCTGTCCAACAATGGTCTTCCTTAGTATGAACAAGTATGCTTCTGCCGTTCTATCTTTTACATTCATAATGGAGTTTTTCATCCTTTTGTATTAACCAGAGCCTTAGAATCAGAAAGATCCAGATAGCCCGTTATGGTATACTGGCTGGCATTTGATGAAATTAATAAAGATTTATGTATAAAATGAATATAACTAAGGGAAGAAAGATACCCATTATTTTTTTACTCAGAATGAAAGACTGAGTTTCTGAAAGATTTGCCTTTCTGTAAAAGCTGCAGGAACAGGTACAGTCTCACACTGCCCTTGACATCTGCATTGATAATGAAATCACATTATAAGCGTCTTTGTAACATTCCTTTGAACACACATCAAGTAGTACAGACACAGTCAGACTAAGCTCAACCACATGCAATGACAGTTGCCATGACACCTATAAGGTGATTGGTTCCCCTATATAATGACATCAACAGCTGACTTCCCACGGTCCTTGCGCTAATTGGTCAATTACCTTGAACATAGCAGCACCTTGTTGAGACCAGCTGCTGTAATAGGAGGCATTAACAGAAACACTGTATTGTTAGCACGCCTGGCAGGCTTGATATTCTCTTTTGCTTGCTTGGTCCTCCCCCTCCTTTTTTTCCCTTGCTTAATCAGCCTTGTGTTGCAAATGTAATCAAGTCAAAATACTTAGACACTTCAACTCTCAGCCTCTGGCTGCTTTTTTTTTAAGGGTCAAAAGCTAAAGTCACCAAAGCTAGTTTGTAAAGATTTTCTTTAATCATGATTATGTGCTTTATAAGACTACACAGCTCTCCTCGTTGTTTGTTTTATACAGAAAGAACATTTAATATAGATCCCTTGGAAATTATCTGACCTTGTACCCCAAGGTCATTTTCCTGATGTCAAATCCATCTACATAGGGCTGAGTTTAATAGGATAGATCTAGGACCCTTTGCTGCATTGGATCCCAGGCTATTACTTCACTGTTATTGATAAAGTCTGGGAATATTTTTAACATATTTTTTCTCCACAGATGTGGGGCTCATAATTGGTCTTTATGTTTTCTACCTTCATAAAATCTCCTAACGTAAGCAAAATAACAAATGTCCTATTTATCCTATTCTGTCTCCTGAACAACAGAAATGCTGTTATCTCCTATGATTTTTGTTAATCTTTATTTAATATATTTAATTTACATATACTCCACACTTACACATTATCTAAATGTATTCTGTAAATGTAGCTAATAGCATTCCCACTAGCTCAGATGATCTTATAAAAATTCATTAGCAGATGTTCTCCATAACATTCCTGTAATCACCCAGTAAAGGAACATTAAAATAGGACATGTAATACTAAACTAAGTTAGCAAGTTTTATCATTTATACATATCTTTCAACCTGTCCTCACCATAATTTTTGGTGCCTGTTTAAGATTTCATGTGGCCAGTATGTGACTGGAATGTGGAAATAGATTCTAAACATAATTATTGCATTGATGTCAAATAATGCCAGGAATAACAGGGTGTCCTAGTGTAAATGCTGGGAAACAAAAGTTCTTTAAGCGATGGCTCAAATATATCATCTATACGCTTACACCCCAGGAAATACGATCATTAATGCTCAAGCACTTATATTCCATGTGGTATGCCATCAATGAACTTCACAACTCTCTAGGTCTGCTGAAGATTTGATAATGCTTTCTTTGTTGTTTTCTTTTTCTCTTTGGGCCTACAGTAGAAAATACTTCTTAACCCGCTTGCTGCCTTTCCAGGGCGTACTCCTGAGTACCCTTTCACATTATATTACGGTACCTATTACTGTAGGGTTTTTTGGCCAGGATTATTATAATTGTTAGTGTAACTATTATTATATTTTATTTAATTACATTTTACTTGGATATGTTTAGTTTGTCTGTGTGGGAAGATGACTATCCTTATGATCCTCCCTGGATGCTAAGGGACAGGTCTACTTGTTAAAGGAGTAATTACTCACGCATCTGTCATCCTATATGGTTGGGTTTTTTGTGCCACGCTGCAGGATCAGGATTTTGATGTATTTATATAATGCTTCTGTCCAGTTCCACCATCATGCCTGTATCGTATCTCTTTGTTATTGTCAGAAATATATTTTCAAAATAAAAAAAATGTGGTCATAAGTAGTCATTGATGTGGTCATGGATGAGGTCATAAGTAGATAACATACATTTTAGTTTTGCATAAGCCCTTTACAAAATAGTTGAATACATGTTTTTAAATACATGGAATTTACATTTTCAAATAAAACCTTTCATTGATATTCATTCATTTACCTTGTATTTGCCTATTAAGACTTAATGACATAATTACTCAGTGCCCATGCAGGACAGTCAGCATGCTGTACATAGCTTCACAAAAACAGGAAATCAGCAGTGACACCCACATGTCATGCCAAGCTTCGGTGATTGAAATAGCTGAAATCCAATACATTAAAAAGGTGCTTGATTATTTCATCCTCCTCCTAATTCACATTTCTATCACCAGTATTTACATATCCTCCATGCACTGCAGCACATCAGATTGGCTCCTTGCGTGGCTTTTCCCTCTTCACGGTTGAACCCTGCTGCACAGGCTTCATGAGTCTGTTACATAAGGTATTTATACCGGTTCCATAAAAAAATTAATTTGAGTATGTATAAATGAAAAGAGATAAATTAAGTGTACTTTGCAAGAGCTTGTAATAGAATTGATTAAGAAAGAATTAATGTTTACTTTATTGTGAAAAAAGATAAAATGGTAACTGGTATTAAGATGTAAATGCAGAGTAACATAGAGCGCTGCTTTTTAATAGTTTTCTGGTACATGTACCCAGGCAGGTGCTTCCAATATGAACACTAAATCATGTCTTTAAAGATGAAGAACACAAAAGATAAAATGTTTTTCAAAAATATGTCTTTGCTTAATTATTATTTGATTATTTAACTCATTGTTTTTTGCTGTTTGATACCAGTGATACCAGTTATACCATGGACACATATCTCAAGGGGCTGTAGATGCTCTTCTAGTGGGAAGTGCCACAGTATACGGTGGTAGCTAGTATAATAACATTATAATAAAGAGAATAACTTACCTTTGACCAATTTGCTGCTCCATGACACTGGTGTTTGGGATTTGCGTCAGGATGTTTCTTCCAGCACCCTGAGTTGTTGACAACCCCCCCCCCCCCCCACCCCCCGATGCATAACCTGTTACTCAGCATTTAAAGAAAAAATTGTTACTTCCCCTTCTAACATAGTGTGCCGACATCCATAAATCTTTCTACAAAAAACAAAAACCGAGAGGGGGATAGAGAGCCATGTATCAACTCTCATCCATCCTCTCCAGAATGAAGGGTCAAACTCCTGGACTTTTAAGGCACATTTTTAGGAATTGATGGTAAATATCGTATATATAAGATTTTTATTAAAAACAAGGTGCATACATAATTGTTCAAAATTGATGTCACCACTACATGATTATAGATGTCACATAATACAAAATACACGCGACAATTCACATAAAAATTGCTGTTACATACAGATAATATATTACATAAGCAATTGCATCATACTATTGCTGGGCATTATCTCGACGTGTTTCGTCGTATCGGCTTCTTCTGGAGATCCAGCCCTTGATATAGTCTCTAAATCTGTTAGAAATATGTACAAATCACTATTCACTATATATACTTACTCATGTAGGTAATTGAGTTTGCACTCAGACATGGAAAACTCGATGCAATCGAGTGTTGGGCGATTTCCCCTTTAGAAAGCTTTTCCTTTAACAAGTGCCCCTTTATCTTAGATTTTACTGTTGGTTCTCTATATTGCTTGCTCAGTAAGGCTTGCTTCCACATGTGCGGCACGGTGGGCACGGATAAAAAACGTGTCTCAATTATAGATGTGAATGGCCGCGAGCGGGCGCGGGGAAGAGCCCATTGAATAGCATGGGCATGATTATAATTGTGCTGTGGGCGCACATGTGGAAACAAGCCTTAAAGTTGGGCGAACATGGTTCCATTTTTACATTTGATCAGTTTAAAATATGATTGGATTACGTCAATCAATCCAATTCTATTGGATACAATATTGGAGCGAGATGCCTAGAAAACCTGAGTCAGATACTTGAACAACATGTCTGATCACTGCTCTATTGATTTTATGTTTAATTTCAATCAAAACAGATTTTGATCAACTTAAAATGAGTTTTTTTTTTATATATGCCCATTTATAGTATTCACCAGTATAAAAAAGGAAAGAACTCCCCAGTAGGAAGACAGCAAACCAAAAAAAGTGAAATAGGGTGCATTTCAGTAACGTTGTGAAGTGATATAAATTACATTAATTGGCATTTGAGCTTTAGTCTTTCATTTATGTAATGGCTATTTTATTTACAACAGCAAAGGAATAGTGTTCTCTACACTAGCATAGCTCTCAGTAGAGGAGACCCTTATGTGTCCCATTTTCCCAGGTCATTTTGGTGTACCATTGAGAATATAAAATCTAGCCTGAAGTATTACTGAAAATTAATGAGATATGCTGCATAATTATTATAATTATTTTGAGAACTTCAAATTAATGAGCAACTCCATCTAAAATATAGTGATAAAAATGTTGCTGAAAATATTATATACAGTATATATATATATAATATTATCTATCTATATATACAGTATATATATATGTGTGTGTGTTGGGATCTGGATTTCTAGAAACGGTAACAAATTCTGTTCTGAGTCTCTACAGACAGTATAATTTCCATTCGGATGCATCCCAACCTCATTTTTAAGTATAGATGAAATAGCCTATTTTCTTTTCTACATAATCAGGTCGATAAAACTTGTAAAAATGTATTAGTACTGCTTGTGTGTTTTCATGAACCGATTACAGGGCCCCCTGAGGAGTCTCCTCATAATCAGAAACTCACCTGAGTTTAATTCATGGCTTGGAGGAGCAGATGTTTTATTTATTTTATGCTGTCAACTTGCTGTACAAAGACCTCTTTCATGGAAACTGTGTTTGTTTGCTGCCATGCTGAATAAAAGTGCAGGATAAATCTACTTAGACCGTTCCAGGATGTCCAAGTCATGTGCATTGTTTACAGCTGCCAGAATCCGTTGAGCTTGTCACCTTTACAACTTGGTGCTCAGATGTGGGCAACTCCATAAGGAGACATACAGCTATTGTTCAACAAGCTGAGGAGCTTGTAAATGAGCTCATATTGACAAATGCTAACTAGGAAGAGCAGACTGCATAGATCTTGTTTGCCTGTGGTTTTGCTGTTTAGGGCCAATTACCACTAAATTGGCCCTAAAGTGCCATATTTGAATAGAAAAAAATACGTGTACGATGCTATGACATTGCATAGAGGACCAATGGATTGCTTTTCTTGCTACCCTTTTAGCTCTACAATTTAAACTCTGACTTTGCAACCTCAGAATTCCATGCCTAAATCCTGATTGAATCCTGGTTGAAGCCTGAAGAAGATATCTTACACATCCCGAAAGCTTACTTTTTCAATTACTTCAGTTAGCCAATAAACAGTATTACTTGAACTCCAAACTCTCTGTAACCTCAGTATTAAAAAGTGTAACTAAATTAATAAAGAAATCCTAGCCATGCTTTTGGTAACCAATGACATTTGAACACCAGAGGCTGCTCTTCACACAAGTCTGATTGAACAAATGTAGGATATGAGCATGGTAAGCAATCCTAAGATTTGCAGAGCAGAGTTCAGAGTGTGCCTGAGGTTATTAATAATACAGTAAGGGGGATTCCACTAAAGCTAGGCACACACGGGTAGATCTGTCAAAAGATTTGAGTACTGCTTAATTGTACTCTTATCTGTTTACAAATCTTCCCGTGTGTGCCTTCCTTCAAACAGGTTCAATAGAGATTGAACGGGGTTCCAACATGTTGGAAAATCACAGTCAAGCTCCTTTACTTAAGAGACACGAGTAGAGACATGAGTCTCCATGCAAAGTATTGGAGCAGCTGCTGCAACCTGGAACCGCTGTCAGTGTGAAGGGGGCGGAGCCAGCACTTCTCTCTCTAACTGTGAGGCTGCCTGCCTTTCTCCCCAGCTCGCAGTCCTTATTGTGATTCACATGTGCTGTGAGCTGGTGAGAGCTGGGGAGAATGGGTCCCCATTGAATGGGAATCAATGTGCCCATGTGGTGCACATTGATTTCCGTTCAATTGATCCCCAATCAATCACAGCGTGGTGACGTCAATCTACCCATGTGTGCCTAGCTTAAGTACTTCGGTGTGAATCAGTGAGAAAAGAAGGATCCTCTCCTGTGGCAGCCAGATTCCCATCACCAAAGCTATGGGGGAGGGCCCTAGGACTCAGAGGCCTTTACAGAGGAAAGTGGGCAAGCACCATGCCACCTGAATTGGGCACAGACTTAAAAGACTGTTTATCCTTATGCAACATCTTTTCTCAAGTTTATACCTGTAAGACTGTAAATGTATTTGTATCCTAGGGTCTGTACACCTCGGGACCTGCATACATACCGGAATGACCCAACCCCACTCTGAGGACCTGCAGGTGTTACAGAGCTCCTGTCAGTTATTACAAGTCTGGCATTCTCATGCAAGATCATAATTATTTAGGTAAACTAATCTGAAGTACTACATAAGTGTGTATGAGCCTAACGTCATTAAAAGTCCTATAGTCATTATCCCTACACTGCATAGCAGTTTTTGGTTCTGCAATTACTTCAGAAAACTAAACACAATAATCATTATTTGGTGATTATGCCATGACATGGATGGATGAGTTACAATATATTGTTTAACTAATTAGTAATAACAGAGTGCTCCATAATATTCCCATCGAGATCCAGATCCAGATCAGTCCAGATCTAAGGTAAAGTTTTTTTTTAGCACTAGATATCAATACTTGTTGCATCTATTTGACTTTTTTCCAAAGAGTGATAAAAAGTTTCAAAACTACACATAACCAATGCTTTGACATGGGTGTGCATGCCTAGCCTAACAGTTGCATACAGTATAAGAAAGTAAAGCAAAATTGTCCCAAATGGGGACATCAGAAAACATAACCTAAGACTGGGGTTTAACTATATAATTACACTGGTATAAAGGAAATTTGCTTTTATAACACTGTAGGCCTACAAATAAAAATACTAAATAATTATATGGGATATTTCATTAACTAAGACACTGTTTACAAGTCAAATACAGACCAAAAGCATTGACATTTTGTGGAGGACCCCAGGGATGGGTCCTGGATGGCAGATATGTCACCAGTGTATTCTGTGTAAGGAGTCCGGGGATAAACAGGGACAACCATGGTTTGCCATTTGTTTAAGTTGATTAGGGTCGCGGAGTGGGAGGGAAAGAACTGAGTGGGCCTTCCCACTCCACTCCAGGAAATAGCTGTGAGACAGACAGGAACTCTGGTGATCAGAGAGGGTGTGGACTGTGGGAGAAGTGGTCAGGGGTGTAGCCTGTGTGAAGTCCAACTCTCTCTGGAGAAACATGCTCCTGTGAAAAGCCTAGAAGGGCTGGCAGGATCTTTGACTGTTCCGGCAGACTAAGCATCATTGGTGAGCTGCAAATACAAAAAAAAACAGTGGATGTATGTTCGGTGTACTGCAAGTTTTGATTCATGTTACAGTTTTGGTGAAAATAAACCTGAGTTTTGTTGGTGATCCCTTTTCCCCTGAACTTTACAATTTGTTATCACACAGAAGTAGAATTGGTGAATGCATTATTTTCATGGATGTCCTTTATTTCAAAAACTATAACCAATTTAGCAAAGTAAAGATATTGATTTGTTATGTGGTGTATTGTTATGAGGCTACAGGTTGAATTAGATAGATATTTCAGTAATTGAACTATGGATTTTCTTCATTAATGTATATTAAAGAGTTTCATATTTGAGTATAATATATGCAGAATAATGTTAATGTCTTTCTATGTCATTGTGTTTAAGAAGCACAGTGGGTGTCTTTTCTCTGACCTACAGTCAGAAAAAGAAGTTTGAGATCATTCCCATATCAGGACATCATTAAATCTTTTGCTTCTGCTTCATTTTACTTAATATATAGTCATATGTTGCACCTAGGATGTAGATCATAATGTACCTATTATTGCTATATCTTCAGAAATGTGATGGCTAATGTGTGTTGCTGCAAGTCTAGTTTTCATATATTTTTGCCATGGGTATTTGTGTCTCTGTGCTTATTTTACATTACTTACTGATAACATGTTTGTCTTTTCTTACATTTTTTTAGTCACATCACTTAGCAAAAGCCATGGTGCACAGAAAGCTTCCAAATCATCAGAGGGATCTCATTGTTAAAAGATATCAGAAGGATACAAAAAAATTCCAAGGCATTTGATATACCATGGAACACAGTGAACACAGTCATCATCAAGTGGCGAAAATATGGAACAACAGTCCCTCTACTCTACCAAGAGGCCTACAGCAAAATTACAGGAGCTGTAGGAATATCTGGCAAGTACTGGCTGTGTGGTACATGTCACAACAATCTCCGTTCTTCTTCATATGTCTGGGCTATGGGGTAGAGTGGCAAGGCAAAAGCTTTTTCTTCTTTGGAAGAAAAAAATCCAAGCCAGGCTACATTTTGCAAAAACACATCTGAAATCTCCAAAAAGCATGTGGAAAAAAGTGTTATGGTCTGATTCCAAAAGATATGTTTAGAGCAAAAACAATACTCTACATCACCAAAAGAACACACTACCCACAGTTAAGCAGCATCATGCTTTGGGGCTGTATGTCTTCAGCTGGAACTGGGGACTTAGTTAAGATGGAGGGAATTATGAACAGTTCCAAATACCAGTCAATATTGGCACCCGAACTTCAGGTTTCTGCTAAAAAAGCTAAACATTAAGAGCAACTTCATCTTTCAGCATGACAACTTCCCAAAGAATACATCCAAATCAACAAAGTAATGGCTTCACCAGAAGAAAATTAAAGTTTTGGAATGGCACAGCCAGAGCCCAGACCTGAATCACATTGAAAATCTGTGGGGTGCTATGCAGACAGACTCATATCCAAAAAGACTGAGTGTTGTAATAAAATCAAAAGGTGTTTAAACAAAGTAATAGTTTAAGGGTGTGCACACTTATGCAACCATATTATTTAATATGTTTTATTCCCTCCACCTAAAAGATTTCAGTTTGTTTTACATTTAAGTGGTACATTTTATAGGTCACATTAAAAGTGGTAAAAGTTCTGGAATGATTTATCTTTGTCTAATTTTTGTACAGCACAGGAACCTGACATTTTACCAGGGGTGTGTAGACTTTATATATTCACTGTAAATGAGGGAAATAGTCATTATTTAATACACACAAAAAATGTCCAATATTCAAATAATTTTGTTTATAGCCTATATTTATTTTCTTTTTTTATTATTATTTTAATTTCAGCTACATTATGGCATTAAGGGCTATTGATAATGGATAAGATGCATGTTTTTTGGGTCAAAATCAGAAAAATAAACACTATGAATTTTTTTGGTCTGTGCATTTCTCACTTTTCTGTCAAGAAACTGTTGGAAAGGTCTATATTTTTTCTTTGTCATTTTCTTTTTCTTCAACGCTTCAAAGCATCTCTATTTTCTTTGCTATCATAAAAACATTCCATTTAAAACAATAAGTTGGTAATGATGTTTACTACAACAAGATTAGAATGGAACTTTTACAGCATATTATATTAAATTAAAATCATATAAGTAAAACATATGTTTATAAGACATTCTGTTGTGTTTTTATTAATTGAAGTAACGTAAATTTCTTTATATGAAGTGCTGTAAGCTGTCTTGTATCTTTGCATATTTGGGGAAGCTTTTTTGCTTTCTCAGCAAGGTCCTATATTAGCTGTTTCCTTTAAAATAGGCTTGAATATTACATGTTAATCAATATATTGACCTACTGTCCAGCTGAGTTAGGTAGCGTGACTTTACCCAATGTGGAACATAGGAATATTAGTAAATCTGGTAGAAGAAGTATAGATTGGGGGCTGAAAAATGTAACTCTTACGTCTAGTACATATTTTAGTTACTTTTTTAAAACAGCAAAAGGTTTTTGAATTAAGTAAAGGAATTGATTTGTTTTGTGGAGTATTGTTATGAGGCTTCAGCTTGAATTAGATAGAACATTAAACAAAATGTAAGATATTTCAGTAATTGAACTATGGATTTTCTTCATTAATGTTTATTAAAGAGTTTCATATTTGAGTATATTATTTGCAGAAGATGTTAATGTCTTTCTATATCATTTTGTTTAAGAACCACAGTGAGTGTCTTTTCTCTGACCAACAGTCAGAAAAAGGAGTTTGTGATCGTTCCCATATTAGGAGTTAATTAAATTAAGATAGGCCGTTTCCATCTTCTGCTTAATTTTAATATAGTTAGATGTGGCTCCTGGGATGTAGATCATAATGTACCCATTATTACTATATCTACAGAAATGTGTTGCGATGCCTAATGTGTGTTGCTGTAAGTCTTGTTATCATGTATTATTGCCAAGGGCATTTCTGTCTCTGTGTTTGCAAAGTGCTCATTTTCTATTACTTACTGATAACGTGTTGCAGTAAACATATGGAAAATGTGTGTTTTTATTTCTTTAATAGTTGTACTGTAAGAGTCTCAGAGGGATCACCAGTCTGAGTTCAGGTAGGATACCCCAATCTCCACTGCAGTCCTTACTTTCTGACAAGCCCCAGCTTGAACATGAGCCTCAAAGTATCCTATCTGAGAGAGGAGACCACTGGGACCCTCAGGGAGCAAATACAAAACCAAAGCAGAAGTCATACCCAGAAAATCAATGAATGGAGTAGCCAAAGGGTTAAACAGAAGAGTAGTCCAAAAACTCAAGGGCCCAATACATGTAGTGAGCCATGGACAATTTTGCCCGCAGATCGTGGGTGGTCACAGGGGGCGACAGGTCGGTCGGCCAGACAGCGGACATGTCCGTAAACTCTGGCTGATGCCATTAGTTTGAATGGGGACTGGCTGGTACACAACATCCACAGCAACTCTTGACTCTAAAGTTACAAAAAAATATTGAGATTAAAAAGACAATTAAGAAGAAAAGGTTTGTAAATAAATCGTTATGCCTTTTGTGCTTAACCTCCCACTTTGTGTACAAACTTTCTGATAAATATTGCTGTACATCAGAATCCCACAACTGCTCCTCCATAGAGTTCTTTGCCAAGATCTATCTTCAAAGATGTAAAGAAGAGGTAAACACTTCAAAATAAAACCCTAATGTACTAGTGGAAAGCTGTACACGGCATTTAATTCCCTATAGCTGGCATAGAAGTGCCCAGCAGTAATGAGATAAAGCAAAAATAAAGGTAAATAATAGTGTTGAGCAAGAAAATTTGAAATTTGTGAATTTGCAATATTTTGCCAATGTGCACTTGGATATTCGCAAAGGCGGATATGCATCATATTATGCTTCAACATTGTTTATGGGCATACATCGCACATATTTATGTGCATTGCAAATGAATATTGCGCAATATGCACAGTGTTCGTACTGGCTAAGATCACTGAATGAAGAAAAGATGCTGTAAAGCTGGCTTGTGAATAATGAACAGTAAACAGACATGCACAATGTAAGGCAATAGAATACAGTCGAATCAAATTTTACGAATGTTCCTTAACGAATGTTCCTTAACATTCCTAGCGGTCATGACGGGTCCAGCTCGTGCAGTGCTCATCCAGCACTGATCCACACGTCCGTGGGGGCTCCGATCGCACAAATGACTCTTCCTGGAAGGAAGAGATCCCTCTCCCCCCCCCCCTGGTGGAGTGACGTGATGACGTCACATCCTGCTGGGGCGGCGGATGAGAGATCACCGAGCAGCAGGTATTCTGTCAAGAAGCCTCAGAGCCGCTGCCAACACACAACACAATAAGTGAGCGCTGCGGGGCTCCAGGCTTTAGGTGTAGATCGCCTTGAAAACAGTTTTCTATGGAGAAAACTGTTTTCATTTCGATCTACACCTAAAGCTGGAATCCCTGGTGCTCGGTGATCCCTCCGCCCCTTCGTTGGGACGCAATGACGTCACATCAGTGGAAAATTTAAACGAAAATCCCTATGAAAACAGTTGAAAGACCCAGCCTGCACCCCCTAGGTTTCCATTTACTGGGGAACCTGGCATCAAGGTGCAATGCGCTGACAACCCCCTGGCCTACCTGGAGCTATTTTTGAATGAGGCTGTCATTCAGAAGATAGTAGACGAGACCAACCGGTATGCAGCACAACAGCTGGCTGCTCCCCATGGAGGGTTTTCCAGATCCAGAAAGTGGGAACCTGTGACCCACAAGGACATCTGGCTTTTCTTGGGACTTATCATTCTGAAAGGGGTGGTGGGGAAACCACTGCAGAAGTGGTATTGGTCCACTAATTTATTGATAGCCACCCTCTTTTTTTTCAAGTTATGCCGGAATATCGTTTTGGCCTCATTATGAAATTCCTGCATTTTGCCAATAACGAGGACCACTCATCCTGCCCCCAAGCTCCATTAAATCTGGGAAGTGTACCAAATAATCTTGGACAATTTTAGGAGCTGCTATGTTCCAGACAGGGACATCACGGTGGACAAAATCCTGATGGCCTATAAAGGGAGGCTCAGCTGGATCCAATATATAGCCTCCAAAAGAGTGAGGTTTGGGATCAAGTCTTTTCTCCTTTGCGAGTCTAAATCTGGCTACATATGGTATTCTGTTGTTTACACTGGGAAAGGGACAAAGTTTAACCCCCGGTTTGAATCCTTTGGAATGGCTGCATCTGCTGTGCTCTCTCTTATTGAGCCCCTGCTCCAACATGGATACTGTCTGACAACAGACAACTTTTACACCTCCCCTGAACTCTATGAATTCCTAATCCGAAACCAGACTCACTGAGTGAGGGGCCTGTACTGCACCATGACTTTATTTGGCGAATGTGTGAAGCCATTTGTGGCAAATACCTGACACCACAGGAGACAGTACGGCAAGCTTCATACCTGGTGAACCCAATACGGCTGACTGCTCGCCATTTCCCCAGGTTTCTGCCTCCAATGCCTAGAAAGCAAAAACCCACAAGACGGTGTGTGGTGTGCTGCTTTAAGACAGGCGAAGATGGGAAAAGAGTCCGCAAGGAAACCCGAAGCTACTGCTTTGACTGTAATGTTGGACTCTGTGCTATCCCCTGTTTTGAAATGTATCATACAAAAGAAGAATTTTAGTGATTTATAGTGATTTATAGTGATTTCAAATGACAACTTTTATTAAATGTATCAGTTTGACCTGATTTTTCTATTTTCTCGTTAATTTAATTATGAATTGCAATTTTTACAATTTACATAATTATGTGTTTCAAACATTATTATATTCAGGATATCTACTAGACCCTTGTACGGACAGGTTTTGGTAAGTTACAGGCCTACAACATAAAAAAATTCCATTAAAGTCTTCGCTGTGCTTTTCGGACAGAAATCCTATGCAGTGCACTAGGGAGGTTAATATATTCGCCAAATTGATTAATCAAGTGAACAAAAATGATAAATATATATTTTTCCTAAGCACACAGGTACCTAGAGTTAGTACCTTAGTACCTAAGTTTTTGGGGTTTAGTTGGATGCTGAGTACAGACCATGAAGGACAGGATACTGCTTGCTGTGCACTGTAAAGGAAACCTGGGCTAAACTTTGCCTTACTAGATGTCATCTTAACGTAAGGTTGAGTTTTAATTTGAGAGTCACCAGGTCACCATTCCCAACCAGTTTCAAGGTGGTTGCAGCACTAGGTCGAAACTCTGCCTTTGTGGAAAAAATTCCACTAATCAACTCTGAGATTAAAATGGGTAACTGATGGGTATATTCTAGTGCAATGGGGCAAGATTGTTTAAAGCTTTTAGGGCTCTTTGACACTGTAGACTCTTTTACTACCATGTCTAGTAAACTATAAACACTGCTAGGAGCACACATTTTGGATGTACTAGTGTTTCTAATGAGCTTGAATTGGAAAGGCTAACACAATGTACCAGATAATGCATAAATTTTTTTATTATGCAAAGCACAGTGGATAATGTGTATGTTGCCAGCATATGAATAGGCATCCAAAAATAACCATTGGCTCACCAGGTTCCATATGATCACATTTATGCTGCAGTAGTAGAGGCTGCAAAGCTCATAAGCACAGACAGGTAGAAGGTGAAACTGAAGCTCCTGTGAAATCCAAATGACACTTTATTGAAACATTTAAAACTTTCAAATCAAATTGTCTCTTTCAGCACTGATATCAAAGTTTTAAAGGAGCCTTTTCTCTGTTTTCAGAATATATCAATATTTTAGTACATACTCCTAGGCTTTATTTGGTGAATATCCAGGAGGAAAGGGAAGGAAAGATAAGACTACAGCACTGTGTGCACTAGATCCGCACCAGAGAGGCTCAGAAGTACAACTCCTGCTGTGTTGATCCCAAGAATGTAAGTGGATTCGCTGTTTTCATAAAATACAATATCCTCTTCTTCTTGTGAATGTGTGATGTGGGCTCATCTATTCTTTCACCTGGTTTACACCTATTTAGTTTCATGTCCATTGTACTGTCCTCACAGCACTGTGCCATGTGTGTGCTACTATACAGCTAGCTAAACAGTTGTACAATCTTCAATTAAGGAAAGTAGACACTCTCTCATGTGTTTGTTGAGAAATTCTATCTTTATCCAAAATCTAACAAACGATGGACAGCAACAGAGCACTTACAGACTATTGGGGTCCCAGACTTGGAGTCACATAGCCAAATCTCTAACAGGAGTGATGCATAATGGAGGTTCCTCAGAGATTCTCCTAAAGCAGTGTTTACTATTTGGTAACCATGGGAACCTAACACTATGCAACTACAAACAAAGAGGACCAGTAGATTGATTAATAAATGGCCATATAATAATATGGGCAGAACATCAGTTGCTCAATGCATGTTAAGAGAATCTAAAAAACACACATCATACCCAATGGGCCAGTTAACAAGAAATCTGACCTTATAAATAGCTGTGCTCATGTCAGACCTCCTGATTTTCAAATGGATAGGCCCATAATACAAAAATATAGGATTGATAGAACACTTTTTCAAGTAAGACTGGGTTGCTCAGTATCTTCACTGTGTTGTTTTGGTTTGTTTCGAAGAGTCATACATTAAGTACTTCTTGACCAAGGCAGAGCTAAGTATCAAAGCAGGTGGGTTAAAATCAGGAGGTGGACCCATAGTTTAGGACAACGCATGTCAAAGGTGCCTAGGAGGTCCTCTAGATTTAAACTGCCATTTCACCAGCCATGCTACTACATTATCAAAATAAATCTTCTATATGTGACCAACTTAAGGAATATGCATAATTCCACACACTTTTATTCAGTCAGTAAAAATGGCAGCATTTCTTTAGCTCATTTAATCAGCTAAACAGATTACAGATATAAATATGCATGAGAATTCATGAAGGTGTGAGCAATTCAGTTTCTGGCACAAAACATGCTAACAGTGCTTTGCAGTCTTTAGGTTTGTACAGAGGTAGGAGGGGACTGAAGATGTATAGAAAAAAAATGCCCTGAGAATTCATTGAAGGATAGACATTATGCAGGTCTAAAATAATATTAGCAAAAAATCTATGGGTAAGATATCACTATATTTCCACCACATGTGCTCATCTTCCCCATTTGTGTTTTTCTTTGGATATCTGACACAGTATGCACTTTGTCCCAATTTCAGAGTACCCTGGGGATGCCGCTATGGAGAAATATATCATTAGCCTTTTCTTTGCGCTTTTTCCTCAATATTTCTCAGCTCCATTACTGTAATTTCTTAACACGTTTTTTATACTTCTGTGACATTCCCTGGCTGATCAGTATTACACAATGTTTCGTTACTGAAAAACAGGTTTTTCCCATTTCATGGGGTTAGTGTATTGTACAGTGGCACCCACTATACACTGGTGTTTACATTGTTTCAATTTCACCTTGCTTAAAGTGTACACTGTATTTTGCTTTGACAGAATCTCTGTGCAATCTGGGAGGTGGTAAAATGAGTTATCAGAGTATTCATCACAAGCTTACTAAGATACAAAAGCAAGTTTCATCCTATTGATTTTTGTAGCGCCCTCCACATTGTTACTCAGAGACAAAAAGTGTGTTTGATCTCTTCTGAGGTGTGTAAAGAATCTATTGTAAGATGCCAACACAAAGAAAATGTCAAATATTCTACACCTTCATATCAGCCCCACAGTGGCATACAGAATACAAGATTTCACTTCTCAATTAGAAATTTAACTGTGTCAGTGTTATTCTTGGAAGTTAACTAGAGTTCATTAATTAATAGGAGTTTTCATGTAGATGAAGGTTATGGACAACATATATATTAATATAAGGGTAATATCCAGCTAGACTGCAAGCTTAATTCACCGTTCTATAAATTTCTCTGTTCTATAAATGAAAAATGTCTCTTGATGTGCACTGTCTATATTACATACAGATCATTTGTTCTTTTCACTCCTCTGCATTTCGTGGCAGCAAACTGAACTACCATCAAAAAACCTCCAACAAGCTCAGGATGTAAGGTAAAAAAATATATTCACCTGCCTTTTCATGTCTATAAAATTTAATTTCTTACATTTTAGATCAGGCTTAGGGGTCAAACGTTGACAGACCCCCATCTAGGCTTTTGGAGTGCCATCCAATGACATCATCTTCTTTATTCTCTATAAAAAAAAGTCTTACCACACAATTTCTGTACAATCAACTTTTTTTCTACTAAAACCATGTAATATGAGGACCTTTCTAAACCTTCCAATCACTATGTTTTTTATCAGGGAGGACCCGGCACTACATAGTTGTTGGTAGATCTAATGGAAATTGTATGGACTGATCTAAAGGTGTATGGGGGGGCTCTTCTGGGAAGGGAGATCACTGAGCCACTAGTTTCTCATGTTGTGTGGTTAAAGTTACTGTAATTTTGGACCATAAGACACACTTTTTCACCATCAAAATTGGGGGGGGAAAAGTGCCTGTGTCTTATGGTCCGAATGTGCGACCACATTTTTCGACTTGCAAACTTTGTGAGCTTATTGCAAAGCCCCTGAAAATGGTATCATCACCAAACTTGCTGGAGATGTAGAGAAGGGTTGGAGGAACATTTGAAAAAAAGAAGTTTTGCTCTAGCACATGTAGTTTTTGCATAAATTAAGTTCAAAATTAAAGTCGAAATTCCGATTTTCTAATTTTTTACTTGACTTTGAACTTAATTTGTGAAAAAACTATTTGTGTTAGAGACTTACTTTCTGTAAGTACTTTCTGTACTTTCTGTTTTTGTAGTATACTCCCAACCCTTCTCTACATCTCCAGCAAGTTTGGTGATGATACCATGCTCAGGGGCTTTGCAATTAAGTCGAAACCGGCGAAATGGTCAAATTTTTAAAAAAAATATTCGACCATCTCTAGTGCCGATGGAGATCACACAGCTGATGGGTAGTGATGGACTGAACTGTTCGCCGGCGAACTGTTCGCGGCGAACATCGCATGTTCGTGTTCGCGAACATACGGCGAGTTCGACCCGCCCCAAATTTTTTTTTTTATTGGACAAACTTTGACCCTGGACAGTCAGCAGGCCAATACAGCAATCACACCCACCCTCACGGACCACCCCCTACAGCACAGGAGAGACCCATTTCACATCTTGCTGCAGAAGGAGACAGTTAGTTTGAGATAGCTCTGCTGCTGTATAGGGACATATTAGCTAGTTCAGTGTGACTGCAGTCTACCCTCTACAGTGATTCTCATCTGCTGTCAGGAGAGTCCTGAAAAGACCCCAAAACCCTTATGGGCTATTTTTTCGCTACCCTGTTGCCTGCTGTGGCTCTGGCAGTGATTTTCAAGCCTCATATCACCAGTGCCTACTGCCAGTGATCTATTTGGTGGCACTTTTACCCAGGGATTTTTTCACCCTATTTTAAGGCTATTGCAGTGTTCTCACCACTTACAGCCTTGTGCCAACTGTGTGCGCCCACCTGCCCGTGCCCACTCATAATTTCTGGTGGCATTTGTAACCCCAGGGGATTTTTTCACACATTTTAAGGATATTGCAGTGCTTTTCACACTTACACCAGCCTTGTGCCAACTGGTGCGCCCACACTGCCCAGTGCCCACCCATAATTGTCTGTGGCACCTTGTAACCCAGGGATTTTTTCACACTATTTTAGGGCTATTGCATGCTTTCACACACTTACAGCCTTGTGCCAACTGTTGTGCGCCCACACTGCCCAGTGCCCACCCATAATTGTCTGGTGGCAACTTTGTACCACAGGGGATTTTTCACACTATTTTAAGGGCTATTGCAGTGCTTTTCACCACTTACAGCCTTGTGCCAACTGTGTGTGCGCCCACACTGCCAGTGCCCACCCATAATTGTCTGGTGGCACTTGTAACCCCAGGGGATTTTTCACACTATTTTAAGGGCTATTGCAGTGCTTTTCCCCCACTTACAGCCTTGTGCCAACTGTGTGCGCCCACACTGCCAGTGCCCCCCATAATTGTTGGTGGCACTTTGTACCCAGGGGATTTTTTCAACAACTATTTAGGGCTATTGCACGCTTTTCACCACTTCAGCCTTGTGCCACTGTGTGTGCCAGTCACTTATCTGTGGAAGGGTAGTACCAAAATTTTTTTCACCCTATCCATAAAGGGTATTATAAAAGTGCGGGCTTTCCGTCCATTACAACCTTGTGCCAACTGTGTGTGCCCAGCCACAGTTACTGGGAAGGTAATCCCAGCAATTTTTTTTCACCCTACCATAAGGGTATTAATAAAAAGTGCACCGGCTTTCGTCCATTACAGCCTTGTGCCAACTGTGTGTGCCCAGCCACAGTTATCTGGTGAAAGGGTAATACCAAGCATTTTTTTCACCCTATTGTAGGGTATTAATAAAAGTGCAGGGCTTTCCGTCCATTTCCAGCCTTGTGCCAACTGGTGTGCCCAGCCACAGTTATCTGGGTGGAAGGGTAATCCCCAGCAATTTTTTTCACCCTATCCATAAAGTATTCATAAAAAGTGCACGGCTTTCCTTCCATTAACAGCCTTGTGCCAACTGTCCATGCCCACCCAGAGTATTATCTCTGCACATGGCCTTGTACGCCAAAAACATAAAATGACAGGCAGAGAGGCAGACCATC
The DNA here is from genome assembly GCA_036250615.1 of Ptychadena robeensis. NCBI lineage: Eukaryota > Metazoa > Chordata > Amphibia > Anura > Ptychadenidae > Ptychadena > Ptychadena robeensis. The sequence continues at coordinate 47,820,844 of CM070039.1, forward strand.
CCGCAGGGGTCGTGGTGGTCGTGGCGTGGTGGGAATTCCTTTGGCCTAGAATATGGCCATGTCAGAGGCCACTTACCGTCAACGTGAAATGCTGGGGACTTAGTTGACGGTTTACAACAGAGGACACCCAATCTTCCACATCCACCACTCTGCCCTGGACACCCATCCTCCGCTTGCTCGGCTGCTGACACCTCTCAAGTTGCCACTCACCTGCCCGCCACCAATACTACACCACAGCCGCTAACTTTGACCCCTCAGAGAGTGTTCTCACATCCTTTTAAGAGGATATGAGTGATGCCACCAAATTATTGCCAGAGCATGTAGAGACATGGACATCTCTGACAGGAGTTACACACATGAGGTGCGGTGTGATGACGGTGATGTTGTACCCGCGCTGCTTCCTTTGCTGAGGTGTCAGATCAAGTGAAGCGGTGGTGAAGATGATACGATGTGTCCGTGGAGTCCAGTGGTGCCCCACCAGAGAGGAAGAACAGGGGGAAAGTTAGATGAGAGACGAGAGAGGAGGAGACGAGTTGTAACCAGGGCAGGTCATCACAAGGAGCTAGTGGCCAGTCAGGCAGCATGTATCGGACCTGGGGTCAGCCAGACAGCACGCCATTCAACCCATGCTGTTGCCACCACCAGTATGCCGTCAGTGCAGCTCAGCATTGGCTTTTTTTTGTGTGTCTGCCGCTGATAGCACGATGCTATTTGCAACGTGTGCATAAGATACTGAGTTGTGGAAGTCCAAACCCACCTCGGTACAACTGCTTTGAAGGCACATGATTCGCATCACGCCTTTGGGATCAACACAATGCACAGCAGACACACACTCGAAGCCACCTCCTCCTCTGTCCCAGCATCCTCAGCCACTGCACCATGACTTGTCTCCTTGAGCACCACACAGCCACTTCGCCTCTCGCTTTGAGCAGTCCACTCATCTGGCCACGTCAGGTGTCAGTGAAGAATGTTTGAGTGGAAAAACAATGTCACAGAGTCACCCCCCTTGCCCGGTGTCTGACAGCTGGCTTAAGGAGCTCTAGCCCGCCAGCTTTACCATACCAGCTGGTGGAGTCTGAGGCCTTCAAAAATTTGTGGCTATGGGACACCGCAGTGAAGGTACCCGGCCCGAAATTTTTTTTCACAAACGGCAATCCCCAAATCTTATTCCCTTGTGGAAAAGAAGTAATGGCAATCTTGCATACGTGTTTGGGCAGGGTCCATCTGACCACTGACCTGGGTCTGCAAAGCACGGTCAGGGCAGGTCCAATCAACGTACAACTCGCATGGGTAAACCTGCTGACAGCTGCCCAGCATGAATCCGTGGTCTGTGCGCCGGTTGGTGACACCGCCAAGACTTGCAGGCAGGCCTGCTCCCACCATGTCTTCTACTCCTCCTTCTCCTCCTCCTCGGCTGACTCCTCTTCTTCTGATGCTTCTGGCTCCACATCTCTGCATCCCTGCAGCTCCCCAGGGCTATTCCCATCCCGATATGACAGTGTCACGCTATCTTGGGCTGACTTGCCTGAAGCAGAGAGCCACACCGGACCAGCACTCCTGTCCCCCTTATGCACAGGTGCCAGTGCTAACCCCGCACCACTGGGGATTGGCAAAGTGGTGTGTGACAACGGAAGCATCTGTGGCGGCATTGAATTTGGGCAAGTTGTCACATGTGCCGTGCATGGCCATGTCTTAAATCTGATTGTGCAACGCTTTGTGCACAGTACCCGGCTACATGACGTCCTCAAGCAGCTGGAAGGTGTGTGCCCATTTCAGGTTTCCTACACGGCTATGGCGAAGTTTTCAGAAATTCAGCGGCGAAAGAACTGCCAGTGAGGCGCTTGATTTGCGACAGTCCGACGCGTGGAATTCAACACTCCCATGTTTGACCCGCCTGCTCCACAAAGAAAGCTGTCAATGAGTATCTGTATCACCAGTGCTAGGACACCTCTGCGGAGCTGGGGATTTTTTTGCCATCTTACTGGACGCTCATGCGCATGCCTGTAGGCTCATGGCGTCCTTTTGAAAGGTGACAACCTTGTCAGTCCAGCGAAGGCACAATCACCACCTCATCCCATTTGCCTTCTTCCTGGAGTCGTGCCTGCGAGAGTGCTGGATCAGGCTGTGGATGTGCGGTGAAGAGGAAGAGGGGGTTATGGTCACCATCACACCAGAACCAGCCTTAGCAGCC
>CM070039.1:47823059-47834769 GCA_036250615.1 Ptychadena robeensis
TTACGGGAGTTCGCGTTCGCCGTTCGCGAACATTAAATTCCGGGTTCAAGCCATCACTACTGATGGGCTATGTCAGCTGTGTAGACCTCCCATCTGCCGGGAGAGCTGTGGGGAGCTGAACTGTATTGGCTATATTTGCAGAGCCCCACAAATATAGCCAATGCAGAGTGTGTGGAGCAAGCTGCACTGGCAAGCAGCTTCCTCACACACGCAGCAGAGAAGGGACAGGGAGACCAGAGTGCAGATTTCCCTGTGGGGGTGGGGGCTCCCCCTCCCTTTCCTCTCTGAGCTCTGTGTGAGGAAGAAAAGACACTGAAGTCTGCTCTCTAGTGACACAATTTTAGTGGCTGAATAGGGGTACTGCATGAGATTTTTTTCCCATTCATTTAAACAAATACATTTTTTTTCTGATTTCCTGCTCTAAAAACTAGGTGTGTCTTATGGTCAGGTGCGTCTTAGTCCGAAAAATACCATATATAATTGAGTGCATTTGCCATCCTTAGTTTACTTATGCTCAAGATTTTCTGTATTTCCCTTCCCATATACTGTTTGTTACATGCTATTAAATTTTTTTTAACAAACATGCTTTTATGGAGGCTCCTTTATTAAATTTTGCTTTAAAAAATGCCAGTTGCCTGGTAGTCGGGCTATCTTGTGGTTTTAGGGATTTTTCCAGTACAGCTTTGTGTGCTATGGTTCTGTGTATTTTGTTTTTGCTTTTGGGTTGTCATTACTGGAATCACCATTTGCGGAAACACAAGTTTGTACAACTGTAGTGTAAAAGAGTATGAAAAGAGCACTTAATTCTATAGGCACTGATCTGAAACAAGTATGCAGATCAGGAGCTCTGGTTTTACTCTGACACTTTAACAGTAGGCTTGTTCCAGGTCAGTGATTTAGAAATTATTGAAGCCACAGGCTACCATAAAACTTGTATTCTTAGAAGGAGGCAGCAATGTCATTCTATGTCTTTTCTTACTACAGGGTTTTTTGAAACGTTATCTATAAATTATATATAGTATACAGTATATAGATCGTGCTTTAGAGCAGTCTTAGTACTCAGTTTTCTAGAGGGTAATATTGACCCAGTGAGGTCACCAGCATTTTCAGGTAGCTAGGGTCTGAAATAATATTTTTTTTAAGCTTGCAATCAGTACTTTGGGATAGAGTCTAAAAAAGTGCAGACCAGTAATATCTGAGATGTATTTAGCAGCACCTTGTTTTCAATATTCATATGTTTCCAGAATTATTTATGCTTATAGAAGACTAAATGTATACAGTCCATCTAAGGACCCCCATACTCCATTAGATTTCTCTGTCAGATTTCTTTTAGATCTACTTTTGTTTAACCAAAACAATGTAATATGAGGGACTTTCTCAACCATCAAGTCTACCTGTGTTCAATCGAAGAGGACCCTATACTACATAGTTGTTGGTAGATCTAAAAGATATCTGACAGAGAGATCTAAAGGTGTATGGCCAGCTTAATACAAATATACTCCTCTGTGTGCACCAGTTGAACAAATTGTGTGGACAGTCAGTGAAAGTTTGTTCTTCCTCATAGTGTGCCCACCTATACGTGCAGTCTCCCAGGGAGAGAGACTTTCCTCTTCAGGAGTGGAGATGGATGGGAGGTGTTGGAACAGAACAATGTTCATAAGTCTCACCTCACCTGCATCACCCCCCTCGGAATGACCAGAAAATGATCAGAGGGTGGCTACCAACCAACTGTGTAATTTAGCACTAAGGGAAAACTTTGAATACAGGTTTTCTTACTCTGGATGTCTGAAGAAGGGTCAAAAGGCGGGTTTAGATGTGTAGATTTTTTTGTCCGACCAATGAAGAACAAACTATTTTTTGGTTGATTGAACAAAAAATATAGAATGGCCAGTTTGTTCAATGGATACATTTTGTTCAACCTCAAACAAAGAAAAGTTTGAAAGGTCAATTGGCAGTTGATTGAAGAAAAAATCTACAGGTGTAAACCCACCTTAAGACATGACAACGTCATTCTCCACACTGATCGGGAGGAGGGTGGCCTGGCTGCACAGTCTACTACTCTCCTCTGCTCTCTGGCTGTTACTGTGTCCGTGGGAGCTGCAGAGTGATTGCAGTTTCCACGGAAGGAGAGAGGGATGGACATTCATCTATGCCTCTCTTCAGGGCTCTGAGCTTTGCTGGCATAGGCAATTACACAATACAGATGGGAGAGCCAGACACCGGCTGGCATCTCTCAACTGACAGCTCCTCATGCTCGTCGGCTAATCTCCGTGCTACTCGGTCGCGGGGTCGTACATTTGGACCATAAGATGCAGGCACTCCCCCCCCCCCAATTTTGGGGGTGAAAAGTGCGTCTTATGGTCCAAAAAAATATGGTACATGCAAACTGCATACTGCATATATTTATGCAAATATTTAATGCACCACACAGACACAGTGTGCATGGGAAACCCGTGTACCATGTGGAGCACGTGTTGACAGCACCGAAACGCAGCATGTGTAGTGTCCTGAGTCCTGACTTGGATTATTATTATAAACTTTAATTTATATAGTGCCAACATATTACACAGCACTGTACATTAAATTAGAGTTGAGATGCAACACAAGGTAACACACAGGTACATGAAACAGGAGGAGTTGAGGACCCTGCCTGATCGAGCTTACAATCGAATAGGTCTAATAGAGAATACAATAGGTGGGGGGATGGCATTGCATGGCGGTGATGTTAGGAATGAGATTAGTAGGCCAGATTGAAGAATGGGTTTTCAGGGCTTTTTTGAAAGTGTTAAAAGTAGGAACAAGTCTAATGGGGTGAGAGAGAGAGTTCCAGAGAGTAGTAGCGGTCCTAAATAAGTCTTAAAGCTGCGCATGAGATGATGTTATGAGTGAGGATGTCATTAGTAAGTCACTGGAGGAGCGGAGGAGGTGGTAAGGGGTGTATTTATGTACCAGGTTGAAAATGTAAGTAGGACAGGAGGTGTAGAGTGTAGAGATTTGTAGAGAGGAGTGGTTAGAGGAGTAAATAAGTCTAGCAGAAGCATTTATGAGACAGTCTAGATAGAGGAGGGTCAGTGAGGATGATGTTGCAGTAGTTAAGGTGAGAAATGATGAGCATGTGTACCAGGACTTGGTGGTTGCTGGGGAGAGGAATAGGCATATCTTCGAGATGTTGCACAGATGGAAGTGGGAGGATCAAAATTGGCTGCGATGTGTAGAGCAAACTTTAGAACGAGTGATCATCTGAAGATCAGCTTGGACCAGCCTGACCTTTACCATTGGCCATAATAATTCCAAGGACAAGAGAGGTAGGATATAATAAGATATAGGCATTAGTGATGGTCAGGTCTGTCTGCGAACAAGCGGATTGGACTTTTAAAGAAGTCCCCCCCTCTCGGCAGGGAATTTGAAAACTCGAAGTGATGCCAGTGATGTCACATCCGGTACCTGGAATGCATAGTTCCTGGTTCCGATTGCCGGATGTGACGTCACTGATAGTGATGAGCGGCATAGGCAATATTCCAATTTGCGATATTTTACGAATAATTCTACTAATATTCGATTCTATATATTCGCAATTCTAATATTCTAATATTCGCAATTGCGCGCCTCGTAATTACCTTTAAAATGAAAGTATTTAATGTAACGAATATAATATTCGAAATTGCAAATATCCGCCGCCATATTCACAAAATTTGTGACTTTTTCGAATAGCCGATATTCACCGAATATATTACAAATTTGAATATTCAAGCTCAACACTAGTCACTGATGTCACTTCTGGTTTTCGGAGCTGGCTTTTCACTAGAAGCGCGGGCTCTCTACTGGAAGGCAGGTTTACACCAATACATTGTAACACACATTGAGTTATATGTTAACACATGCTAATAAACCCTCATCATATTAAATGCGCCTGTTCACATACGAAAATATGCCCAAAGCACATTAAATGGATAGGCGTGACCTAAACTAAAAAGTAAACTAACAGAGGACCTGCTGACAGATCCACTTTCAAATGTCAGATTGTATAACTGGATTTCAAATGCTACTTTACAATCCTCATATTTTATTTGTCTGCTACAATCTAAACATGTCATAGTGATGGTTCTAAATTGTTATGTCAATAAGAAAAAAGAAAAATAATAAAGAACCAGTGTTCACTAAAATACTGTGAAAGGATGGCATGGTGGTAGAAATATGATTTCTGTGATAAGATATGAAAGATTGTTCATTTAGAAGCATTGGATGCAGTTGTCATGGGAACAAGAAACAATTTGTGTTTCCATGTGCACAGATGCAGTTTGCCATTTATTTCCACATGCTGTTGAGCTCGGATGGTTATTGAAGTCTTAAATATGGTTTATCATAGGATTTAGAAAGCAAGGCCCGAATATGTTCCTCCATTAAAAGAAATGTAATCTCATTTTTTCCTGTTTGCATAATTGTGGTTTCTAAGTGTGGTTGAATACTGCATGCTGGATGGTTTATACTCATACAGGCGGTGAACTAGCAACAGGTTGGGGCAACAGACTGTGTGTCATCTTTAGGAATAAAGTGCACTACTCTTAAATCCTAATTCCATTATGGCATTATAGATAGGCAGTTTAATTTCATATTTATAAGAATAATCACATGAACACTTTTAAAAATCAATTCCAGGTGACAAATTGATACAATCTGTGCACTACTAATGCTTCCCAGCAAGCAGCATCTGTGCTAAGTTCACCTCATTTAATCTGAGTTCTTTGTATATTCATAACTTACACAGGCTACCTCATGAGGTCAATATAAGGTACACCTTTAATTGCACTGCATGATTTTCACTTTATGATTATGACATCATCAACCACTTGAACTCTTGTTTCACTGAATGAGAATTATTTAATAAAATATGCTGGGACTCTTTCTGTGATTTGTCTGTTGCCTCAGAATCCCTCTACTACATCCATTTAGGGTGAATAGTAGACTTAGGTGTGCAAAAACTTTGTAGCTCATATTTAAGGTAAGATCCCTACATTTATAATCTCTGGAGTTTTGAGTTTTTTTATTGCTTTTAATATCTTCCAGACTGACAGAGGAGAAAGGGTTATGGTAAAGAAGGTGTGGCTATATTACACTGAATAAAGGCTGCCCAACATGACCCACTCCAGTAGGTACAAATTACTCTTTTCCTGATTATCTCTCTGCCTCTCTGATTACGAGCAAGCTTAGTCAATGAACTCTTGTAATGGAGGATTGAGAGGTAATCAGAAGCAGAGTAATTTGTATCTACTTGAGTGGGTCATGTTGGAGGGTCTGTGAAAATTGCACAATGGCTTAGTCTAAACCTTCTGGTAGTATACAAAACAAAGCTATGTCACAGTTCTAGTACCTACAAAATGTTGCATAATTACGTCTTACAGACGCTTTGAAAAGTATAAAGAATTATTTTTTATGAGCTATATCTTTATATAGAACATAGACAGTTCACTAACTCATTACCTACCAAGTTTATCTCAAGGTAAACAAAACATATTTCATACATACAGTCCTGGCCAAAAGTTTTGAGAATGACACAAATATTAGAAATTCGAAAAGTTGCTGCTTAAGTTTTTATAATAGCAATTTACATATACTCCAGAATGTCATGAAGAGTGTTCAGATGAATTGCATAATCCTTCTTTGCCATGAAAATTAACAAAATCCCAAAAAAACCTTCAAGGAAAGAAGTTCCATTCTTGTTAAGAAGGCTTCTGGGCATCCAAGAAAGTCCAGCAAGTGCCAGGATCGTCTCCTAAAGAGGATTCAGGTGCGGGATCGGAGTGCCACCAGTGCAGAGGTTGCTCAGGAATGGCAGCAGGCAGGTGTAAGCGCATCTGCAGGCACAGTGAGGTGAAGACTTTTGGAAGATGGCCTGGTGTCAAAAGGGCAGCAAAGAAGCCACTTCTCTCGAAAAAAAAAATCAGGGACAGATTGATCTTCTGCAGAAAGTATGGTGAATGGACTGCTGAGTCCATGCAAAGTCATATTCTCCGATGAAGCCCCTTTCCGATTGTTTGGGGCATCTGGAAAAGGGCTTATCCAAAGAAGAAAAGGTGAGCACTACCATCAGTCCTGCCTCATGCCAACAGTAAAGCATCCTGAGACCATTCATGTGTGGGGTTGCTTCTCATCCAAGGGAGTGGGCTCACTCACAACTACCAAAACACCCTCCAACAGCAACTTCTTTCAACAATCCAACAACAGTTTGGTGAAGAACAATGCATTTTCCAGCACGATGGAGCACCGTACCATAAGGCAAAAGTGATAACTTAGTGGCTCGGGGACCAAAACTTTGAAATTTATGGTCCATGGCCTGGAAACTCCCCAGATCTTAATCCTATTGAGAACTTGTGGTCATTCCTCAAGAGGCGGGTGGACAAAAAAAACCAACTAATTCTGACAAACTCAAAGAAGTGATTATGAAAGAATGGGTTGCTATCAGTCAGGATTTGGCCCAAAAATTGATTGAGAGCATGCCCAGTCGAATTGCAGAGGTCCTGAAAAAGAAGGCTCAACACTGCAAATATTGACTCTTTGCTTAAATCTTATGTAATTGTCAATGAAAGCCTTTGAAGTGCTTTTAATTATATTTCAGTACATCACAGAAACAACTGCAACAACAAGATCAAAAAGCAGTTTAGCAGCAAACTTTGTGAAAACTAATATTTGTGTCATTCTCAAAACTTTTGGCCGGGACTGTATATGTAACCTATGCATCTTTCCATACGAACATGATGCTACTCTAGAAAAATACATTATGATGTTCCAGAAATATTATAATATTAAAATGTGTAATGGCCTTTCACACTAGCCACGTTACACATATGCACTTTGCATATAAAATGTGGGCTTCAGGGTGTTTTCGGTAACACATGGCATTGAACGTTACCAAAGATGTAAGTGCTGGTCTAGTGTGAAAGGTATCTGTTTTTTTGTGTTTGTTTTTTCAACAGATTGATCAACACATACCATTGCATTTCAACTGACTCAATTTATTTTCATTGGGATACCTTGAGCAAGCTGATGGATCACACCAACGGATGTGCAGACACATCCATTGACGTTCAATGGATGCATCAACATCCATGTGTTTGACATATGTCAAATGCAGGGTTCTAAGCTAGTACTTGTTGCAAGTTGTTGAGCTGGGGGGGGGGGGTTGGTGGTGGTGCAAATTTGCACATGGGTACCACGATTATTTGCATAGTGGCTTCTGCATTCTGGAGGTGGAACACTGCAACAATACTTCCACCATAGTCAGGTAATTGTAATGTCCCCTCCCTCTTATTTTCCCACCCAGTTTGTGCGAATACTGTGGGAAGTTAGGAGGGAGAGTAATGTCATGTCCCTCCTAAGTTATGAATTTGAAAATATCCACTGCCATATGAGCTAACTTCACAAATTCTCGAATAGCAGATATCTGTCAAAAATATTCAAGCTCAACACTAATAATGACCTCTCCTTTCCTCACTGCCAATCGAAAGATAAGGTCTTGTGCTTCTCTCTGACCAACGTTCATGCTGTCTTTGCCTCTGATTGGCAGTTTTGGTGGGGAGGGCTGGGCATTTTCAAGATGTACAGGAACAAAAAAAGATATAAAAAACATCAAAATAGGAAACATTGGCAGTATTTACATGGAAGGAAGTGAAAAAATCATACGACCGGCGTGCGTCCAAGTTGACCTATTTATTTGGCCTTCTCAATTCCTAGGAAAGAAACACTATGATATAGACATACCAGTAACTATTCCCTCATGCCAAGACAACATGTCAGAGACCATTAGATGCAAAAGTGCATGCAAAGTATACAAGTGAGATCTACTGCTTGGCTGTGTTTGCCAATAGCTCAGTTTCGGTTAATAAGTATACCTATCCATGTATTCTTTCCTTTCTGTATGTGTTTATTGCATATGTTTCTAACATTTTTTTAAAAACTTTGGGTAAATAATACAAAAAAAAGGTGGTCAGAGGCTGTGCTGTAGTATGGGAGCATACTGCAGCGAGACTGCATACTGGAATTGAGAAACAAAAGTATGTGTCAAAAAGCCTCACACACCCCACTAGTTCACTTCAACTGTAGACATAAAGTGCTTTCAGCATTGCAGACTAGGATATTTCAATTGACTATTAAGATAAAAATTATACCTGACACCCTGTTCCCATGGCACCCACCTGTTTCATGCAGAGATAGCTTTTTCTCTAGCATACATGTGTGGGTTTTCTTTTTTGACAAAAGTACTAGAAACGATCTGTTGCTATAATAGTTTATTCCTAAATTATACATTTAGGAGTATTGGCAGGGCTTCTCACCCGAGAAAGGACTCTTATTTAAGGTGATACACAAATCTATATTCTTACATTTATGTCTGTAAAATAAAGCTAAGCCTAAAACATCACATGTATACCTTTTGGGTGGTAGAAATCCTAACTACTACTTTAATTGTTAACATCTCAAACCATCAAAGCTGTCACTTGTCATTGACGATCTGCAAATTGGTCAAAAGTTATCGAACCAACCCAAAATGTGTTAAAAAATTTGACCAATTTTTTAGCAGACTTTTTTTTTTTTACATTCCCATACCACCTGGAGAGGGTCTAATATTTTTTAATGGGACAACACTGATGAAATGACACTTTAATACAATGTGAAGTAATCAGTGTACAGCTTGAGTAACAATGTCAACTAGTGCGTTATACAGCAGCTCAAAAAATATTTAGTCATCCACCAATTGTGCAAGTTCTCCCACTAAAAAAAGATGAGAGAGGCGTGTAATTTTCATGATAGATACACCTTAACTATGAGAGACTGGGTAGAAAGAATCCAGAAAATCTAACTTTTTTTTATAAAAAAAAGTAAGTTTTTGGTCAATATTAAAAGTTCACCTGAATACTTTGTTAAATATCCTTTATTGGCAATGATAGAGGTCAAACGTTTTCTGTAAGTCTTCACAAGTTTTTTACACACTGTTGCTGGTATTTTGACCCATTACTCCATGCAGATCTTGTCTACAGCAGTGATATTTTGGGGCTGTTGCTTCTATGGGGTTGAGATCTGGAGATTGGCTAGGCCACATGACATGCTTCATACAAAGCCACTCCCTTATTGCCTTGGCGGAGTGTTTGGGATCATTGTCATACTGAAAGACCTAGCGACATTTCCTCTTCAATGCCCTTGCCTATGGAAGAAGGTTTTCCCTCAAAATCTCACGATACATGGCCCAATTCATTCTTTCCTTTACATGGATCAGTTGTCCTGGTCCCTTTGCCGAAAAACAGCCCCAAAGCATGATGTGTTCACCCCCATGCTTCACAGTAGGTATGGTGTTCTTTGGATGCAGCTTAGCATTCTTTCTCCTCCAAACAGGACAATCCTCTTCTGGATCATCTAAATGCTCTCTAGCAAACTTCAGATGGGCCCGAACATGTAATGGCTTGAGAAGGGAAGACATGTCTAGCACTGCTGGATTTGTGTCCATGGCAGCATAGTGTGTTACTCCTGTTTTAATGTTGGAGAGTTTGCACAAATGGTTGACTAAATACGTTTTGCCCCACTGTATAATATTTGCGCTTGATAAAATATAGGGGGGTCAGGAAAGAGGGAACAGTGCATCGTTCCCCCTTTCTATATCACATACTTCAACATTGATTGATTACATCTTAGGAGGGGGTGTAGGAAAGTTTCTCATGTAAATTACCCTTACTTACTACCCTACATACTTAGAAACCCCCTCAGGTAAATCAGGTAAAATAATAATATGGTAATAGAATTGTCTGGTAAAATTGTATAGTGTGAACGCCTTTATTAAATTTGGTGCATTACTTCAGTCTATAAGCCTGTCATTTATCCATGGGAGTGCAGCATGTATAATTATTGGAGGGTGTCAGTTCATTATGATTGATGTGGATTACATCGCTGGGTATTGTGGTTTATGTGAATTACATTGCTGAACAAGTTGATTAATGATGGATTTTCTTTTGAGTCATTAATAAACTTTTAATAAAAGTATGAAAGTAGGTATTTTTGTTTTTAAAAAAAACCTGCATGTTCTTTTTAACTTTTAATTCTGTAGCATTATGTAAGGGCTACACAAGTAACACTATACTTCTGGGATCAGGTGGGGGGTAAATAAAGCCTTGTTACCCCACCTCATTTCTAAGTGCCCTGCAAGAGTCCCTGTCAAGGTGATAACACTTAGCTACCCACTTGCAGCATGCACCTCAATGATGAAAGGGATGTTAGATAGTACAGTACAGGAAGGTGGGGGTTGGGAGGCTACTGCCTTCGCTTTCCAAGCCTCATAGGCTACATCCAAGGAGAATTACCTGATTGGAATACTAAGAAATAAATCATAATTTTTCACTTTTTTTGCAAAAAAAGTAAAAAATAAAATTGCTATGGGTAGAGTATGTCAGTTGAAAATGGCAAATGACCTCAAGCCAAACAAAAAAATTTAATAAAAAAAAGTCAAAAAAGTCCTAATAATAAAAGGAAAACAATCAATAACATATTAATCTTTCCCATATGTAACTTATTGTTCTTTCCTTCCCTTTGTTTACACCAAATTACAATATTGTTTGTGACTTTACAGAGATATATTTTTATTTTTTATTATAGTGTTTATTCCATTGGATTACAATTCAGTAAAATGTGCAACAAGTTTTTGCAAAATTAAAAAATATTACTGTAATGTATTGAAATAGACTGCTGACATTATTAAAGATCTTTCTAATGCAATTTGTCACTTCACTTGCTTGGTAGTGATGGCTCGAACCCGGAATAGCAGCGAACGCAAACTAGCGCAAAAGTTCGCGAATCCGGTGAACCGGCGAACCCGCCGTTGACTTCAATGGGAGGCGAATTTAAAAAAACAAAGGGACCCTTTCTGGCCACAATAGTGTTGGGAAAGTTGTTTCAATGGGTCAAACACCTGGTCAGAGGGGGATCCATGGCAAAACTCCCAAGAAATTTTTTTTTCACACAATAAATCCGCACGAAGGATTTCTACAATGATAGTCAATGGGAAAATAAAGTGTAATGAGTGATTATTACCCTTAGACCATGTTTAATTGGACTTATCTCATTTGTATGACCCCTGCCACAAACCTGGACTTTGCATCTATCACTGTTTCTGAACTCACTCCCTAGAGGGGGATCTTGGAGGATTTCACCGGTCTCAGTTCTCAGGTGAGGTACCTTGTGCGTTAAGTCCTGGGGGCACCCATAGTCGGGTATCAAAAAAAATAAAGTTTTTCATACGACAAATTATTCAACCAATCGCTTTTGGTCTGATCACTATGAAGCAATCGCCTTCTCATCTGGGGTGTGCCAACATGGCCAACACACTCATTGAGGTGATCGCTTCATTGTGATACGCAAGCCCCTTCACCACGACAAGGTAGTGATCACGAAGGGGAAGTGGCACATGTATGTGCCTTTTTTAATGCAGCCACAGCCAGAGGCCAGAAAAATTAGGCAAGTACACTTGCCATAAAAAAATTTTCATGTACATTTCACAGAAAAATTAGGTATGGTAGCAGCCGCTGTTGTAGCAGCGGCCAGAAAATTTTATGTTTTCCATGCAGAATGGAAAATGAAACATTGCGGCTTGAACCCTAGTTGGTGGCGGAGCATACATGAAAGTCGGTATGTGGTATGCAGCGTGGGGACCATTTTTAGGCCAAGGCATGTAATC